>JAVKLA010000054.1:13979704-14039201 GCA_034782735.1 Sagittarius serpentarius | reverse complement strand
TCCCTTCCCTTCCCTTCCCTTCCCTTCCCTTCCCTTCCCTTCCCTTCCCTTCCCTTCCCTTCCCTTCCCTTCCCTTTGCCTGCATTTCCTCGCCTGCAGACCCAGTGTGTGGGGACTGAGCCAACCTGCTTTGACTAGAGGTTAGGCTCAGGTGTGAGCAGTAGGGATTCACCCTGCAAAGCTAAAGGGGGTGTTTTGGTGGGGGCAGTTGCTATAGAGCACATACCCATCCCTTCTGCCAGCTCATGGCAGCAGAAGGGTTATTGTGTGAATTGTCTTCTTTCCTTTCAGGACTGCATCAAATTCTGGAGTAAATGTTTCTAGTGTTCAGGCAAAAAATTAGCATTAGCAATGTTTCACGCATTTCCCAGTGTTTTCAGAAGGGATTAGCACTATTGAGTGCTTCCCCTTTGGGTGACCTCTCCTTGCAGCACTTTTACAGGGGCATTGGTTTTTTTTCCAGTGGATTGGACCTTAAAAGAGTAAACAAGAAAGGATACTTTAGAGTACCCTGTCTACACGCTAGCTTTCTGGACTCTCCATCATGTAAGCTCTGCATGGAGCACAGACAGTATTCCAGATGTTATGTGCAACAAGTTGCTGTTAATATTACCTATCAGCAAAATTTAATACAGCGTTAAGAAGCCTGCTCAGCGCTTCACAGGGCTGGGAAGAGTTTGCCTCTGTTGCAAGGGAGAGGAGACCAACACGGGAATGAAACCTTACAGTGACTTATCCAGGGGGAACTGATGACAAGTGAAGGGGTAGGAAGATGGTAGTGTGGAGCTATTACGTGCACACCAGCCCTCATCATCTTTTCCTGTTTTCTTTTTATCAGTTCTGGCAGTACGGGGAGTGGGTGGACGTCGTGGTGGATGACAGGCTCCCCACCAAGAACGGGAAGCTTCTCTTCGTGCACTCGGAGGAAAGCAACGAGTTCTGGAGCGCGCTGCTGGAGAAGGCCTACGCCAAGTACGTGGCTAAGCAGAAGGCAGCGCTTCTGGGTGTGCAGAATTTGACTGCCCAGGTGGTTGTGTTGTTAGACACAACACACTTCGCTTAAATGCAGCCTCCCTTCCACCCATTATTTACAGTTTCCTCTAGGCCCATAAAGAGTATTGCCAACTGTCTGGTTCAAGGCGCTTTACTTCTGGTGCCCCAGGTCACATTGATGATCATACGGACTGAGAGATACTAAATTATAACCCCTTCTTTCTGCAGTGCCAATGCTTACAGGTGGAGATGGCCCCTTATATTGCTCTGGTCATCTTTCCCACAGACTGAACGGCTCTTACGAAGCTCTCGCAGGAGGGTCCACTATGGAGGGCTTTGAGGATTTTACTGGAGGCATCTCTGAGTCCTATGAGCTGCGGAGGGCTCCTTCGAACCTGTACCAAATCATCCAGAAGGCTCTGAGAGCTGGGTCGCTGCTTGGCTGTTCCATAGATGTAAGAGACTGCCGCTGCTTTACTATCCTCGCTCTTCTTCTCTGGGCTCTGGTCCATACTGTAACAAAAGCTCAGACCAATGTTAGACATAGGTAGGAAGGTCTAAAGTGAAAGTAAACTACAATTAATGGGAGACTTTTATTGATCTGTTATAAAAAGCTTTGGATGAGGTTCTAAATAACCAGCTTTTCATCATGCTTCCCATTTTACAAGACAGCCTGTGATAATACTGGGAACTGGTCTTCTGGACCTCTGTTTTCATTCTCTGAGTATCTTTTCTGATTCAAATTCTGTGTAATTTCAGCTCCAGACACTCAACTGCCAGAGGACAAACTCCTTGAGACACTTTGTTGTAGCCTGTAATCTGATTCTGGCTTTGGTTTTCAGTCCTAAAGATTATTGACACCTGTAATACAAGATCTCTCAAGTTGCAGATGATGTTTGTACATGTTTTGGAAACTTCACACTTTTCGCATCCCATTTCATTATCGTGTTTGAAATCCTGGTTCATGGCATGTGGGATTACCAGAGTTCAAATTTTGATATTCTGAATCTCAACCAAGGCAGGCTAGAGCTTAGTTCACATGAACATGTCTTTGCAGGTGACTGGGTCTGTTACCTGAGCTGGGAATTGGATTTAGATTTCATTGTACACTCTTGAATTTCTGCTGTGCTAGGACTGCATATTTAGGGGCATGAAACTGTGGAGGTGAACTTTCGCTGTGGATCTCACCTCTATTTAATATACTTTGCATCAAGAATATTAATATTCATTGTGCATACCACTTTGGATATCTTCCCCCATATTAATTTGCTCATGAAAGCTGAGTTCATACAAAATATATAGTCCTAAATGCATATACTTTTATTGCCCCAGATAACTACTGCAGCTGAAATAGAAGCAATCACAAGTCTGAAGCTGGTAAAGGGACACGCTTACTCTGTCACCGGAGCAGAAGAGGTAAGCCAGCCTCTCCAGGGCCATTGTACAAACCAGCTTGGTGCTGCAATACTGCGGTGCCTTCAACTTTCTGACGTCTTTCTGTGGCTGACCAAATAAAAACGTTGCTAACTTCTGCACCCTCTTACAGAAAAAACAACGTACCTGTAGTACTTACCCAGGTCAGAAGCTCTGTACTGGTAGTTATACAGAGTATACTGTGCAGTCTGCAACTTGTATTGTACCAATAGGCTGGAATACAAAATGGAAAGGTGGGCCAAGCTGTTACTGAAATGGAGGGGATGGAAAGGCGAAACGGGAGAGAAGGCAGCCATTTCCCCACGTGTTCGTACTGCATGAGATGGGAGCGTGTACTTTGCCAGTCAGTGCTAATAGGAAAGGAGTAAAAGCCTCTTTCATGAACTCTGCTGTTAGTCTCACCTTCACAGTAAGCCCTAGATACTCCTGCTCCTCTGAAACTGGAATCGTTACAGAGGTGTCCATGCCAAATAACCTCTTTCCAACCTTGCTCTGTTGTGCAATGTCTCCTGCTTTCGAGGAGGTAGATATTCTGCTGTTTTGTAGCTGACATTTTTCCTTGCAGGTTGCTGTCATTATATGAAATGGTGAGCGCTGCAGCTAATGGCTCACTTGGTGGCACAGGCTAATGTAAAATAAGGGTGGAAGGCACCTAGGTGTCTTTTACCTATTGCAAATTGTAATGGACTGCATCACTCAAGTACAAATTGTGTTTTATCCTGCCTGAAAAGCAATTGCCCTGTGATGATTGGAATAATGGAAGTGCTCAGGCTCTGTTTGTTGTGGATCTTTTAGGTATATTACCAAGGACGGCCAGAGAAACTAGTGAGGCTTAGAAATCCCTGGGGTGAAGTGGAATGGACTGGAGCTTGGAGTGATAAGTAGGTTTTTATATGCCCCTGCTTCTCTGTCTTCAGTGTATTTTGGTATGTTTTAAAAATTAAATTGGGACTGTGCAGTTAATCCAATCACAAAGCACATTTAGGAGAGATACTAAAATCTGTTGGAATAAAACACTATTAATTTATTAGCAAGGTTAGATATTGATCCGCTCTGCCCAGAGGACATTCTTCCCTGCCTCAGGCAGACGTTTCTAATAAGAGAGAACAGCCCACATTTTAATTGTGAGCAGCCCAATGCAAGCCATATCCATGTCATTTTGCAAGATAACTTTTCTCAGATTGATCCTGTGGATGGTGCCAGGACCTTAGTAGGATATGCAAACCAATCCCATTCCGCAGAATTACAGCAGGGATAAACCATTTTGCCTCTGCTTCAACTCTAATGTTGCTCTGCTTTAAATCAGACCACTATTTGGTTTCTACTGGAGAATTTTAAAAAAATGAGGATGTTGACTAAGCTAAGGACACAAAAGATTGAAAATGTCTCAGAAACTGTCTGGGCTTCAACTATCTTGGAATCTCAGGAGAACGGCAGTGACAACACCTTTTTTATTTTTATATATAGAATGGCATAAATTTTACTTTCATTTGGGCCACAGTATATTTTTTCATGCAACACTTCGAGATTTCAGTTTCCTGTCCTGACTGACTGCCGTCCTGGTGCTGGCGTCGTATCATACTTAAGGACAGAAAATAGAGATAAACATTACAATTATTCTTACCTTTGTCAGAGCTGCTTTTCTCCGCCCCAAGATAAGGTGCCTCAGGCACACACACACATGCCGTATCCTGATTTTGTTACATCTGTTTTCCCATGGGACAACCCTGCTGAGGCAGGTGCAGAACTGCAGCGTCACGTGGGAGCAGATCAGAGCAGAACCCAGCTTGCTGCACATTAACGACAGAATGGAAGAAGAGCAATGCTCTTTTCTGCAGTTCATTTTCAAATTCCACCTTTTTGCTTTCTTGTTCTTTTGTGACCCCAACCGTGGAGCTTATATCGTTTCCCTAGGGAGACTATCAGGCGTCCCGATAGATCTTACAATGGAGAAGCTCTGCCTGACTTTCAGGCTGTGTGTTTCCTAATCCAGCCAGTCTGCAATATTTGTACATTCTGGCACCTGGCAGTGATGATTCACTTCAAGGCTTATTTGTTGCAAATGAGATTGCAGTCTGATTCCAGCCTTGTATCGTCAGGTTGCACTGTGTACTGCCATTGGGAGGGGCAGAAGGTCTAGTTGTTGAAGAAATACATACTCCCTTATCAGCTGTAACCGGAGAGAGCCTAACTCTCTGATCTCGTTGTAGAATAAAATACAACCAGTGAGCAGCTTGCTTTTGTGCTTTGTCTGCAGTGCTCCTGAATGGAATTATGTTGATCCCAGACAAAAACAGGCTCTGGATAAGCAAGTAGATGATGGAGAGTTTTGGTGAGAATTGTTCATTTAGCTTAATCTTTTGGACATTTTATGTGCTTATATGCTCTTTAAGCAGTCCTTTCAGTTGGATGGAGAGAAACTGCCAGCACCAAGCGGGTTAATAATGACATGCGTGCTTTGTTAGCCTCTTGTTTATCTCCTTTCCCATTCAAACATTACCTTTTATTAGAGCTTGCATAACTCAGTGCTTATCCAAAATATAGAGACCAGATGGTAATAAAATTAATGAGGTGGCAAGAATGAACCTCAGCTGCTCTACATTTTGAGGTTTGTTTTTTTGCCTAAATGCTGCACACTAATGAAAAAGTTTAGATTACCAGCATGGGAAGAGTCTGTTTACCCAGACTTAATGGAAAGCCCATCCCAGTTAGCTGATTATATGGATTAGTACTGAACCCATGTCACTCTGTCCTAGACTGGAAAGATAAACGGCCACTGGCTTCCAGTGCAATCAGCTATACGGGCCATAAGGGACTACGAAATGAGAACAGACCTTTGTTTGCGGCATGAAGTGATCAAGGTCTGTCACTCATGCAAACCTTCTAGGAATGGTAAAACCAAACATCAAGGATAGAATTAAAGAAAAGCATCAAACTGAGACTGCTTTTCTACAGAGTGACGCTTTCATAAGGGCCAACTCTTTCTGCCGTTAAATGGCATCTCCTTGCACATTTTGTTCCGCCAGTTCTAGTGAATTTGCTTATGAAGCATGATCCGCGAGGGATTGCCCACACCTGGGATGACAGAAAATGGTATGACTGAGCCCATAATGTGTAACAGCCATTGAGAACAGCTTTCTCCAGGAGATACAGCTCATTCAGGGAGCGGGAAATTTGGTTTCCCAAAAGCCAGTTCCAAGTTTCAGAATTCAATTAAATGGGGCTTTGGGCAGCATTGTAGTACTGTCGTTTGCTGCCCTGTTGGGAGAGACATGCATTTGCAGTTGCCTCAACTATTGCAGGTTGATGGACTAACCCTGGTCTTTTTGTGCACCAGGATGGCATTTTCGGATTTTCAAAGGCAGTTCTCCCGCCTTGAGATCTGCAACTTGACTCCCGACACACTGACAAGCAACGAGGTCAATAAATGGGACCTGACTCTGTTTAATGGACAATGGAGACGGGGTTCGACTGCTGGGGGCTGCCAGAACTACCAAGGTGGAGACCCAGCCAAGTGGGCATTTGGTGAAATACCAAACAAAACAATAAATAAAAAAAAATGCTTGTGAACTGGAGGGGTCTTCAGTGGGAAGGGCTTGGAGGTTCAGCTCTTTCTGTGGGGCTTAGACAGCAAGCAAAAGCTTAGCAGTCTAAACAAAGATCTAATTCACACTTATTTCCTCGTCGGGGATTACCAGCCCGCTAAGCAGTTAACTCATGGCTGTATTCTTTTTTTTTCTATGTCTGCTTTTCCTGCTTACACGGCTTTTGCTGCTGGCTGGAGTAATCCTCCAAAGGGCTGGGTAGGCCAGGAAAGTGTCACAGTTCAGTGGCAGTGTTGTTTCCCATTCATTTTCAGGTTAGACCTCTGGAGAGGCTGGCTGGCATTTGGTCCTCTTGGAACAATAACAGCCTTGGCCAAGGACATTTCCTGGAGATAAATGACTGGCTGGAATTAATGGTATCAGCTCCTCCCTGTTGGTCATTACTCCCCAGGAAATACCTTGGTGCTTTGATTTGCCATGGCTCCAGCTGATATTCAGCATAGCTGTGGAAACATAAAACCGTATAACATAATGGAAAGGACTGGAAAAACTCCAGGCAAAAGTCCTTCCGAAGAGATAATCTCTGTAATTCTAGTGACAGCCATCTTGGCTATAATGGCAACAAAATCTCCTCCTTTTTGTGTCACCTTGGGAATTCTTAGCGACATACTGGACCAATCCCCAGTTTAAAATCCGGTTGGACGAACCAGATGATGACCATGAAGGGAGTTTGAATGAGCCGTGCTGTACTATACTGGTGGGCTTGATGCAGAAGAACCGCAGAAGACAGAAGAAAATGGGAGAAGCTCTGCTTAGTATTGGTTATTCACTCTATCAGGTAAAGTTTGTTCTTGATTAAAGGCTTTATTCCCTGTTCTGTTACACTGGAAAAAATTAGCAATGTGCTATGTCTTGACATTCAGCACTACGCTTCGATAAGAACTGGATTTTGCAAGATGATTCAAATCCTTCTCTCATTTCTTCCTGACCCACATAATATGGGAAGATTCAGATAAATTTAGGCTCAGTTTTTGTGCCACTTTAACAGGAGAGCAGTGTAAGACTAGAGGCGATAATTTAGCAACAGTCTCATTGAGAGCCTTCTCTTACAAAACCTGAATGGGGGCAGGCTCAGCGTGCCTGGCAATTCCAGATAAGTGTTTCTGATTACAGCCTATCGTTAGTGCTCGGTAGTCGCTTTCTTTTTTTTATTATTTTTCCTTTGCATTTGAAAATTGGTTTGATTCATTGTCTGCCATGCTATTGTTCTGGTTCAGTAATTTTGGAGGATTTTTTTTCTCTTTCTCCCAGTGTTGCTTCTGTCTCTAAAAATATAATGTAGGGAAAAAAATCTACACTGTCACCTCTAATTTCTGTGACGTGAAGGGAGAGAAGCAAATGCAAGAATTTCCAAACAGTATTACCGTTCCCAATAATGTATCTGGAGAAAAGCAATTAAATGTTGTATAGATTCCACTGGATGAAGATCATTAACCAGCATAGGTGGGAGCAGACGGGAATGGCTGACTTTTGCTAATATGTGTTGTGCTTAGTGGTTCAAAACCAGGAAGAGTTTTCCCAAGTGCCTCAGTGTCTGCATGCACAAATGGTTCTCACCAAGCACATTTCTGAGTCGCCATCTGCGTTGTGCCAAGAACCCCGGCCTATTGGCATCCTGAATTTGCACATTAAGGAAGTTTGTCTGCTCGTATCACTGAGTACAACCCTGCAGAAATCAGCAGAGCTTTTGTGCTTTACATCTGTTTCGTCCCATCTGCCTCGTCTGTGATCTTTTCCATAGTAGGGTAGACTTGGTGGCTCTTGACAAGAGGAAGACTTTCTTTTGAAAGACATGCCTGCTAAGTCATCTCAGGTAGACGTTCAGCTATGATCCAAGTTACTTGAGTCACGCACTGTTGTAGACTTACATCATTGCAGCTGATGCTTTGGCTGAGGAGGTCCAGTTAGGACAGCATGGATGGTGGCCTAAAGCAGATCTCTCTGTGCAGGAGAAGGTGAAAAGATGTATGCTCAAGTCTATCTGCCCTGCAGAGCTTTCTTAAGTCATGTAGCTCAAACTGCCTACCGACAATAACTCTAAGTGTGCCATCACAGAGCTCCTGGCCTTCTAGTATGCTCTTTATAAGGAACAAGACCTGAGGTCTCAAGGGGCCATCTCAGGCCCCAGAATCATTGTATGGGTGATATTCTCAAAAACTTTTCTGGGACTTGGGAGGACGCTTTCTTTGGCACTCACTGCAATCTGTGCTCTCAAGACAACTAATTGCTTTTGGAAAAGCTACCTTATATTAGGAGGTACAAATTAACATAGCAGTTTAGTTAATTTAGGAAGGGCCAAATATTGAAATTTGTTACTTGTTACAATTACCTTACAACAATCTTATCATCTTCAGCCTGATTGCGAGTGATGGTAGCCTTATATTTTCATCACATTCCAGTAACAGTAGACTAGTAGATGTATTACAACTAGTCTGTTGTAATAAATTCTCAGTTGGTTTTTGGTTAGCAAAGTAGAGCTAACTTGTTGACTTTTCTGACTGAACATTTAAAGGCTTACCCAAATATTTCCAAGCAATAGTATCATTCACAACACCATATCAGGAGAAAAGCAGTTAAATGTTGTGTAGATTCCTCTGGATGAAGATCCTGTTTTTCCTTTGGAACAGTTTCCTGTGGAACAGTTCTAGCACAAGCTAGAACTTCATGTATAACTGATACTACAATATGCGGTTGTAAATGAAAATGGAAAAAAAGTGTCTCAAGGAGGCTTTATCTGATTTTTTTTTTTCCTAATGATAGATGCAGGTATGTAGCAGCCCTTTAACATTGGCTCTTTCTCTTCCTTTCAGATTCCTCAGGAGGTATGTAATCTCTGCTGAAGACTTCTAGTCTCCAGATGGGCACCTCCTGTTGCACTGGAGAATTTAGCTACCAGGAAGACTTCTTCCTTACTAATGACAGCTCTTCTGGGGAGCCTTGTTCTTGGATCACTGGACCAATATCTCAAGTTCTGAATAACCATTTCCAAGGGACTGGGGCACAAGGCTTTATTACAGACATCTTAGTCCCAATCTTGACTTCATTTATATTGTTGAAATCTGGCTTCCACTAAGTTTGTATAACAGAGGTCAGAATTTGTTTGTTTAGTACAGATGAAGGCAGAACAGGGTCTCTCCACTTCAAAATGGAGAAAATGTAGCTAACGTTGTTTAGAAGAAATGCCAGACTCTGTGGATCAACTCCTTTTATAGTTCTGAGCTGGGGCTCCTGGTGATGAACAAAACCCACTCAACATTCCCTGATCCTTCCAGATGTCAATACTGAGGTAAAGAGACTTTTCATTTCTGAAGAAAGAGACCCCAGGGGTGTCTGGCAGTAGGAACAGTCTATACTCGTTACTGAGGTCCAGCAGCCTGCTCTTCCAATTTTTCCTCAGCTTTTCAGCCCTTTTCTTCTGTCTCAGTAAATGAATGTGTGGTCATGTAGCAATTAACTGTGCTCTTTTAACAGCCTTCCAGATGCAAAGGGAAAATGAACTTTATATACTGAAAAAGATATGGATCTGGCTTCTTAATCTTTGCAGTCCCACTTAGTTGAAGATTGAGTGAGGAGGAAGCATGAGGCTATTGAATAAATACCAAATCCAATCTTATCTTCAGAACAAAAGAGGAAAAAAACCCCATAATTTTTCTACAGTTTACCACAGAACAACTGAATTATTATAAAATGTTTGGGAACATCTTTGTATGCTCTGATCTTAGACAGCCAGAAACCTTATCCGTATGCAATGTTCCCCACCCTGTGTCAACCACGCAGCACTTTCTGTGGATCACTGAATCGCACTTTTTGAAAGACATCCCTGTGGAGCAAAAGTCATAAATAGGAGGTTTATAGCAGAGGTGTTATTCTTACACTACTGTTTCTTCTTACGTCAGTGTTTTGTTTTATGAGCTATGCAATGTTTTGCTTGCTTAAGCGTATATTGGTGTTAAGGAAAAGTTAAGTACTATTTTACACATAATCCAAAGGAATATCCTTAGTATTATTAATGAAAGTTGGGTAAATCATCTAATATGGCCCCAAAAGTTTCACCCTTGTGACTGCTACTTTGTCTTGTTTACTATTCTTTTCTGTCTGTTTAAAGAAATTAGAGACTACAGTTCCTATGCAATTAGGAGATTTATCCCATACCATAACTTGCTCAAAAATATTCTGAAATTCAAATTTTCCACAAGCAGCCTATGAAAGCAAAAAATGCTCAATACATGGACAACTTAAGTACAGCAGGTGCTAATTTGACCAGATATGAGCACACATTATGATCTTTTTATTTATTTTATATCACAGATTGTAAAGAGGCAAGTGAAAAGATAATCTGTATAGAGAAAGATCTTTGCCCCTTCTAATTATCTGCCTGTTTCCCATGACGGAACCCTGGTGGTTATCTTTTATGCCATCACTTGTGGATTTATTATTTTATGCTAGGAAAAACTTGAGATGGCTTTAAAGCACTGAAGTTGAAATAGGGTGGCTGGCTTACCAGTGAATTGTCAAATGGTTTCTAACAAAAACACATTTCCCACAGCTGGAAAATAACACAGATATTCATGCAAACCGTGCTTTCTTCGCAAGGAACCAACCAGTGGCTCGGTCTGATCCTTATGTCAACCTGCGTGAAGTCTCCAGCCGCATGAAGTTGCCCCGGGGAGAGTACCTCATTGTGCCGTCCACTTTTGAGCCTTACAAAAACGGAGAGTTCTGCCTGCGAGTTTTCTCCGAGAAACAGGCTAAAATGCAGTGCGTATCTTCTGTGTAAAACCTCCTCTTCTGCTGGTGAGGCACATAAAGGAAAAGGTCAGGTGTTGCGCCCATATCCTGTGCTCTATCTTTTCCTTTAACCAGCAAAACAGGCCCATTTCTAGGACCTATTTTCTTATGTAGCCTACCACATGTGACACACACATCCATGGTAGAGAGCCATGGCTCTTCAGACGGCCTCCAAGATGCACTCAAGTGGTAACTAGGTTCCTCAGGTCTGTGAAGTAGAAGTTGCCACACTTAAAAAGTGCAGGATTTGGGAGTATGATGATGAGGAGAAGGTTTTAAAAAGAGTTGTATCAATAGCAGCCATTGAATGAATAAACAGGAGTCTGGATACAAGACAAGAATTGGATTTCCCACGGAAAATTTCTTCAAAGAGGTGGGACAGACAAAGGTGGGATGGGGAGCGTGGGAAGCAGGAAACCTGGGAGCCTGTTCTATGCATTCGCTACCACCTACTATTAAAACAGCCTGTTTTGCTGATTATTTTAAAGGCAAATGGTAGACTCATAATTTATGATTGTTTTATTTCATTTTTCTTTTTTTCCTTAGGATGATTGGTGATGTGGTGTCTGCAAAACCATATGAGGTAAATGTCTCAACTGGGCAGACAATTTTTTTTTTCCTAGCAGACTTTTCCTTCATAATGTGGGGGCAAAAGAGGGGCAAGATTTTTATTTCTCCCCTGAGCCGGGATCACAATATGTGTTTGTGCTCAAGAGAAATATTTTTTGGTTATGAGGATTCTTTACATATCTCCACGTCTTAGTTTCATGTGCATTTTCATGTGCCTGGGCCCGTGTGGCACAGAAACTGCACCCTTGTAGACTGGGCTGGAACACATTAAATTGTCCTTGCATCTAGCACAGGTAGGAGAAGGCAGGGAGGGCACAGAATGATCCTTTCCGTAGAAAAAAAAAGTCTTCCTGAAGTCTGAGAGAAGCTGCAAAAGCCGACTTCCAAGGAACTGCTGAGTTGCTATTGCCGGGTGCAGCAACATTTTCACTGCAGCTACTTTATAAAACTATCTTGGTAGCAGAAGAAAACTTTTTCATCAGTTTTAGAAAGTATTTACTCCCATATGAAGCCAGCCCCTGGCTGGCTGTGATTTAAGCAGTGCCTCTGTTTTGCCTTTGCTGCAGAGCAAGTGCTCGTTTTCCCTTGCTGTAAATAGTCCCCTGTAAAGCTGTTTTACAATATCCACAGCTCGCTTTCTAGAACCACCCTGTAAACCACACTCTCGGTCATCTCTTTCCTGTAGCCTCATGTTGATAACAAAGATACAGATGATGAATTCAAGACTCTCTTTCAAAAGCTCTCTGGAGAGGTAAGTGGATTAAAGTGAGAGAAAAAGACTGGGACCTCTCTTGTTATGATTATGCAAATATTTGACTTGCCAATTCCTTTTACTGTCTGGTCTTCAAAAAAACCAAGCAGTTCTCCCCTTTTATTAACTCACAGCTTCAGTTCAATTTATTTTACAATAGAGCAGTTTTACTACATTTTTCCTTTTATTGGTGCAAAATGTGATTTCTTCCTTTGGTAATGCAGGGCATGGAATAACTTTGAAAATAGGAATGATGGGAGTGAGGACTGTGAAAATCTTATCCCATGGTGAAATAAATTACCTGTAGAGTTAGCGTATAATTCTGACAATTGCCTAGTTGGCCAATTCCTTCCTTTTTGTTTAGAAGCCCCAGGAATCAGAAAACTCTTGGCCTAACTTTCTCTCTGTTTATTGTATTTGACAAACCTCAGTATCTACAAAGCCCTGCTGTGCTAGCCTGTGGCTGTCACGTCAGATTTTCTCTTAATAAAGAGGTGGCCACTGGCATTGGAGAGGCATCTTGTTAGTTAGAAAGGCCTTTTTGAGTTTTGAGAAGGCAATTTTAGTATTGTTTGGTTGTAGTTTCCATAAGCCTGGAAAATCTCAAATGCTCTCTTGAACCTCTTTAGCCGATAAAGAAGGTTGTCACCCAATTCAGTCAAACCTGTTAAAAAGATAACTTTTACTGCGTCATGTCACCATAGCACCTAACAAACTACTTATTTCCCATTTGGAAGGCTAGGAAATATTCATGGTTTCTGAGGATATCCTCCATGTGATGTCTGACGGTAGATGTACAGTGTTAGAAAAAAATTTAAGGTTTACATGCCTTAGATGTGGAAGAAAAATAGTCTCTGGATGTCTGACAGTAAACGAATATAGCCTGTTTCAAATAATTTTTGTGTTAACACCTAAAGTATGTTTTGTTTTCTGTCCAGGACTGTGAAGTCACTGCAACTGAACTTCAAACTATCCTAAACCGAGTTTTGGCAAAGAGTAAGTAACTTTATGCAGTTCCCACTGAATGGAGCTGAGAGGCGTGTGCTGAAATGGCGAGACATAAAGTTGCTCTTTGGCCAGAGTGAACGCGTGTGCCTGGGTCCATCAGCACACAGATGGGATCTGTGCTAACAAAATCCAGCTCTGTCAGCTAAGGGTGATGAAAAACTGAGGTTTTTGTCTGCCCCCAGCTGAGTTTCTCCTGGCTTGTTGAACCTCTAACACGGGCAGAAAAAATACCACCTGGTGCTCCCCTTCCAAGCGCTGCCAGCTGATGTCCCACAGAGGCACTATATTCCCTGTACCTTCTTGGGAGGACCACCATGGGAAGATATTGTTACGCTGCTGCATAACTTCTGTGGACAGATAGAAGCTTACTGCCCCCAAAACCAATAGCATCCTCTGCCCCTGTGCCAAAAAAAGCCATGTTAATCAGCGGAAGGGAAATTGTAGAAGAAATGGCAGAGCATTTACATTGCTAACAAGATTTTAAGGTGGCCGACATCTCCAAGGTCATCTGCAGAAAAATATTTATCTAAAAGTATTTCTGACTTGGATTTTTACTCTTTTTTTGTACAGGAAAGGATATTAAAAGTGATGGATTCAACATTAACACTTGCAGGGAGATGGTCAGCCTTTTAGATGTATCCTTTGAACGTCATTTCATCACCTTTACAGTTTTTGGATCTCCTTTGCAAAACTTCCTGATAAGATGGGCTAAGTTTACGCTTCCATTGTTCAGGCACATGGCTGGAGGCATAAAATTCAGCCAAGCAGCTCTATCGGCTCGGGGTGGCAGAAACCTGAACAATGGAATCATCGGCTGCTTCTCTCACCTGCTCTGCATCTCTCATTGCTTAAACTTTTCCCTAAAAATAACAGGGAGAAGAAGCAGGGACCTTCTGCCTGGATGCGCCTGTGCAGTTTTGGATGCATACAGAGCGTGCTTGGCAGGAGGCAGGTTTTAAGCAGAACCTCAACTGCCAGCTCGAAGTCCGGTACTGCTCATAGAGCGCAGAGCTGAAAGCGGCAGAGACGAAAGCGGCAGAGACGGGCTGGAGAGCCTGTTCAGAGGGGGAAGGCTACAAGTACATGCTGTGCCTCCCTCCCCTCTGCATAGCTTGTAGGACGCATGGGAGCTAATAAGCTTTGCGCAGCCAAGGGAAAAGGAGAGGTCAGCACATCTGCCCCGTACTCCTTTGACGTGCTGGGAAGGTAGCCAATGCACTGGGAGGGTCAAGAGCCATGCGGCCAGAATTACACTAATGTTGGTCTCATGACATGGTCGTGTTGAGGTCAGCAGGGATTAGCTGTGGATCTTGTGGATCACCGGCTGTTAGGAGAGTGATGCCTTTGCCCTACGCTCAACAGTCTCCCAAACCCAACAGGGCAACTCAGTAAGCACAGCATCATGAGGGCCAACTCTCTGTTTCTGCATAATTTTCCATAGGAAGGGATGGTCAAGAAGGACACGGGAGAAGACTGTGTAGTCTATTATTGACTCTCACTGCTCACTTGCAGTTCCTGCCTCTGGTTGTCCGCTGCGAGGCAAGTCCTTTTTTTCCCTAAGGACTCTAATCTACTGTTAAATGTACAAAATGTGAGTGGATCTATTCGTGCTTATATATTTAGCAATCCCATATATCACTCCTTGAGAGTGCAGATAGCCTAGAAAATCTTGGCATGCAGATGCATTACAAATGAGAACTAGTATGGCATTAAGATGACACTGTGATGAGTGATTTGTTTTTATCAGAACTCATTGCTTTCTGGTTTTGCTAAGGACAGAGGAATCCTGATTTTTGAACCATGCCTTAACATCCCCAGACCAATGGGACCGGCACCTTGGGACTTGTAGAATTCAAGACACTTTGGATGAAGATTCAAAAGTATTTGGTAACATAATATTTCTGACTGTTTCCTCTTTCCTCTCAGCTCTGAAGTGTAGATCCAGAACTGAGACAGGGTTAAGCCACCACAGGCAGATATACTTGGAAGCCTTCCTTCTCATGGTTGGAGTTTGTTCCAGGGCTCAGAAACACCTCTAATTTAAAAGGGCACAAGCAGATCCTCTTTCACCTTGGCCCCACCACTCTCCATAGTTTGCAATACCTTATGGAAAGCCAGATTAGCCCTCTTTCATTGTTTGCAAAAACAGCGCGCTCTGCGCTGCTGCCTGCTGTATTAAAGCTCATATGAACATATCTCTGCTGTTGCAATATGTTACATTGCCAGCTGAGCACCAGGAAACACAAGAAACATGTATTTTTAGGATCTAAAAAAACCTGGCTTTGTATTTTTTAAATCTTGTAGAAGTGCTGAATTATTTTTCCGGCAGAGGATTTAATATCCAAAGGAGTTCACCGAGAATCAAGCAGTCTAAGGGAAGGTCAAATTTGGACCTGCTTTGTTTGACAGCATCCCCTTCAGGCAAGCCTGCTGCTATCATACTTGATGCTGGTCAGCCCAGAGAATCTGTCCGGGATGTTCACGAAGAGCTGTTGGGTTCGTGCAGCACGGGCAGGTGTCTGTAGAGCAGGCCCTGAGAGCCAATTCCAGTCCGAGCTGTAGGTCTGGGTGGCATCTAATTGTGGATAATAAACCTGCTGGCAGTAGGAAGCATCTGTCATCGTGTCTGAAATATTAAGCAAAATGGACTTTGTCTGTTGCAGTGCTTGCCAAATGATAGGCTATTTTCCTCAGTGGCCTGTCTGCCACCATGTAACATGAAGGCAGGCAGGCTGCCAGCCCATGGGAGTGTGTTTCCCAGTCTGCCTTGCTTGCCAGTAGCTACTTGAAACATTTCCCTTGCTCATTAACGTTTCAAAGAGTAGGAGCTTGGGCTGGTAGGGGCAGCCCTTGTCCCAGCCATCAGAAACCCAAGGCTGAGTCTGCACAGCAGAGTGACGGTGTGGACGCGGCAGAAGCAGGCGTGATTGTCCTGGCGTTAATCTAGCTACACAAGCAGGGAGGATGGCAGGGCACACGGGCTGCAGAATGGACTGGCAAACCAAGGTTAAACCCTAGAGGACCCCTGATTATTTCATTCTGGCTGCTAACCCCTGGTGAGCCTCGTGTTACTATGTCTTCGCTACTGCTGTTACCCAGCTATGAAAGCCAAAGCCTACCTGCCTGTGCTCGCAACATCACATTGCTGTGCGGGCACGCACTGAAAAGCCATCTCTGCATTCCCTCATTCCCCTCTGCTGCAGGCAATCTATAAGAAAGTGGACAGTGACTACTCGGGTACCATTGACTCCCATGAGATGCGAAATGCCCTCAGAGAGGCAGGTGAGTATGCTGCTCGGAGACGGTGTCGGATCACCAAACATGGGAAAAACAGTGGAGCCTTTTAATGGCTTTGCTTCCCTCCTGCCTCCTAGATCACAGCGTTGCCAGTGCCATTCTCCCTTCCTGACAGTCACATACTGCTACGTCCTTTTGCTGTTACATACATCAAAACCCATCCTCTGTTCTGCATTATGAACCACTGATATTTTTGTCCGTGCTGTGACCGTTGCTTATCCATCTGATTATTACTTGCTCTATTTTTGGCCTCATTATTTTCTAATCTAACCGTCCTCTTTCAGAGCTATGGCCAAATCCTCTTTTTCCTTCATTTCCTCCCACCACCTTTCTCTACGCTAGAGAAGGTGCAAGCCTGATCAAGGCATGCCCCAATGATATCCTCTCGGATGCGCGCTATTCACTTTTGGAGCAGTGCTTGCCAGCTCAGGGGCATCTAGAGGAGCACTGTTTTTTTGATCTGTCTTGTGCTCGGTGGAGTTTATGTGAACGATCCAGAGACAGAAATAGCACTAATATGGGCCTGAATAGAGCCCAATGTGTTATGTGAGCAATTGGCTCTACTGCAATCACTGCTATTCAGCTGCAGTGCCAAGACTCGCTAATTAAGGGTTTATCTGGGGAACATAGGACTGATTATGCTGTGAAACAATGTGAAATAAGCAGTCTGACAAAATGCTGTGGGAGAACTTTATGCCTCTCTTCACCCAGCACAATGGGCTTTGGAGAGGACCCACAGCAGAGGTGGGTGATGGAGTCCAACAGACCTTCTGGGAGGAATAGTCGTCAGTCCTTCACGCAGGTCTGCCTGCAGCTGTAGCAGTCTATGGATAAGTCACTTCAAAGACAGCATATTCACCTGCTGCGTCAGTGATTCATGCGCTTCCCGTGCCTCCAGGTTTCACACTCAACGACCAGGTGCAACACAGCATTGTTATCCGATATGCCTGCAGCAAGCTGACCATTGACTTCGACGGCTTTGTGGCCTGTATGATCCGCTTGGAGACCCTGTTCAGTAAGTGCCTCCATTCATCAGCCAAGGGGAATTCCTGAAAACTTTGGCGTTTCATTAAGTCTTTGGTGTCTTTTAACTGTGAATGTAGCAAATTGCACGGAAATGTGAGGGTGCCAGCAAAATTGTGTCTGTTGGAGAAAGCAGGAGAGAAACAGCAAAAGCCTTTCTGTCTGAATGACCATGGAGGGTGGGGGACATGTTTTCATAACCTACCATGCTCTTCTGCTTTACAGTCCTCTGCACTTTATCATCAGTGCTCTGGTCCCCAAGTTGTCCCAGCTCCTATAAATGGTACCGTTTATCACTTACAGTCCTTACTCAGACCTGATTTACAGGTTTGTCCCTGGATCATACCAGATGCTACCGCATCAGATTTTATAGTTTTCCTGCTGCCAACTCTCAGTTTGCTGCTGTAGATCTGACTATTCCTCCCCATGAAGTGGCTTAGAAATGACTTGTAAGAGGAAAGAAGAACAGCTGTAATATTACCTTGCTGAACCAGTCTAGGTTTCCAGTAGATCGTGGCAAAAAGCCAGACCTCTACATTTTGTCAGACAGTGATTCTCTACATGCCAAACTCTGTGGTTTATATCCAGTCGTCCCCCCCCCCCCCCTTCTACTTTTCAGAAGTGTTCCATCTCCTGGACAAAGACAAGAGTGAAGTCATCCAGCTTTCTCTGGCTGAGGTGAGGCTGGTCAGATTGAAATACCATCTGGTTAAGCTACAGCAATGGACCGCAGTAAAATACATTTATTTAAAATCACTGTTGTAAGTAGTAAACTCAATAGCGTTTCAAATGGAAAGTTTGTTTATGTGAAAAGGTGCTTCAGCTCAGAAGGCCTGTCTGAATTAGTAAAATGAACATTTACCTTATATGAGCAAAAAAGTAAAGATACGTTCAAAACCCCTAAGGCTGCTTGAGAAGATGCTTACACAGTGTGTTTCACTACCTTCTTTTAGAAGGCAGTGGTCAGTTCGTTAGAAAACACACAGCAGGGAACTGTTCTTGTCTGGCAGAAAATGTACTGATCAACCTGCCAGAATCAGAAGAGACCTTTTAAGATGCCAGGTCTTTTTTCCCCACATTGTTTTTAATGCAAATTTCTCCTGATGAAGCTGCAATAAAAGCGATCAGCTTGAGTCTTCCCTTTGCAGAATATAAATATATCTCAGGAAACAGCTGGAAGGGGCCCCAAGAGGTCCATCCAATTAGGCCTCTCGGCTGAAGACTGGTTTGAAGGGAGGAGGATGGCTAGGAAGCCCTGTGACCCTCAGTCACAGTTAGTTAAATCTAGCTGAAGTTGTACATTGTGTACTCCGACCCTAGAATTTTTCAAAGGTCACGCAGCTTGCCCTGGAGAACTGGTCTGCCCTTGGAAGAGACCCCAGTTGCAATGTCTGGGGCTGGTGCTGGCAATAAATTTCCCTGAAGTTCCAGAGCAGATGGATGCTACACGTACAACAGATTAAAATGCAGCTCCAGCCTTTCCCAGCTTGTTCTCCTGGAGCCGTGGTAGAGTGCATCCTGTGGACCTTCCAGATGGTCTGACTCCTTGTTCTGTTTCTCCCTCAGTGGCTGTGCTCCACGCTGGTTTGACCCATGGTTGGTGAATTCAGCAGAGACTTCTGAGGCTCTTCTGAACATGGAATCACTCATGCGGCTTCTTGTTATGAAAAGCAGAGAGAGAAGCTTGGTTTTATTACTGGCAAGTTATTTTAAGCCCACTAAAAATGAAGTGAACTCCTGTCACTCATAAAATAAACGCACTCTTGAACAAAATAAGATAAACAAACAAATAAACCAAACAAACCCAAACCCAACCTCCTCTACTTTTCCTGTGCAAAGAATATTTCTCTGTGTCATGCTGAAATGTCACAAATTTTGACTTACCACGGATGGGCCTAGGTGGCTTTGGTTTGACTTCTGACTGTGCATCAAAGTTCAGCAGCGTTCAAAATCCTGGAATGGATCTCCATTGCCTGCGACGTCCAGCGTATGTTTCACGGAGAGAGACCCATGCTCAGAGCGTGGGCGAAATTTGTGTTGCTGCTCTGGCTACCTCTCTTCCCAGGCAATTGTCCACTTCGGCTGTGCCAAGCGCCTGCGGAAGCTGGGGGTGAGGAGCTCAGGGGCAGATGCTGAGCTGCTGAGAGCACAGGGGAATCGGGCATGGACAGAGCCCTGAGGATGAACAGGGCATCAGGCAAACGTGATGGCACTCCTCCATGAGTCTTGGCTCAGTCTTCCAAGAGGAGGAGAGAGGATGGAAGGCCATAGGCAAGTTGCTGCTGTTATTTCAGCTGAGATCTTCTCCTATGGATCCTTGTCCATACGCACATTTCAGTGCCCAAAGATGGGGTCTGGAGTTTTTGGAGGTGAGTGACTGGAGCTCAGAAGCTCACAAAGGCAAGCGCGAGGGGAAGAACATAACATGCCTGTGTAGGGGGTCTAGGAGCTTGAGTGTGCGAGGGATGTGCTAATGTGGATCATGATTTAAAGAAAAAACTGAAGCCGTCACTGGCTAACAGTGCTATGCTTTCCTAAGATCTTGTAAAACCTTTGTCCGTTAAAAAATCTCCCTGCCTTTAATTTCACAGTATTATAAAGAGTAATAGCATAGCAATGCAGGCAAGATAATCTAGCAGTCTTAGCAACTGGAAAATATTTCTGTAACTAGCAGTAATGATCTGACGAGATGACATGTCTTTGACACTTCTCCCCAGGAGCGGAAGGAGTGCAGGCAGAGATCTGTGTCCCCAAGGCAGACATGGGGCCAAGGCTCCATTCGCCTCTCTCTTCAGTGCTGTTTGAGAGGGGCCTTTCTCCACACCTGCTGGTTCCTAAGCTCTTTCTTTAAGCAGGAAGAAAGCTGTTGTTCGGTTCCCGTCTCCCAACACAGAGTGCCCCGTGACAAACCCCAAGCCTCTGCTCGACATCTCACAGCATTTCTCCTTGGTGTTGGCTACAGCTGTCTGACTAAAAGGGATGTATGACCTGTTTCAGTGCGTGGCTCTGCCGTTCTAACAGATGGTATTTGCTGCTCTCATTTAGAGGTCCTCTCCCAGTACAAGAGAAACAAACACTTCTTGGTTTGGGCTGCAGGATAAAAACAGCCAACGGGGGAACTATAGGCTTTCCGCCGCTGCCCCTGTGCATGTATCACTGGTCATGACGTGCATGCGGCTGTCTTAGGTTGCCACCAGTTTCTCACGGTAGATACTTGCCTGATTTGCTGACCAACAATAGACATCTATGTACCTCCACCTGCTTGGAAGACAGAGCTACCTGGGGCAAGATGAGATCTCCAGAACCTTGAGAATTTTCTCGTGAATGCTCTGCCTGTTCAGTAAGATGAACATGTCCTTCCCTGCCCTGTGTCTTGAGTATGCAACACATCTCCTTACTAACAATGCAGCCGGGTGAGCTAACTGCTTGCAGCTTCAGATTTGCTTTCTGCTCACACGCGCTATTCATGAGTTCATTCCAATTATGGTCACAGAGAGGCCTCTCTCCACAGGACTGGGAAAACTCAAATATACGCAGAAATCCATTGCATGCTCCCAGTTCTTCTCCCTTTACGTCAAACAAGATGCCCCCCCCCAATAATTCTCGTAGTTATCTCAATGACTCTCACCCTCCTGTGCAGGATGGGCAGAGTGCTGCACTCCATCTTCCTTTATCTTTGGGAAGCAGGCAGCTCCAGAGGAGCCACCTCCTCTTTCATTTGTTCTTTGAGCACAGCACTTGGCTATCAGGTCTCAGAGAACAACTGCTCAAAAATA
This sequence comes from Sagittarius serpentarius, assembly GCA_034782735.1. Lineage (NCBI taxonomy): Eukaryota > Metazoa > Chordata > Aves > Accipitriformes > Sagittariidae > Sagittarius > Sagittarius serpentarius. The sequence continues at coordinate 14,017,956 of JAVKLA010000054.1, read as the reverse complement.
AGCCTTTTCATGGGATTGAACGCACTTCTCGTTTTTACTTGACGCATCTGCAAGAAGATGATTAACATTTACCTTATTTTCCTTCCTTGTACTGCAAGCTGAACAAATATCTACACTCATCAGTTCTCCCAGTTAGTCCTGAAGGGGCTGAAATGCCTTTTGACCAAAACGCCCGCAGCAGCTCCTGTGGAAGCAGTGGGGCATGGTGGGCTGAGCCAGGGCTCGGGCATTTGGACTCTCTGCACTCTTACACCCTGCATGTTGGCCATGCTTCATTTTTGGAGCTGTGAAGCACTGCAGCTCCCGTTAGATTTGAGTCATGGGGAATTATAATGCAGGCAAGTCACAAAGGTTCCTGAATTTGTGATACATTCCCTGTCACTATGAAAACGGTGCTCCATGGCATTCTCAGCGCTTTGCAAATAAGGTGGGGCAAAAGGCACCCCCACGGAAACTCTGCAGTGGCTCTTCAGATCTTTCCTTTCTCTCTCCACTTTCCCACAGAAATGTTTTCATTTGCACTGCTGCCTCATGAACTGAAAACTTGAACTCTCTACATTGCTCCTGTAAAATGCGATTCACGTTAGACCGTGTTCAGAGTTCCAAACTCCTCGCGCACTAATTGTCTCATGGTTGCCTATAGAGGAACTTCCCATGGGTATAAATACTACCACATCAGCATCTGACACCAGCTTTGCACCAGAGTAAATGTCTGCACGAGGTGCAAGACAATCACAGGGATTTGGGATTCTGCCTATGAGCTAGGAGGATAAAAAGAATCAACCTCGTACATGCAATTATCTGTCACCTGCTCATCCTCCCAGAATGGGAGATTTACAGAGGGATCCCTCCTTTCCATCACTGCAGGCTAGTGATGAGATCCATGGCTTATGAGCAAGCACAGAAGGAGCAGTCCTTTTCAAACTCCTTTTTGTCCTTTACTTCAGAAAATCCCGCAGAACCTGACTCAACAGTATGTTTTAGTTCTTAATTTTCATACCATTCAGACAACCTGGCAGGCCTGGAACCACTGAGATACTGTGAGCATGTTTTTCCTTTCCATCTTATTCAGGATGCATCCAAAATCCCAGCCTGCTGTTGTTGTTATCCCAGCCTAAGCTTATAGACTGGAGATTCGAGTAAAGTCCATGAAAGCAGGCGAGATTCTGGGTGCAAAAGGAACCCAAATTCCAAAGCTTTTGAAGTTTCTTCACCACTAATGATGTCCCCAGCGATAGTTAATCTTAAAGTAGTGCCCTGCTACTGCCTGACAAGCTTGTTGCCATGGTGTCTGTCTCTCCCTGTATAAGTGGCACGTACAGCATAAAATCCTCTCTTTCTTTAATAGAGAAAATTACTTCACTTGTTACTCTTGGCCCCTCATTAACTCCTTCCTCTGCCTTTGAAACCTTTGACGCAGCTCTCACCTGAAGTGCAGGCCCCCATCAGCGCAGCATCGCCTGCCTGCGTGGGTGGGAGGGCTTGGCCGGTGTGGTTCCTGGGGAGGGTTGTGTTGGAAGGGAAAGAGCGTGAAGCAGAAAATGATCGGTAGGAATGGATCTGGGAGACGGTCTAAGGAAGCACCTGAACAAACGCTGGGATAACAGCCAGGAAAAAGCTGAATGAGTCAGCTTTTCATCCTTGCAGGAGCTGAACAATGTCAGGAACTGGAGAAAACGGTTTCTTTGACTCCTGCTGCTTTCAGGGAAGAAGGCATGTGCACTCTCTTCATAATACACAGGGCTGACTTAGAAAAACAAATGTTCTTCTCTTACTTGGAAAACTCTGAAAAACGTGGCTGGTTTTGTCTATTTGCTCACTTCTAAATGTGTAAAAATTACATTGTTGGCTCAAGGGGTGATTCATATATTTCTTCTAACCCACCTCCTATTCATTCAAAAAACCACCCCAAACCAGTGATGCTTTCTTTAAGTTCAAGCTAGCTGGTCTGCTCCTTGATATGATCCCTCACCAAATTAGGTTTGCCTAGGCTAGTTTAATAGAGTAGCTTGATCTCACTCTTACACAGAAGATAACAGTGAGGGACTTCTTCCAATGTCTTAAAGCATTTCAGGCTTCCCTAAATTCCCACACGCTTTTTGATAGTCTCTCTCACATTCTCCTAACTGCACAGACGGTCACATTTTTATCTCAGCTGTATGCTTCTTCTCAGCTGATACGGTAAAATGTTTCAGCGTTCCTCTGTAACATGTAGAAAAACACTGAAGCTGGTTTTAAGGGGAATTTCCATTATCCTCCTCAGTTGTTCACTCCCTGCCAGCCAAGACACAAGCCGTACCCAGATAACAGGACCAAAACCGGTGCTCCTGACCTGGTACCTCACCGTCAGTTGCTGAGGTGGAGCAGCAGGAATAGCTGCAATCACTGGCAAGGGGAGCATCACCCCGGTGCTCTGCTGAGGCCACATACCACTTTGAAGCAGCTCACGTAACACAGGTATGTGGGGCACAGCGTCCCCAAGAAAACGTCTAGGCTATCCGTGTGGAAAACACCACAAATCCTTCCGAAGATGTGTCTGCATTGCGTCGTAAACACGTGAGCGCATTAAACACATTTCAGTGTAAGTGGGTGCTGTCTCTTTCCTCAACCCTGTATCTCCATGGGGACACTGCTGAACATCCCACCATGAGCGTCGCTGCCCTGGCAGTGGCATCGCAGACTATGAAGAGAAAATAAGCAACTGACTTCCGTGCCGTTGAAGGCCCATATTTAGGCACAAAAGCAAAGAAACTGATTTCCTGCTAGGTGCCCATAGCTCTCATTGCCTTTCACACCTCTGAAAGAACTCAGGCTACTTCTTTGTCTGCTGAAGCTTTTAAAGGAAAAAGGGAGTAGAGCAGGGCAGTGTGACATTGCTTTAATTACAAAATCGTCAGTGCTCTCTTTAATAATGAATGGAATCCTTTTACCACAGCTTAGCTACAGATAGCACAGGATTTGGGATTTCCAGAGTTTTCATTTGTGTATCTTATTTTCTCTGCACACCTTAACTACCTAGTTAGCCGCCACTCCTAGGCCGGTCCTTGGGCACAGCTCCCTGGATACCTGGACTTTAATGTCATCTGTCTTTAATGTCACCCATGTAGGCTTGACCGGAAAAGAAAATCTTTCCTTCTATTTAAAGAGATTTATTTGGTAATTGATATCAGTAAGATATCTGGCACGGTCACTAAGCTAGCTAGCTTAAAACTGTATGTGTTTGTAAAACTGTGTATGTTTTCCCAAGCTGTAATCATACTCTTAGACTGCTGTGTAAATTTACCCATGCCGAAGCAGGTATGATCTCTTGGGAGTTTAAAGGGGCTTTGTGACCAGCACAGTTTATGGGAAATTGTGTTTTGCTACCTTTTAAACGCTCATCATATTTGCTCATTAATTTGCAGGGAGTTGGAGCTCAGGAAATGCGGTGCTCGTCAAACACCGGATTGATTACCGGCAGTGGCCGGCGTTGTGGCAGGCAGCGGGACATCCCGCGGGGTCTCTGTGCTGGAGGGCAGTGGCATCCCCGGGGGCTGTTCTGGCGTGCAGGTTGTCACGTGAAGGATGCTCCTGACGGCCTTGGGTGGCATCTTCTGCTGGGGAAGCCTCGCCTGGGAGGTGGTAACTGTGAATACAGAAAACCAGGAAAATGTTTTCAGTTTCAGAAAGAATCAGCATGGAATTAATTAAACAGAAGAAAGGAGATTAAAGGAAAAATGAGAAAATGATAAAGTACCAACCTGACCTCTAATTTGTAAAGCACCTTTAGTCAAAATACTCAGAGAATTAGCTATCTGAAGCAGCAGTTGTGAACTTAATAATAATGAAGTTGATTCCAGCAGAGAGTGCCAGCCTTCTACATGTCAATTTAATTTGAACTCGTCGCAGTTTTGCGTTGGGATTTTTTGTGTGTGTGTATGCTTTTATACATGCTGATAATATTTGCATTTCAGACATGCTGGTCTGGTGCATGAAAGCTTGAATGAGGAATTATCTAACCAAATTTTAGTGCCCAAGCTGACTAGAACACAAACAATGAACAAGCTTTATGGAGAGAAAAAATAAAATGAATTTCACAGTTCATGCCTTGCATTGTACGGTGATACCAGTAACACGAGTAACAAGAAAAAATCATGACTGAAAAATGTTGTGGGTCACACCAGGGATTTCCTGTGCGTTCTGTCACGTTAGTAGAAAGGTTAAGTGCAGCCTTCTGAATTAGGACCTTGAGATTCAGTTCTCTGCTAGTGACTTCCAGGGTATCCTTGGGGCACTCACTTAAACTGCCCCTCGCCTGCATCTAGACCCTGACTCCAAAGCGGCACTGCTCAGACTTGCCTGTGTTTAGTTGCTGCCTGGCTGTGGAGATACCTCCATGCAGAGATGCTGCAGATTTTATACTGGAGCTGCTGAGGTCTCTGAAAGCTCTCTTTCTCTAAATGTGCAGAAATATTTAAGTTTTGACAGTTTTCAGGTTTTGGCATCTAGCTCAGACTCAAGGCTAGCCAGGTTCCAAGCACCAGATGTTTCTCTAGGAAAGAGTCCTCTGAGAGACTCAGTCCAAGAGGCATCTCTGAGGATGCCTAAAGCATCTCAGGAGGATCCAGTTCTTTTTGAAACACAGTGATAGCACTGCTTTTGTCTGAAATACATCTATGGAGGTGTTGTTTCCCTGCTACTTTCAGTCTCCTGCCACACACGGTGGTGTAGTGGTTTAAGCACTTAGCTAGGATGGATGTGAGAAGCTCTGCCTCAAGCCCCCCTTCTCTTCACATGATGCAGGTCAGCATCTCCTGTCCTCAGGAGAGGCTCTACCACTTAGCCCAGGGGTAATATTGGAGGGGAGGTGCCTCTCCATTCCTCCTCTGGAAGTTATGCCGCTATAGAAAATAAATTCAAATATATTTACATGCCAGGAATACAGGAAGCCTGGGTGAGACGGAGCACTCTGAGGGGTAGATCTCCTCCATGGAGCAGTGTAGCCTACGGTCTGACCCCGAAAAGGAGTGCTGCTCATGGGTGGGAGCTCAACACAGATGACTCATGGGCAAAGGCCTATGACTCCTGCATCCTAGGGGGTCCCCGTGACCCTGGCACCAACAGACTTAATTTCACCTGTCCTCATAAGAATCCTTGAGCCAGCTTTGTCCATAGGACTGCCAATATTATTCTAGTTTAAAGGATATCTCTCTTCAGTACCTGACGTCTCATCAACATTCTGTGCTGTAATGGAGCCATGTACTGGTGGTGTCCTATTGTCAACAGGAATGTATAATATTTTCAAGACAAGGTGCATTTTGGAAACAACATATACATGAGCATGTCCTGAAAAATCATGGTATTTGTCAAATCAGGATATTGCTTCTCTGAATTCCTACACATAGAAGAGAGGAAATTTCCTCAAATACCAGGTCTGTGATTTTTTTGTTGTTGTTGTTTCAACTTTGTTTTGCTCTGAATGACCACTTCTGGTCTGGGATTCCTGGAAAAAAAGGTAAGTAAAACACTGTTAGCCAGGTCTCCTTTATTTCATTTAAAAGTAGCTGGCAACACAATGATAATTGGCTTGGGGATACCTGGTGAGGAAATGTTTCCATCCTTAAATTCAAGACCATTGCATGGATGGATGGATGGAGACAGCTAAATCAGAACTTAGCTAGAAGATGAATGAACCTGGTTGGACCAAAGAAGTTCACTGCATTGACCAAAAAGTGAACAGTATGTTTTGATATTGGTTTTGGTAGGCTGAAGCGGTCTGATGTAGTAAATTATGTTCCGTGCCACTGGAGCGGTCAATAGAGAAGTTTGGGAATACAACTCATTCAGAGACACTGTAAAAGCACTTAGACCACCAGCAGATCTTAGAAGTACCACAGAGCTAGACAAGACTGTGCTGCAACACGTCTTCAACCTGCACTCCCTAAACGTTTACATCTAATTAATTTTCTTAATTGCATAACAGTGCACTTCCTAATTACACTAGGGAACCACTCTTGGATTGCAACAGGGTCTTTATCTATTGCTCAGATTATTCTGGCTGTCACTCTACCAGCATACTCCCCGGCCTAATTTTGTGCTAGCCCATATGTCTACGAGCGCAGACTGCTTGGGGAATGCTTGACAGATCCTTCAACTGATGCAGCTACGTCTCCAAGGACCAGATGGATACCCTTAGTCACACTGAGTTACCACTTGAGTAGTGCCATTGAAATCAGTGAGACTACTGTGGAGACACTTACTGCTTGATGTAAGGGTTTTGTTAAGAGCTCCTATAAACAACAACCAGAGGAAGCTATTTGCAGTGCACATCCACAGTTTTATTGGTCCTACAATACCCAGGAGCTAGACTATGTGTTCTTGAATGCCATCTAATTTGGGGAGTAACTAAGTCCTTATCAACAGGTGGTGTGCTCCTGAAACAAGGAGCGCAATCAGCCCCCAAATTAGCCATTTTCACATGATGCTGGCAGAACTGAGGAACCCGTGCCCCCAGATACCCCTGTTTATCCTGTCATTGTAACTGGCATACACAATGGTATAAGCAGGTATGTAATAAAACCTTGCAAGAGTAATTGCAGTCAAGGAGTAAAAAGGCAGATAAACCAAAATCCCGGTGTGGTGAGTCTGGTTTTGAAGGAACACACATCCCCATGCTCCCAAATACATCTGCCAGGCAGTAGCGCACTTTTTGTTTTACTTGGCTATGCACATGACTGAGGCTAAATACCTGAAGTGTATTCCACATTTTTTTAATGGCACCAATGTGCTTTAACACAGCATTGGTGCCTCTGAGTTTCCACCACTACTGGGAAGTAGCTGGAGTCTGGACCCTTTTTGCCCTATCCCCATATTTTGCTGAAATGAACGAAAAGATTTCGTAATAATGCTTGGTAGATTTTGTATCTCTTTTCCTCCTTTGTTTTCAAATTTTGTAAAACCTGACTTCTTAGCCAATGGATTTACCAGGAGCTCCCCCCAAAACTATCTGCTTCACGCCAGGAGAAGAAGGTGTTCAATATAATATTGACGTAATACATTTAAACCTGATCAAAGGAAATATATTTTACAAAATGCTAATTAAAATGCAGAGCTTATTGTCATTGGATGTTGTTGGTATACAGTATTTGGCAAGATGAGAAAAGGGATCAGACATCTGTATGGATAAAAAGGGTAAGCAGTGTTTTAATAATTATTGCTAAAACCTCTTTTGGAAAATTATGAAACTGCCTGATTTCAGGCTTTGAGCCAACCTCTAATATCAGAGATTGAGAGCAAACCTGCTGTGAAGTTTAAAATATCTCTCCATCTGTGTGGCTACTCCAGAACACTTGATCTTGGACACTTTGAGACAGGATGGTCCACTGGATGGACCACAGATCACTTCCAGGAGACCAGTGTTTGCTTCCCGTTATATCAAAGAGACGTATACTCACTTGCTGTGCAGTTACCACCGGCGCTTTGTACTTCACCCCTCTGCGTTGCCAGGAGCCTAATGTCGGCTTCTGCTTTGCTGGGCAGAGACATGAGTTGACATGTCACAGAGCAGAAGGAACCTGTGCCCTCTCAGAAAGATTTCACTTCTCCTCCTCCTTCCTTTGCTGCTTTTACTGCATCCTAAAGGAATGCAGCTGAGCGGTAAGTTATATGTTTATTCTTTATTTATAGACTTAAAAGGCAACGGAGACTGTGAAAGGTATTTGCAAAGCACAGTTCTGGCCACTTACTGAATTGTCTGAAATATGTTTGACCAGTAAAAATTACTCTAAAACAGAGGACAACCTATGAAAGTGTAATTGTCTTTTTCTATATAAATAACTTACAATGTGTGGACTTGAAGGCACTAAGACGTGTATTAAAAATATTTCACATAATCCCGGCCTCTGCCAATTGTGAAAAACGTCTCTGGGTCCCTAGGGCTCCCTCAGGAAGCAGAGCATGGGGACAACCCACGGCTCTGTTTTTCAGATCTGATGATAATGGTGACCGTATTCCCCAGATCATCTGAAAACATCACTTCATAATTCCTCTTTTCTAACAGCTCTAGAAAATTATTTGTGGGATTGAGTAAAAACCCGCTAGAGTTTTACATAGCTGTCCTGATCGAGATCAGTCCCCAAAGGGGAAGCATCTGGGTACCCAAAGGGACAAATATTTCTGTCTGCAAACATGCTTCTTAGTGATGATGGTATGCAAGTGTAAATGCTTCCTTTTCATCTGGCCCTTTTAACACAATCACAGCAACACACGGCTTCAGCCTGAGTTTTTCACTGTCATCCATTCCAGCGACTAAGATCTGTGAGAGAGATCTGCGAGACAGATCTGCTTTCGAATTGGGTAAGACGTGTACCAGGTGCCGCATCCGTGAGCACCACACAAGCCACGACATCCAAAAATTGCCTTTCAGCACAGCCTGATTAGAACCAGTATAAAAGAGCAGCGAAGGTTGCCCGAGCCTCACGATCTGTCTTACCGCTTGCCCTCTGCAATGCACTTCAGACGGCACTGCCGGTGGCGTTCCCACCACCACGCTTTCTAAGAGTACAAATGGAGGATGGCAGGCCGTGAAAGCAAAGGATGATTATGTGGTTGCTATTAGACTGGGACTGGGGAGATCTGGGTTGGACTCTCAGTTGTGTCGCAAAAGACTTGCGCGCTTTTGAGAAAGTAATTTCATCTCTCTTGGGGTCTCCATTTCCCATATTTGCTGTCCTTTCCTCAGCAGGCTGGCTCTCCCAGCTACATGAACTAGACATAAACTGCTGCTCAGCCCGCATTTCTGCGCTAGCACCGTGATTTCATCATCGTGTTGGGATCTCTCTGTATGTGTAATGGTCTGCTATACTGGAAAAGCAACACTGTGCCAACCGTGCAAGTCCTCTTTCAAAAATGAAGTTTCTCTGCATGCAGGCTGGCAGAGCCCTGTGTCTCCTGTCACCCATGATATCCATACCAAATTATATGCCCAGTTTCCAAGCAAAAGAGTTAACTTTCTCAGTGACACCCATCAACCTAGGCAGATGTCCCAGACCATCATGATGAATACGGTTCCACCAAACAAAATAGGCCCTGATATTTTTTTCAGCCTGAGTGGCATCTTTGCTTTAAGTGAATTTGCAAAGTATCAATGTTGGGAACTCAGTACATGATTCCCCTGGTGACATAGAAGGGAAATAAAGTCTGGGCCACACTTTTCAGGGTTTATAGGAGTAACAGGAATAAAAGGCTATAAAATGTGAGTTATCACTGAAGTCACAATTTTCACTCTAATACAAGGAAAGGTCAGATCAGCTAATAAAACAGTTCATTCTTTCCAGTTCAGATTAGGAGGGTGCTTTAATCCTCAAAACATCCTTGTTGAATATACTCACGTATGCCAGTGCCTGTGGCTAGCTCTAAAAATAATAAGCATGATTCATTTCAGTTTCGGACATGAGTTGAACTATAAGGATCATGACTCACTACATGGGGAAGAGTCAAGTTCGTACTCAGACGAAGGAGTTAGTATCACTTGTTTTCAAAAGCAATTTCAAGCCTGGAACTGTTTAACTGCAGAGATCCAGTGAGTACTTGCGCGTGGCAGGACAACTGAAATGGTAAGATGCCAGCTCCTTTTGGCAAGGCCTGGACATTTTTAAGCAGAGCTTTTCTGGAAGTTTTCTTTCCATCTCAGTTGCTCACAAGCAGAGGAAAACTTCAGCTTCCCTCAGGCTCTGCCGTAACGTGGTGCTGGGTGCTCTTGGTTGGCTGGTGCATGGCGGCACTGGAGAGATATGGGCTGCCTTGGAGTTCAGAACAAGCTGTATCAGAGGCGAATAAAGGTGAAAGACCTTTAGAGGAATGTCTACCCCATTTTTAAAGGTCCTCTGCTGAGAAACCTGTTTAGGAAACATGGCCAGAATGAGCCAAAGATGTATGAATGATGGAGAGGTATTGCAATTATCTCCTCCCCCAGCAAGACTTCTGAGTGCCTCAGTCTGGTCTCTCCTTGCTGAAATGGTCTCATTTTTGTTGTTGAAATTCTAAATATCTCTATTTCTTTTTTACATGTGGAATATATTATGTCCATTTCCATCCTGAATGCAGTATTTTCTGTCTCTAAAGAGACAGGGACAGATTGCAAAAGCTACTAGGTATTGATTTTGTTGACACTGAACTTTAAATTAGAGCCAATTTCTGAGCATGTGTGAGGAATGTTGTGAATTTGTTTTAAAAAAGAACGCCATTGAAACACATTAAAACTGGTAGGTACCATTTAAAACAGTAACATAAACCTTATGATAAGCAAATCTAATATTATAAAGATGCATATCTTTTTCTCTTTCAAAAAAAAAAAGTAAAATGGCAGGGGGATCAATGATACCTAAAAAGTCAATTAGAATAAAACATTGCCCCTGTCTTTCCAGGTGGCCGTATCCTTTACTTCTAGCTAGAAAGGGGTGCCCCTTACTTCGTATTCAATACAGCCATGCTGCCAGTGACTTCCACTCATGCCTGCCCACTGGAACTGTCTTACAGAGACGCTCCAGTGCAGAATCAAAGTGTCAACATGGGACCGATCCCAGGCTCTGAGCCCGATCCCAACTGGCAGCAACGGCTTTGATGCAAGCCTATGCCCCAGTACAGGCTTTGGGTGAGCCCTGGCACATGGCTGGGGGCGAGGAAGCAAGGATTGAGCCTGCGTGTCCTCTCGCCCACGGTGTGGGGAGGCTGGTCCCCCAGCTGGGTCCTCCAGCTCTGCACCCCATGGCAGGGAGCCAGAGTCCGAGAGACACGTCAGCCAAGGTCCTTCTTGGAAGGACCTGTCATCCTATGGGGCAAGGTGCCATGGGGCATGGAGCTGGACAAGCCATAAGAAATTCAGAAATTCAGGGTGAGGGAGTACCAAGGAGTATCTTTAGACTAACTCTTAGGATCGTAATATTGTTTTTTTTATAAGCAGCTGAATGTCACTATGAAAAATGTTTATATTTTGAAGAATGAACAGAATCTTTTTTATTGCTGATTTGAATCCCTCTCTATGCCTTTGCAGTGCCCCAAGGCTGACATTTCATGTTCTTATTATATTCATTTCTTAGTCTGTTTTTATTTTGGGTTGGTTTGGGCCTTTTTTTTCCACTTATTTGATAAACATTTTTTATATGTGACCTGAACACCGCAAGATAAAGTTCATTTGGGTAATTTTAATGAAATCTGGCAGGTTGGGAGAGAAAATCAGGACGTGTTTGAAGAAAGTGCTTGTATTTCACAGTGTGTGACAGCAGCTGAAATTAAATTCTGATTAATATTGTTCACAACCAGTAGTAAGTGACTATACTGACCTTTGATTGTCAGTAGTTTTTTAATACATGCCAGAGGTCAAACAAGTAAAAGACCAAGGAGGTATGGCTGGGGGCATGATGGGGGGAAAACAGGGCAGGGAGTCTTAATGTGTTACATGTGGTATGTACATGCCTGCTATTTAACTAGAGTTTGTTCCTACTTCATACCCTCAGGCAGCCCGAAGCTAATAACCCTGTCATCTGGAGAGATAACACAACACTGATCATCACAATTTCACTAAATAAGTAATTTTAAATTAATTATATTGCATCCTAATAAGACCAGCTCTGGTTGACTCCTCACTTATCTTGGATTACTTTGTCAGGACTGAATATATTAATTTTACAGATAAAGTTGTGTGTGCTTGCACAGCAGCTGATGCCGAGTGTCTCTCTGTGTCACCTACTATCTGCACCTCTCTGGCCTCCTGAAGTCCTGATGAACAAGAGTCATCGGGCAAGGAAAGCCAGAGAACTTTTCCCTTCTCATTTAGCCCTGCATGATGCAAGTCTGGAGCTTGCGACTCAGCTCTCCTACATGTAACTATGCTCCAAAGCAGCTCTCTCGACCATTTTGATAAGCCCAGGGTCTGCTGGTGGATAAAGTAGCCCCTTTATTTTGATGTCCCAATGATATGAATGGCACTGACAAGCTGCAGAGGGGAGGGTTGGAGTAATGGGCAGGTAGCAGAGTGGGCAGACGGGGATCTTGAAAAGCTCTCAGCCTGCCTCTGTAAGAGCTACTTGAGAAACGTTTCTTCAAAATGCTCTTTTTGTCAGAAAGTGCCTCTGTGTTGAAACAAATCAGGTCTACCGCATTTTCAGTCTCAGAGTAGAGCTGAAGCAGGATGGGAATATCAATGAACTGATTCAAACATTTTCCCTCAAAATTTTAATTTCCAGGAAAAATGTTTGAAATCAAAACATTGACATGATTGTAATATAATCTTCAAGCAAAAATCCCTCATGGTTTTGGCTTTTAAACCTTGATTTAGAATAAAGGAGAAGCAGGGATATTCAAAGTAATGGTAATTCTCTTGGGGCAGCAAAAAATTCCCTGCTGATTATGGCCTGGCATGCTACAAACTGGACAAAAATTTCAATTTTGGAACTAGTTTCAATAGTCTAGTTGAATACTCACCTTAGAGATCCTCCTGGTCCATGAAAGGTCCAGCATTCCGAGACTTCTGAGCCAAAGCCGCGTGACCTCCTCCAGCCTTGTTCATCTCTGCTCTGCTTTCTCGGATGAAGCACTGCAACCCAGACGTCCAGGGTGAGTGAAAGGAAGAGGGAAGGGAGGTGCAGAGTGTTACTGCAGTGTTACTGCATTCCCAGCACATCTATGCAGCGTTCTTTTTAATGTCATGGTGCATCAGTGAGTGATAACAAATGGTGGCTCCTAAATAGCAGGATTTGCTAAAGTAGAGAATAGCAATAAGACCAAGTCCTGCTTTTGTTGAAACCATCAGCCAGTACTTCAAAGAAAATATGTTCAGGGATTATATGGCAGATCAGGATGCCACCTGTGAAGGAGCAGTTTAGTAAGACCTGAGGAGAGTGATACTTAGAGGGTGAATCTGGGATTACTAAGTGTGCTGCAAATGTCACTCTACATTTTCAGTCAGCTTGTGTTTGGGAAGATGAAAGGAAGGTAAATGAGAAGCTGGGCTCCTGAGAAGGAAAAAGACAAACCCATGAAGTCAAGCACAAGAAAGCAAAAAGCTGGGCTGAGAATCCATTTAGGTGGGAGCTGAGGAACGTGCGTAACAGCAGGTCATACTCCCACAAGTGGGCTAACCAGGCTGCCACAGCTAAGCCTCCTTAGGCAAGCACTTGCCTTCTCTGGGGGAATTACAGAGTGCCACTCACCAACAGACACAGTATGCAGGACTTTCTCCCCCAGTATACAGTGTTCTCTAAGGCAGTGTGTCCTGCATGGAGTCAAGAAGAAAAGACAAACCCTAAATGCTCTATGAGGTGCTGAACTATGCTATTATGAAAAAAACCCAACCAGTCTTAACCTAATGTTGAAACTGTACTTGTAAGTACAAATGGGGGCAAGCAGGTGCCATCACAATCTGTGTATGAGACACTATTTTACAGCAATCCTTCAGGTCATGCCTTGGGCCCATGCTAAGAAGGATTTTGTCCCTTCAGACCATTAATCATGCTTGCTGATGAGCTCTAAGAGAAACACGAGGCTTACTAATGTTGCCCCCCTTCTGCAGAGGTTTTTCTTTGAAGAGAGAGAGTGGCAAAGCTCAAGAGTCACAAGAGACACGGTAGCTCAGAAGGAAGTGGCTCAAGAATCACACCCAAGTTCCTCAGGATCTGTATCCTCCCAGCAGTCATATTTTCACCCTAGGAAAATGAAATATCGCCCGATTAGCAATATTTTATCACTTGGAGTATAAAAGAACTCCTCTCTCAACAGCTGTTTACTTTATAGTTTTCCCAGTAAAATTTGCATCTGTTTAAGATAACTGAGCCTAATGATTTAATTGGCAACTGCTATTAGATGTTCTCAAAAAGTTTGATCTGAATTCAAGGTTGATGGTAGCCGGAGTGAATTATAGACTGGAGTCTCTACTCGAAGGAAACAGGTTTCAGTGTCTCCCCAGAAGAAACTTGGTTATGATTAATGTGAACAGGGCAGTATAACAGTTGGTGAAAGCAAAGACTGCTTACAGGAGGGAAAATGGTTATTTACCATCAGAATTAAATTGCTGTCTTTATTGCCTAGATCAAGCATGAAAACTCTGTGTCTTACGTAGACATAATAGAGACGCACGTTGTCCTATGACAAGGAAGTATTGGCAATAAGAAGTGTTTACTTTCAGGTTTCTTTTTAATAAGACTGACTTTCTCCAGGCAAGGTCATTTTACACTTATATCACCTCTGTGTATTGCCTTAGTTAACAGACACATCCACAGAGGCATTGCATGGTTGGCTAAGCGTACACTGTAATAAAGACTACTTTTACTTCAAGGCTGGGGAAAGATTTTCAAGACAACATGCTTTTACCGAAGCCCCTGAAGTTACGCAAATCAACAGACTCTCAACACTTATATCACATTGATTTTTGAGTTCACAGGAGGCCTGAACCGTCCAAATTGGAAACCGAAAAGGTGCTAGGAGCTGCTCTGACTTGTGTTCTAGCTCATGTAATCCCACAGGCTTTCTGCATCAGGAAAAGAACTTAGAGAGATACTGTGACCCTCAGCTCTGACTTCTTCTCCCTAGCTGCTAACATACATTTAGGACATTTGCAAAATGGCTCTTTTACAGAGTGCGTTGAGAAACTACAGGGTCCAGGCTGATGCTTTGTGTCCTGCGCAGTAGGACTGAACAAGAACCATACATTTGCCAAGGGACTAATTTAAAATGTATGTTTTTTCTCAGCTGCTCCACACAGGCACAGCGGTCTTGTCTGCAGCATTACGGAGGGTCTTTCTCATTTTTGTCCTCCCTGGGCAACATAGTTTTCACATGCTTTTATCCTTTTTCATATGGGATTTTTTCCATATCATCCTTGGCTGAGACAGATCTACCCAAGCAAGCAGAGACAGTTTCAGTCTTGCAGCTTGGATCTGGAGTCTGTATTCAAATCTCCGTGGTCTTACGAAGGCTTGGAGGGTAAGACATGCACTACTGTTGGCTCCGGACTGTCGCTGGTCGCATGATGTAGTGCCTCGCAGGGGGACTCAAAGCACCTCACAGTTGATGCCGGTATGTTTGGTTATTTTCAGCAAAATGGGTTTTCTTTCCCCACTGTGTACCAGACTGTTACGTGCAACAGTGGTTGCTAGCCCCAGGTACACCTTGGGAAGTCCTGTTATGCTGGAGAGAACTGTGGCATGCCGCAGAGCCTTGTGTACAGGACTGACTTCAACCTACCCCCAAGCTAAACAACACGCAGGCAGAGGAGGCTGTCTGTTTTAATGGATTTGTACAAAATGCTACATGCAACCTTTTAGGGTTCATGAGCTTGTCTGAAAATAGTGACTGTATTTGGATCTTCGTGTAATAAAGAGAGGCAGTTGTGGCTAGATTAAGGAAGAGGTGTGCTCCTAAACCTCAGTGGAATTTACTTTGGGAGTATTGCTCAGAGGAGACACCTTGGTTGCTCAGAGGTGGGTAGTGTCATAAATAAGTGGCAGTTAAATTGAGAAGGAGAAAGAGGAGAGGAGAAACTGTAAGGAATAATAATCAGAAGCTAAAAATCCCTAAGGAAAATATCAACTATAGTGTATCTGAAGTACGGCGCAATGTTTAAGGTCAGAATAATTCTATTTTCAAGCCACATCATTGCCAGTATTAGGAATAAAAAGAAGAGATAATGTAAATAGTCTTGACATTGTGTTTTCTTTTCAGACTTGGTATAAATACTTGCAACATCACTGTCATTCAAGCCCCTCCTGTTTAGACCAGACACACTTTTTCCACGTTGTTTCTGTGCTTTTGCCATTTCCACCACAACAGCCTGCTCTGACCTTGAGCAAGTCTTGCCCTGTACCTCTGTTCCCTTTCTGTAAAATGGGGGTAATAGTACAGCAAGCCTGCAAGGAAAAGAAGCCCTGGATGAACATTATCATAGTGGGCAGTGTGAACATATCTTAAGGAAATACGCTCTCAAACACAAGGTGAATTCAGGTCTACAATGGCTACAATGACAGGTTGATCTAAAATTTCTGTTCCAGTTGCCCGTGGCATTTTGGGGTGTTTCAAAATCAGATTCCAGTGAAGGACACTGCAGCAATATGCAATGCAATGTGTCTGAGGGCTCGCACGTGCTGGTTCACATCAGCGCCCTTTAGTATGTAGGGCTGGCTGCCAGTCAAAGGCTCCCTTCATCCAAGCTCAAATTAACTTTGAGTTGTTCAGCAATGCCCGCTCTGTGTGCATCTGCTGCTTCTCCTCTCTTGTTTAGACTGATGAGGACAGAGCCTGAACATCTTGTTAAAAGTTTGCTGTAGTGTTCACAGTCAGATTCTTGGTGAGGCTTGAAAAGTAATCCACCTAAATTAAGGCCAAGCGCATAAGCATTTCCCTAACAGTTTCAGATATGACCAGGTACCCTGAACCTATTACTGTATTTGATAAGAAAAGGGGATGTTGTGTTCTTGGAGGTGCTGGGAATGCCAAAGCATATCCTGGAAACATGAAGCACAGGAAACACAAGAAGCAAGGGAGAGTTTCTGGCATGAAGGTGGAGAATTGATGTATGAATACGACTTTCCCTTGAGAAAGAAAAAATGACTGTTGCCCATGGGAAGCAATCAGGAGGATGCATCTGGTACACTATTAGGAGATGGGTACATGGGATAAAATGAGACTAGAATAAGATGAGAAGCCATAATAAGATGTGAGACTTTGAATGAGATGGAGAACCCGATGATGGGTGGAACCATTGCAGAGGGAGACCTTCGTAGCAGCATTTTGCACAGTGTTACATGTGAAGACAAGGAGAAAGGGAGGACGGGGTTGTTTTTCTGTTAGATCCATGGTTTGGGGGTTCTTTTTGGTCTTTGCATCTGCGGGGTTGCTGAAACCTCTGTGTCTGAACACGGGGAGATTTTCATTGAAATGCTGTATACCTTTGAAGGCAACCCAAAGCATAGCCTTATACTTACAAACCTGGTACAAAGCATAGAAATAACAGTCTTTGAGAATGGCCACAGTAACCAGACAAGATACAAAGAGTTTCTAAATCCCAGTAGCCCAATGGATAATAATGCTGGAGGCGGGTTCATGCTGTAATTTGTGTTCAAAGCCTGAATACTACAGAGAGACCACTTCTTGTACCTGGAATTTAGAACAGACCCACTATAAAGATACAGCTGGAAGTTAACAAATAGATGTGATCTCTTAGCACCTTAATATCTGAGATGAGTCAGTTCAAGTTTTCATTTTCTCCAAATAATATACGGCAATCTATGTGAGGAAGTGAAAACTGCAAAAATGCATAAGGAAAGATTGTTCACTCTTTCTTACAACAGAGGAATTAGTGGGCAACACATGAAATTATTAATCACAGTAAATGAAAGGAAGAACATCTGTACACAATACATAATTAAATTGTGCACCTCCTTGCCACAGGATGTTTTGGCTATCACAAGAATGAATGGGCTGAAGAAGCAATTAGACGGAATCAGGGAAGAAAGGTCTCTCATGGGCCATTAAGCTCTAGGAAGCAGGAACAGCCTCCAGAAATCCCTGAACTAGTGACTGTCAGTAGATAGAGGGTACAGCAGGGGAAGGAGCATGCTATGCTTTTCCCATTTCTTATGCTTTTTTCCTGCACATCTTTCACTGTTTAGATTCAGAGACAGGATGCTGAGCTGAACAAACCTTTGGTATGACCCCATGTGGCTATTCTCATGAATTATACAAGACACAGTTCCATACATGCTATGGATGCAATTCACATTCACGCAGAGCATTGGCTTATGGCCTTGCAAATTCTGCTGAATATTTACAGTGAGAATTTAAGCAGAACCTGTGTGGCTGAGTTCATGCATTCACATGA
The DNA here is from genome assembly GCA_034782735.1 of Sagittarius serpentarius. NCBI lineage: Eukaryota > Metazoa > Chordata > Aves > Accipitriformes > Sagittariidae > Sagittarius > Sagittarius serpentarius. The sequence continues at coordinate 14,000,108 of JAVKLA010000054.1, read as the reverse complement.
TCCCATTTCACCCTATCTGAAATTACATACTGCCTCCTCTGCGACTGGTTTTTGGCTTGGGTGCAATTTGATACGCAATTAGTCAAACATCCTCTCCTGCGATATCTGTCCTGTTGTGAACAATTAGCGTTGCATAAGGGAATACATTCTGAGGCTCGAATCCCAGGGATTCCTGTCAATGTGCATTGACAGCATGCTTACAAGAAAGGAACTGACAGGTCCAGCTGGAATTGAGTGTTAGCAGCCACAGAGGCAGCCACACACCAGCCCACAGATGGTCCACTTCTTGCTCACATTCTTAGCTTTGCCTGCTTTGAGTGTCCTTTTGTTTTTATATAAATGCTATGCAAGCCAATGAATGTGTTTGGATTTCCAGAAATGCAATTCTTATTGTTACAGCTATGGGCTAAGACCACAAGCAGAGTTCTTGGGTCTTTTATTGTGCAACTCATGGGAAGGAAATCATCAAGTTCTTAGTTATATACAGGATGGTTTCTTCTTGTCAGAGAAGAGGGGACCAGCAGGTAGGAGGCTGACCTGATGTTGTTCCCAGGATGGCCCGATTGCCTGAGAGCATACTCCGTTTCAAGAACTGACAACCTGACTTTGCAAGGAAGATCAGTTTGCTTCTAACGGTGGTTCTCCAAAAAATCCTGCTTCATGGTGATGAGTTTTTCTCCACATTAAAGCCTGCTCATCATAGCTGGGTATCTTACAAGCCCTTTCAGAAATTATTTATTAATTAAACATGCAAAACCCCTCCCAAATCTGCCCTCACCTAGAACTAAATTTTCTGGGGGAGGGCAAGAAGAGGTCATTTTTTTAGTGGTCGGAGCTCATGTGTTGGCAAAGCTATTGGATGCCGTCTTTTCTTAGCTTTGTAAAGCCATTTAGCTGTGTTCTGGAAGTAACTGGCTTTTGGTACTCTGGCTAATCAGATCCCTTCTTGGTTTACCCTGAACTAATTAACTTTCATCTCTTCAAATTATTCCCAGTGCAGCTGATCACCTAAAGACCTCCTGTCCCTGTGCAGCACCCGGTGTCCTTCACTGATAAGGTGAGACTTTCTCCATTACGAGATGTCTTCCCAAACAGAACTAGATCAAAATGCTAAGGAGTGCCACAATATTGTACCAAATAGCAGCCTTTTCTCTAGCTGCAGATTTTTCCTCTCCGGGGGACACTGCCTACAGATCTGGATGCTGTTTGTCTGTTATATGGGCTGCAACATGTTACCAGGAAACAAGACTCCATGCACATGGGACAGCTCAGCTTGATCGAGCATCTTTTGCCCTTCAGTGGCTGACGAGCTGTGTGTGGTAAAAGACCACAACCCTACACGGGTTATAGGGTGCAGAATGCAACATCGTTTTCCTGGCATGAACAGCATCCCTGAGTTATATGTCATTGTGCTCCTCTGCACCTCTTACGCAACGGCTTGGATGCAAAGAATGGTTAAGTTAGCTGAGGACATAAGAGGAAGTCAAAGCCACACACCAAAATTAAAGCACAGGATTTGTTGGTTCTGAGACCTTTGCAAATGCCAGGCACAAGCAAACACCAGTTAAAAGGGAATGAAGCCGGATGTTATTTGGAAAAAAGAGAGCTGAGACCATTGAAGGAGTTTGGGTTAAGCATGTTTGTGAACACCATCCCAGGGGTTATGTATTTCCAGTGGCATAGCTGTGAAGGTATCACAAGCAATTCCCCCAAAACCTTCAAAAGAGTCACAGAGAAGCTATAGAAGTTCATTGTCCAGGAAGCTTTTGCTAATCTGTCTCTCTCTGATGCTAAAAAAGAAGCTGTAACCTGCCTGTGTTATTACTTGTACCTGGATTCCAAGCCTGAGGCTCAACGTCATGTAAGGGAAGATGGTAGCAAATACTGGCCGAAGCTGTTTGCTTGTCAAAGCGGCCTTGGGTGGTGTCCGTCCAGGCGACTCAATTTCTCTCTCCACCCAGATGGCCACAGAGAATCCTCTGTTATCCTTTCACGTTCCCCTTGGTTATTATTTACGTGCCCAGCATTAGTTCTCAACATCAGCGTCTCCAGCACTGGAATCAGTCCATGTTAAAGGCTTGATACTGAATCCAGACTTTCAGGAGGGGCCCTTTCTTTGCGAACCATCCCAAAATGCAGATCTGAACAGCTGATGCAATCAGAAGTGTTTGAAATTAATCTTTGGATCTGAGTGTTGCAGCACGGCCTGCAAATCTGTCTGTTATTAACCTTCCAGATGGCAAGTTGAGGACACATCCTTCAAAAGATGGGTGTACAGTGAGATTTTAATTAACGGTCACTGGCCTTTAGGAGCGAGGCATAGTGATCTATGTACTATGCCAGACATCACAGATATCTTAGGAAACTGCTGGAGTGCTGAAAAATACCTTTTTCTGAGGTGGGACATTTTTCTAATTATATTTCAGTGATCTACTTCAGATTTGAAATGTTGTTTATCTCCTTTTTTCTCAAGGATCTTAACACCTTCTCAGACCTTCAGCAGACCACATCAGGACGGTCGGATGGTCCCCCAGTCTAGACTGAGAATCTCCTAATCTGTCCTGTAGCCTTACATGTCCCAGGACACCCATGAGAAGTTAATCAACTAATTAAGGTTAAACAGAGAGGAATCTGAGGGGATGGCTAAGTGAGAGGAAGTTTTTAATCTTATGTTTTTCTTTTCTTGCTCACATCCTTCCATTTTGTGTCATCTAAAACGTCAGTCACAAAAATTAGTCTTCGGCACCAAGCTTCATGAAGCCATTAGGTTTGAATGATGATCTTGCTAATACTCTACTGTTTCCATATGCCTGTGTATCTTGGATAGGAGCACAAAATCACTTTGCAGACAAAGTTAGTAAGCAACACCTTCAGCTCCTCTCCTGAAGATGTTTATATCATTTTGTCATGATCTCTTGTCATTACATGTCCAAGTGAAGAGCAGTTCTTGGCTACTTCTTGAGTCAGACTCCTAGTGAAACCCCAGATGCCCAGGAAACTACCATTAGTTTCTGTGGTAAATAAGTGGGTTGGCTCCAGGTCCCTGTTCAGCAGGAGTTAGCATTTTCCTCATGTTTGATGTGGCCAGAATATGTCTACTTGTTCTTGTGTGGGTAGGTATGAGAGAACTTGTCTGGTCTTCAGACCTGTCTGGAAGCCTGGATTAATGAAACAGGCCTGTATTACTAAATTCTGCTCAGGTATAACACCATGTCCCTATGCTAACTTGGAGCATAAGTAGAGCGGGTTCACTCCTGCCTAAGCGAGGACTGCAAAGATGTACCATACAGACCCCTCCCAGTACACCAGGGCATTCTCCATAGCTGCTGGTGCTCCACTCTGCTCTCGTGGAGCACAAGGCAGGGGCAGCATCCAGGCTGCTGGGCTGAGCGATGTGACCCAAGATTCCCACCTTTAGAAGCAACCACACATCTTCTTGAGTAGGCCAACATAATAAAGGTAGTTCAGAGGGTGCTTTACTTGATTCTGTTCCCAGACTCTATTCAAAGCTGCCTCTTACTCCACGTCTTCCAGACATGTCAACCACAGGGTCTGAAGTTTCTCAGGGTCAGTGATACTTTTTCTTAGGGTTTTGCTTATGGAAGTGTCCAGACCACAAGGAAGCGATTGGGAGTACATTAGTCCTGCTAGAAGTGCTGGGTTGCATGCCAGGTCTGGTGATTAATGTCAAGGAGAGAGGAGAGACAATTTCTACAAACGAGCCTGATCCCACCTACTGAACACCACAGGGAGGCATGAGCACTTCCAACTATTTGGTTTACAGTGAACTGTTGCACTGATGTAATTTACCTTGCATGTTAGCTACGTGGCCCTTGAAGATGCAGTCACACTAATTTGATCGTTTTAAGTATATGATTCCCCTTGGATGCAAATTTCTTGGATAAAGCAGACATAATTTGCACAATGCCATGATGTAAAAAGGATACTTGTTCAGATTACACCTAGTTACTTTGAAATTGCAGGAGGCAATGTGGAAACTGGAGTTTGGGACCATTGCTTGATCCCTAGAGCAGTAACTAGCTTGAAGGATCTAACTGGACAAGATTTCTGCCACCATTTAGTCATACTCACCAACCTTTGCCCAGAGAGACTTGATCTATGGTGAGGGCCGGAGGATAATTAGATTTCTGCCTGCTCAACTTTTGAATTGCTATGACTCAGCACGGCCAGTTCAGCTGAACTCACTTCCCCTGCTGTTTAGGGATTCAGCTAAAGAAAACTCAAGCTCATTATATAAAGACAAAGTAAAATACATTATCAATTGATACACTAGGCTTTTCCACAAGGAAAAGGAATTAATCACATGCAAGCTCATCCAGTTATCTTTCTATTGAAACAGTTGTAACAAACAATGTTCCTGTTATAAAAACTAATTCATTTCACCATACCACTGTGGCATTCCCTGTTTATTTAAATATAAAAGGTTTGTTCTCTGCCATATAATTCAGCCATACAGATTTTGAAAGGAAATAAAAAAAGAGCTATTCAGATTCCCTGCTACAACTCAGAGAAACATTCATGTACACAGTGAGTATCCTCATAGCAGTGGGAACAGTGATACACACCACAAGAAGCTGGAGACTTATCTCCCACTCTGGCAAATCTGCAGGGCATTATCTAGAAGACCAAGATCTCAGCACTAGGGAGGATGAGATCTTCATTATTTACTGTAGACAAAATATTGAAGATGAAGAGGGAAAAAGTTAAAACTTTCCAAGATGCCTAAGGACCCTGCAGGGATTTAAATTTTGGATATTCTGTCCAAGATACCTAGAAAATACCTTATTCTCTTCAAGCCGAACTAGATGAGATTATTGAGATATATATGAAGTAACCTTTTTACTCTGTGCTGGGATTGACAGCAGAATGTGGGGCAGTGTTTTCAGAAGTTACTTGAATAAGTGTTAGTGAACTGCACATGCATAACAGCATCCTTTTATACCTGGATGTGAGTTAGGATTTCTTTTTTATGTGTTTTCTGCTTTAGGCTTTTTAGTGCTGCTGGATATGACAGCTTGTAAGGATTTAAACAAACCCTTATTTAAGTTAAATGTAGAACTACATCCATGTTTTGTTTAGTTTTGGGTCTTGGGTTGGGTTTTTTGCTATTATGTGTTTTAGACAGTGGGGAGAGAGTAAAGAGAGAGCATCAGCAGCTTGCTGGCTTCTCTCTCACCATGACTGCATCAGACTGCTTCACAGAGGATGACATATCCTTTGCTGTGATAGATCAGATTCTTCAGTGACTGCACCCTAAACAAGACATAAACCCAAATATTGCCGCAAAAGGATGCTGTTCCATAGCTTGTTGTGGTTTCAGTATCAAACTTACCACTCCACAATTCAGTTTGTTCACTTTCCTAAGAGATTAAGGCACTTTCAGATTTATCTCAAGACTTAGGTATTCGTAGAAGAAAATGAGTGTAGCGAGCTGATGTCAGAGCCGGTATCTTTCAAGCACGCTTCTGTGTTGTTTTCATCAGAAACTAGTGGATCATTTATATGAAAATAAGCACATAATCATTCCTCCCACAGCTTTCCTTCTCATCAGTCAAACTTTATAGAGAGCAAGACTTTTATGCAAGACATAAGCATAAACACTATAATGTGATTTGTTTTTAATGGATTTTCTCTTTCTGCAGTTTGGATGGGATTGCAGATTATTTCTCCTACAAATACTGTACAGTGGTCAAGTATTTCTTCTGTTATGCATAGAAACTTTTATTTTACTGGTGGCTATGCACAGGCTTTAACTTTCCAATCTGTAATTCTAGGCAGCTGAGTGTGGCATGAAGCCTTGGTTTTTAGGTGTACTTTACATGGAAATGCCCACTCATGGATTCTCTGAGCAGGCTGAAGTAAGACATCGTAACAGTCTTCAATTACTACACAGAGAGCAGCTGCAAAGATAGTGGGAATAGTCTGTTTTCCACATCCGTGGTGAACGGCACGAGCTTCTGTGGGAAATCACAGAATCACAGATCAATGGTCCAGAAATGTCGGAGGGGACCTCTTGGGGTTCTTTCCAGCCCTACCTTGCGTGATTGCTAGAAGTAACATGCAGGTGTGCGAGGTCATCCTCTTTCCCATCAGCAGTGTGTAATTAGCTATTAATTCCCGTCTTAGGAGCTGGCTTAATGGTAGTTTTCCATTGGAGTAACTCTAATCACTTACTGGGAGGTTCCTGATTTGCTCTGCTATTAGGAAGATCAGAAGCAACTTTGTATTTCGCCTTCTTTAAAGCCATTCAAGACTTTGCTTGATCAGAGTTGAAGTTAAATTAGTGCTAATGTGAGTGAGCAGTACTATGGATGCTGCTTAGGAAAATGCTAGGACTATGAACATCTCTTTTCTTAAAGAACCAAAGCAGAGGCCAAATTCAGCAGCAGCTAAAACCTCACTTGTGGTACAGTTGAAATTACAGACCTATGGGCAGTGTTAAATGGAGGTATCATTCCTCAACAGTTTGAAACAGTATAGCGCAGCCATGACAATGACGAGATAAGAGACAGATACGGGTAACAGTCTAAGGAACTAAATCTGCTCTAATCTACTTGAGTGTAAATCCACTTACTTCAGCTGTGTAGCTCCAGAGAGTGACTCCAAGGTGAGAAAGGAGAATTTTGCCCCACTGTACTCCCTTTTTGTTGTTGTGTCTTTTTCTTTATGATTTGTTGCCTTGTAGTCACAGCAGAGCACAGATAAGGTGAAACTGTAAATTGTACATTCTCAGCTGGGACTTTTCTGTTTGTAATGCTGGTGTGCGTACTTACCTGTGATCAGGGTAGGAGGTATCATCATCAGCATGACCTGTGTGACTACAAACAGGAGCAAGGAGGGAGCCTAAAGTTTTCAGTAACGATCCTGTAACTACTGAGGTCAAAGGCAAATCCCCATGAATTACAAAGGACCTGTGATCTTGGCTTCCAGCAGGTGCCTAAAGCTGTCAAGGCAAACCTGCCTTTGCTTGGATAGCAGTGAGAATAAACAGACTTCTGAAGGCATCAGGAAAAGAAAGCCTCTGTCTACCAGGACAATTAACCAGTTGTTTCTTCTTTTGTGCATGCTGGTTTTATGTGTAGGACCCATTGCAGGTTTTGTGTGGCGCCAGCGGCCACGGCTGCGACGTTTGCAGCTCTGCCCTGGCCCCAGCTGGGGGCTGCTGATGGAGGGAGAGAGATGGGGTGCCTGGGATGGGAGGGGGTTTGAGGGACACAGATGCAATGTCAGTCCCCCTGCTCACAGAACACCTTGTCAGATAATTATAATCGTCGTTTGGGATATATTCTGAGTAGCCCATAAATTCTTGTGAATGAAATTGCCCTAGTCGGCACCGCAGCATGTTAGCATTAAATCACCATGGTATATAATCCAGAAGGTAAAACCTCTAAATCTTTTGAAAGGTTTGTTCTTCTGACTAGTAATTTAACAATCTTGTAAGAAGCTGAGATATAAGAGCTTTCTGGCAGAGAAACAGAGAAGAGGCAATGAAAAAAAGTGTCATGTACTCTTCTGAATCAATTGTAATGTCTAACTAAAGGTTCTAATGAATTATGAAAGGTGAGATGACTTCTCTGTTTTTCCTTTAAACTAACCTGGGACCAGACACTGTGATTAAATCTGTACAGAGTACTGCTCCCTCACATGTGTTTTTTGTGGGATATGCAGGATTTTTGGCAGGATAAAATATATCTATAAAATCTGGATTTTTGTGTAATACATGTGCTTTGTTGCATTTGTTTTCCATGTCCTATGCATGCTTATGGAGCTGACTGAATGATTACCAGTATTGGATGAGCAACATATTTTCAGTGCTCCCTTACATATCTCTCAGGCTTTGCTCAGTTTGGGTTTCTCATTGTTTTTGCAGATCATAACCTAAAAGCTTGACCCAAAGCCCAAAGAAATAAATAAGCATACTTCTTTGGCCTTGAATAACTGAAGGACTAGACAACAGGCTAACCCAGTACAGCTCCTGGGTCAGGCAGTTTTTAGTTTTCCTTTTCCTATGCTGATATTTTTCCTTGGGGAATTCAGTAAATGTTGCCTAGAAACACCTGTGCCTCAGAAAAACCTGAAGCACAGCAAAATAGCCATAGAATCAGGTACGTGAAAAAGCCCATCTGTTCCCACCAAACTGAATTTGGGGAGACGATTCCCATAAAAATATCTGTACTAATCAAGACACTGTTCGACTGTTTTTCTCCTCAGAGCTCTTTAACTACAGCTTGCATCGCCCACAAATTTACCAGTCAACCTCAAAAATTTAGTAAGTGCAGTTCATTAGTATAATATTCTCCTCTCTCCTGAATCGGTGTAAGTAAAGGTTTTAATTACTAAAATTATGCAGTTATAAAAATAATTTAATGAAATCATTCTTCCCATTTGCATTCACGGGCTGCCTGTACTCAGGCATTACGAGACGTGGTAAATTGCGCTGAACTGTGGTGGAATAATTCTCAGCGCTGTAACTCTGCCTGAGGACCGTGCACCTTAATGGTTTCAGTTCCCAGCAAAATCAAACCGCAGGGAAGTGCTCTCAGTATATTGTAAGGAGGATTAAACATAACGTATGGCTTTTGAAATCACTATCCTTTGTGTTTTGTTGGCGGACCTATGACCTAGGCATAGGTAAAACTATTTCACTGTCAGAAACTAAGAGGACTGGTTTCTGCTTTCAGTGAAGTCCTTTGCGTAACATCTTTTGCCATTGCGGGTGCAGAATGTGTGCCTTGCAGGGGAAGGTTTCTGGATGATGCCCTAATTAAAGCACATCCTCTCTAATCTGAAATGATGTCTGTTTATTTCAAAACTAATTACTTCATTATGCTTTCCTCTGCTTAAAAATCTTTGGTGCCTGAATGAGACTGCAAACTCTTCGGGGCAAAGACCGCATATAATGAGATAACGTTATGTCTGCTAAATAATGTATTAGGAAAGAAGCTTGTGAATAAAATATAGGCTGAAGTTTTGTGATTCAATTTTGGGTGTAGGTAAAATTTTACAGTTTATCCCACATTTACAGTCATAAATAATCTTTTTCCTCAGATTCATAAATAAATCATCAGCTGAAGTACAACCTGCTACCCAAACAGTCTCAAATGTTAGGAAAATAATTTCTGACTTGACTATGATGGACTGAACAAGAACTCCTGGAGTCGAATCAGTTGCAACAAAATTTCACATATACAATTCCTCATTTCTTCACAAGGTTTGAGTATGGAAAGAACTGCAGTATCCTCTGAGACTATTTTGAAGGCATTTTTTCTAACAGTAGACTATTTTGAAGGCATTTTTTCTAACAGTTATAAGGGTAACTTCCTAACCTAGAACACCCACCCTACACCACACCTATTCCAGACCTTTCTGTGACAGGTAAAGCTAAGTGGTCAACCAGGGAAAGGTATTCACTGCTTGCTAATATTCAAAATGGGCAAAAGGAGAACAGACTTTTACACATTTTTAGTGTTTCAGAAGGACTGGTTTCCCAAAGATGAAGAAAAAACAGTGAGACTGATAGTGAGAAAAAAAAGAAATCAGAAGGAGCAAATGTGATGGAGAACTGTGAGCTCTTTCAAGAAGAGCTCATTAAATAGCCAAAAAAATGTGATTTTGGTGCCAAGAAAGATGACAGCATTGCCTGAAAGGCCATCCAGACTCTGTGAAAAAATGAAAGCAGCAATTAGGAATAAGCAGTGATGTACAATCAATAAAAAAGGGTAACATATAACAATCAATTATAGATGAGAATTTGCGAAGTGTGGGGAACAGAGAGGGGACAAAAAGATATGACAGTGATTTCTTTCCGTTCCTGTCCGGCAGGGCACAAGGCAGTTTGAGCTTTTCATTAGGAGCTTTGTAGGGAGCTACCACTGTGTGGGACAGTGATAGCTCCCTACAAAGCCAGCGTTGGGGCTGGTGGCTGTCATCACCCAGCCCAGAGTAATCCCCTTGGAAGGGGTCGTGGGCTACCACAAGCTTCTCAACAGTGAAAGCAAGCCTGAAGGTTTTTGCTCCAAAGAAGAGAAGGAACCACCTTCCAAGAGAGGACACTCCGTTTCTCCCTGCCTTTTCTCCCAGGACTGAGCAAAGCCTTTTCCGCCCCAGCACAGGCTTCTCCCTCCCTTGCACAGGAGCTCAGCAGATCTGAGCTGGTGGCAGTGGCTAGCAAAGGTGGGGACTCAAAAGCCCCCACCTCCTTGCTGCTTGCGGGGCAGGAGCAAGCTCAGCCGAGGCCATCTCTGCCCAGCAGTGCTTTTCCCATACTGCCACAGCAGCGGGGAGCACACAGTGGTGGCTTGAGCAGGTCCAGGTCATATGGACGACCAGCTGAGGCAGCTGGGACCTGGCAGCCTGGCATGTCCCTGTCATCAGCGGGTCCTGCTCCTGCTCAGCTTCCCTGTGGGCCAGGTGGCCCTGGAGCTGCTCAAACAAGCTCCTGTTTAACACATCTGGAGTGAGAAATGCAAAGAGCTCGGTCTGCTGAGCTTACCCTAAAGAATCTCATCATGTGGTTCAAATGTGGCATTGAAGCTTGGGGCGGGGGGAGGAGAAGCGTGGCTTAGGCGTCGGTCGGCAAGTGGTGAGCAATTGCATTGTGCGTCACTCGTCTTGTGTATTCCAATCCTTTTATTATTATTGTCACTTTATTGTTGTTAGTTGTGTCATTGCTAGTTTCTTCCTTTCTGTTCTATTAAACTGTTCTTAGCTCAGCCCACGAGCTTTACTTTATTTTTCCGATTCTCTCCCCCATCCCACTGGGTGGGGGGGGAGTGAGTGAGCGGCTGTGCGGGGCTGAGTTGCTGGCTGGGGTTAAACCACAACACACGGTAAAAAGTACAGTTATGAAGGGACTCTAAAGTCCAGATGAAAAAGGCTCTGCGAAATCATTGTTTGGGAGCTGACAAGTTCAAGTTGGATAACTGGGGACCTTATTTTCACATGGAAAGTGACTAACTATTTAAACCAACTGCCACAAGACAACCAGACGCCCTCCTGGAAAGTTAGGTTTAACCAAACACTAACATGCTTCAGCATACAGAATATACTGGGGCGGCTGAGAGAAATGTAATGGTCAGGGACACATAGAAGGTCTGATCAGATGAAGATCTAATTAGCGTTAGATTTTGAAAGCCTGTCACCGGAAGCTCTTGCCATCATCACCACCATAGGTGGTCCCATCCATGTATGTAATACCTGATGCTTTATGCACCAAAAATGTGTTGACATTGCTATACCAGAGAAATTAGTTTATGGTTCAGTTTGTGTTCCACACTTTAAAGAAAGCAATCACCTCATATAAATAATATAACCTTAACACCTAATTACAAAGAAGGGCAAAGCTTTTCAATGGCACTAAACTTAATAAAAAGGAATAATTAATATTATGACAATTAAACTGTTGCTGAAGACTAGACCTGGATGGATTCGCTTTTCATTAGCGAGCATGAAGAATTAGACGACTCCCATGGGGATCCAAACACCTGAAAGTCATCTTAGAAAAAAGACAGAACTCCTTCCTCTGTGTAGCTACGTACGGTTTCAGCCCGTGCTCGGGGGTGCTGTCGTCCCTGGAGGCTGCGGTAGACCTTGTGCAGAGAAGGCAGGAACATGAAGTAAAGAGGAAGGCAGCATCATTTCAGGGGCTTTTCCACTCCACGCTGGTGCCACATGCAAAGTGTCACTGGGAGACTGCTGCCCTCTCCTTCTCCAGGCTATAGAGGGCTTGCTCTCTCTCTCATGTCTTCTGTTCCCAAACAGATTGTCACAGGGTAACTCACCCCAATTCCAACCATGCCCTTTTTTTTCACCCCCCCCTCTCCTGCCTTCAGCTGCCCAGTGGCTCTCGACCAGCAGCTTTACCTCCCTGGACTACAGAGGGGAGGGACTGCCACCAACGTCATACACCCTGACACACAGCAGCAGGGCGGGTGTGCACTTATCCTGACCTTCTTGCACCCCACCCCCCTTTTAAGAACTGCTGATGTTCTTTTTGTTTGTTTTTTTTTGTTTTGTGTAGTTTCTTTTTGCTAAAGGAGAATAGCTAATCCAACCTAATCTAGTTTAGTCTTCTCTTCAGTTCAAGCTAATCCTGTTGTTGCTATGAATTTCAGGGTGGCAACAGTACGCAGTAATGGTGATCTTGGTTTTTCTAGACAGCTTTAGATTTGTTATCATCTCACCTGATAAGAGCTGACAGATACTCAACTACAAAAATGCAACACCAAAATGAAAAAAGGACCACATGCTGGGAGAAACCTGAACGAACCTGAACTGTTTCCTGTACTGAGAGCCAAATGAACAGCTGATACAATTGGCACAACTCAGTGGTAATGTGGCTATAGCTGAATGGAGTTATTTTTGTGGCTACATGAAAAAAGGAGAAAATAAACATGGAAATCAGAGATGAGAACAGCTCAGATGCAAATCTCTGCTTCTTCAAAGTCTGCTAATGCTGAGCGCTGTCTAGTAGGTTTTTCCTTCTGATCTCTTCTGGCTGCACTAATTCACACTATATGGCTGTTGCTTTACATTGTGGATTTTTCTAAAAGTTTTGCAACTTGATGCTGTGGTTTTTAATATGTGCATCAGAAGAGATACCAAAGAAAGTTACAAAAATTCTGGTGGAACAATGACACAACCATCCTTTTGCAGCTTTTGCATGGCTTTGCTACAAAATGAAGTTAACACAAACTGCTGTATCTCTATCAAAAAACATAAAAACGCATACATATGGAATATGTAAGATGCATGCAAATCAGTTCGTGCTGAATTCATATTTGACCATGTGTTATGAAGTTACGGTTTTGCACGGCATTTGGCTAGGACCCAATATAAAAAATCTCAGCAATTTAGTCATTATGTAGTGCTATAAAATGGTGATATTTTACCTTTTTCTGTTATTCTGCTTTCAGGATTGTAAAGGTATGGGTATTTGCACTGGAAGAGTTCTCAAATAGCGCCTCCGTTCGTGCCATAGCCTTTCAAAGAATATGTGTGAACACATCTGCTTCAGCTCTTTCACTCTCCTCTCTCATGGGGACTCTACTCTGATTCCTCCTTCTTCTTCCTTTATGTCCTGAAGGAATATATAAGCCTGCTTTTTATGCGAGGAAAAAGGTAGTGCATATTTTTTTACTGTTCTACATGGTTAATTAAATGCTTCTAGGCAAACACGCTGTGTCTACACAAACCCAGCAGAGACACAAGACGCAAGGGCCTGAATCCCCCCTGGGCTGTGGAAGCAGACTTCTTCTGCACCTGGGTGGAGAGCTCAGCTGCTCGGTTTGGGCAAGGGAAGGTACCTCCCTTCTGGTTTGAAAGACCAGAAGCGTCTTGCTAGCTTACACGCTCCTGTTGATCCAGCACACAGAGGTACACCACTTCCTAGGCGAGCGCAAGTTCCCTGCTGCCGAGGCTGAGCCCACACCCTAAAACAGAGCCCCAAAACCCTGGGAATTTTTGCTAAGAAATAGTGAAGTGCCTTTGAGTTAAACTGCAGCTGAGCAGGGGTCTGGAGATTGCAGTTTTGAATTTAAGTACCCTTTGGGGGAGCCGAGTCCAAGGGACTGGCTTGTAGCTGTCGGTTCAGGCAGCGGTAGGAAGGAATTTGTGTCTTGCAGAGCGTGCCGTTCCCGGTGTCAGGGGCTGTGCGGCCCACCCCGAAGGTGTGGAGGCAGCCGGAGGTATGCCTCCTCCTTCTGCCCTTGGCTGCCTCTGCCAGGCTGGTGAAGAGGGCCAGAAGGTGTGACTGGGGAACTTCTCCAGCGGGAAAATGGATGGGGCCGAGCACCTTAATTTACACACACCAGCCTTCGGTGAGTAATGAATTTGTGAGCTGGAGGTGAAAGACACTGGGTCCTCTTATGCAGAACGTCAGGTATCAGAATATAAAGGAAATTAACTGTTTCAAGTGTGCTGTGGGCATAGAAAAATTAATCATGAGTTTATACTTAAGGGTAATGAATACCATTCATGTTTAGAAGGGTGCTGCAAATCAAACGCTGCATACTCCATCTTGTATTTGTTAGCGTCTTCTCGTCCGGGGGGATGAAAAGAAAAGCACTCAAAACTGATTTAAATTGTTTCAGGTCCTCGAATTTTTTCACTTCACATTCTTCTGCTGGCAATTACTGTTTAATGGAAAGCAAGGGCCAAATGTAGTAACAACAGGACTAGTGGCAAGTGCAATTTGGCTATAATCAGAAAAGTACAAAAATCTTCATGTGTTCAGCTGAAGAAAAGACCTCCCAGTAAGTGCAATGTAGTCCAGTTCTCCAGTTAGCCAGGTACCATTTTTTTCTGTAATCTCCTCCAAACTATGTTGATGGAAATAAAGCATAGTTTTCTGTTAATTAAAACTTTTCATTAGTTATGTAGGTCAGTAGGAAACAAAAAAGTAGCTCAAACTCCACCCTCCTCATGCTGCCAGTTTTTCTAATGAAATGTAATTAGCACTAATTGGTAAAACTACACTGATGGCTGGTTATTAATGTTTGTGTATTGGTCCCAGATGTGGTTTTATGGCTGTCAGTGCTAATGGCTCAGTGAAGGAAAAAGAATTCTCCTTTCATATTCCTGTCATTTTCTTCAGGGTGCCCCCCCTCCCTTCAAACAAGAATGATTATGTTCAGGGAAGGGAAAGCCTCTTCTTAAATCCTGACTTTGTGAGAAACTGAATGCCTTCAGCTCTCATTTGAATGCGGTAGGAGTTGAATGCAGCCAGCACTTAGCATCTGCAGAATCAGGACTCAACAATTTTAGGGCTGCTTTTCTTGAGCCATCATAATTGTTAGTGGTTCAGAATTTATCAGAATAATTATCCTCCTAATTGCATACCTGTTCTTGAAAGCACACTTATGAGGCAAGCCTCTCTTCTAAGCAATCACCTTAAAGTATTCTGTTTAGAATAATTGCTTTCCCGCGATCCCTGCAATTACTGAGTGGACAGCAATCGCCTTCTTCAGGCAGACGTAGGTGAGAGCGCTGGCCTTTTTAGACAGGAATGACATGAAGTGATAAAATCAAGATTTCCAATACAAATCTAGCCAGAGAGGTTTGGGGGGTAGCCTCTTGCAGAGTCAAGCAAAGGCAATGTCACGGTGAAGAGGAGGGTCTCCAGGCGTGCTCTGGTAGGGACCAGAGCACACTTGGAAATAGATTGGAAAATACTCAGGAACTCATTCACTCCTGAATATTAGCAGTAAGACATCAGCATTAACACCTAAGAAGATAAGACCTATCTTTGAAAAGCGTCTGTGTATTCTTACATGGTTTAATAATGTACGCCTCCCCAGGTTACCCATGCACACCTTATTTTTGTGAAATCTCAGCTCGTTAGTATTTCTAAGTTAAAACAGAGATATAGCAGACTCCAGGTATGAATAAATTGCCTAACTCTCTTATCTGATTTATAAGGGAGTTTAACAAATGACTAAAATCAGCAGCCATGTGTTTATTTCAAAATGCTTGAAAACTTGAGCCTGTTAAAAATACAAGAAATGCCACATATCTTACGCCAATATCTGCCATAAGGACAGGTCAAGGTCGTTATTAAATCTTAGCCCTTAGTAGTTTTGTGCCTTACAAGGCATTCAGAACTCCCTTCAGCACCCCCCTGCTATTTTGTTGGATGATGCTTGAGTTATTTTTCTTAATTTTACATGCAGAATTGGGTTTAACAACGTGATACCTGTGGGCTGGGAGGGCTGGGAGGCAATGGTTCTTCCTTGTGGCTGATGAAGAAAGAAGCTGGTCTGCGGCCAGGAGGTCTGGAGGGTGTATTGCAACAACATGTACTTACAGCCTGGAACGATGTTCTGCCAGGCAAATCTCAATGCTACTCATTGCCATTTTATATTTTAAAATAATTAATTGCAGACTTCTGTGTTAAGCTGCTCTTTTCCCCATGGACTGACCACCCCTATACTCCTTCAACTGCAACTAACCTGCCCTGCTGTCTTTTTTATAGTCTCACACCACCACAAATAAATTCTCTCATTACCCTCAGCTACAATCACGGCTACATCCTTTTCACCCTTGCTGGAATCTAACTAAAGGACAACCTTCCCTACCCAACAGCCACATAACTAGGATAATTCCTTCTGACCTTGTTTTTGAGTGGGTAGAATACAGAGAAGGAATATCTCAATGGGATAAATAAAAAAACCCAAACACTTAATCACGCAAAGACACAGTACCCAACATTTTGGGTTACATTTTCGCTCGTGCCCACAGCCACTTTCATGCACTGAGGTCAACCAGAGTGCTAGGTAGCCCAAGCTAGGGCTGTGATAACAGTTTAACAATACAGAGAGAGAAGATTTGGTGTCCTAGAATTATTTAGTTTACTTATGTAGTTGTAGCTTTAGCGTCTACAGTGTCTGTACACTGACAAAAGCAAAGAGATACAGGTTTGAGCTCCTTCAGACCAAGGAATTTGTTTTCCCGGCCTCTGGACAAGAGCTCTCTTACAGTGTCCAACAAACGTGGGCAGAACCACATTACTCTGACCTAGTTTGCACAGTTTGCTCCGTGGAAAGCCCGAGCTGGCTGGCATCAAGGAGTGCCCTGACGGTGCAGGTCACACGCAGCCCCATGCGTGTCTCCTGCTCCTGGGCAGGCTCAGGCTCTTGAGCTGCTGAGCACGGGACACTGCTGGAATAACTGCAATAGTGGGTGTCCAAAGGCACGTAAAAAAGGAAGAACCAATTTGGGCATATCCCAGGCTAAGAAATAGCTGTTTCAGTTATGGAAGGAGAGCTGTATTGCAAATTTGGGCTTAAAAGCCTCTCTTCCACCTGACTCCCACCTTAGATACCAAGCAGCTCGTTGGGCGTGACTGCCCTGTTTTCACTCATGGATCTTGGTGCCCCATTGTCCACTCTGCGCTCATGTTAATTCATTCCCTAGCTCTTTTTTGGCGTGAATGAATTTGTTCCCTTTGAAACGATACCTGTCCACAGCTCTGGAAATATTATAGTCCAGACACCTTCTCAATAAGCAGTGCGAATAAGACTACACCAGGTTTGGCTCCTCCTGTCCCCCTTTTGTCCTGGCTTTGCATCCTCGGGCATCCTCGAGCACTTTCCCGCGCCGCGGCACCAGCTGCGCAACACCAACAGTCAGGTTCACACTGCAAGATCACCACTCAGACTGGTGACGGCACAGGCTCTTGCGTTGCCTTGGATGCTTTGAACAGCACTTCCTACACCTTCTCACACAGAGAAAATTATTATATTGTATTAAGGACTCGGGGCCAAATGCTGTATAGGGTGGACATGGTCTTCACGTTCTCTAGTCCTGATCAGAGTCAATGTTACTGCTCTTGTCGTTTGGCTTGGAGCAGGGGATGACTTTTTGGGTTGGATGCATTTAGCTGCATTTTTTGATGTAGCCTTTTATCCAGTATGGATCTCAGAGTAAGATAATCAAATAAATGAATGCGTATGGGAAGATAAAAATAAGAGAATGAAATAGATGACTGTGTGTGGCAAGACAAAAATAAAATCCTGTAACTTCAGATATACACACAACGTTTTACTCGTGAAGAAGATTACAAAGCTCTGGGAGAAGATAAGCTGTAAGCCCACAAACCGCCAGAATCTAGTTGGGGTGCCCAACCTACACTTGCTAGAAGCAGCCAGGAACCTGCTGAGTGCACCAGCTGGAGGGGAGCTGAAGACCTCTCCCTCCGATGAGGGTGAAGCCGGCCAGAAACACCTCTCACCACATGGCAGCACCCACAACCCGCCGCGAGGAAGCGGAGATCTCCCCCCGCTATCGGCACCGCCTCAATGTTTATGTGCCCGAACAACAGCAACCTGCTTCTGGTGGGTGCAGATGAGTGCTGGCACTTTCCGTCTTCGTTCTGGGGGATGGCTGCTAACAAGAGGCATTTTTAGCTGCGGCGGCAGTGCAGGGAGGTGGAGGCAGCTCCACAAGGACGTATAGAGAAAAAAAAAGTCACATCATCTCTCTGACTTGTTTCCAGCCCGTCTGTGCCAAGCGCTGATGAGGGGTTATCCCCACAGGAGGCAATTCAGGGTTAGTCCCTACAGGTCTGAGGCACAGTTGTAAACTTGCTTAAAATAAATAGCGGAGGGGCGACCAAGTGTGGGAATGCACGAAAATCACAAAATCTGTGAGTGTGAAACAGTGGAGGGGGTCGTCAGGGGACAAATCCTCCTGTATTTTACAGCCTGTGCTGCGTAACAGCAGCTCAGAGCTTCAGGTCCAGCAGGCTGATGACCGCTCTGGCCCCACTTCAGCTCAAGAGGATGCACTAGAATTGATTACAGATGTCAGTTTTGGTCACTGAGCTGTTGTAGCCCTTCAGGCAATCCACCCGTTCCAGAAATGAAGTCCAAGCTGAAGCGGAGCGGCTCCTTCCCCTCTGCGTCTCTGCGGTCAGGCTTGCCTCAGGCTCCATCCTCCTCCACCTCTTGCTGCTCCTCTCTCAGTTTGGGCTTTCCTTGGCTGCAGGAGCCCTTCCCTGCTCTCGGCTGACAGGGATGCCCGCCAAACCCCTTCACCTGCTGGGGGCCAGCCCCCCCAGCCCTCCCACTGCCATCACTGTCTTGCATCCTACATCCACACGCTGCTCGGCAAGAGGTGAATTTTAATGTTTCATTAAGATTTTTGAATAAGAGCCGCCGCACAAGCAAGCGTTGATTTCCTGGTGCGGTTTGGAGCGGTGGTACTCCTGCTCACTTGGGGTGCCTGGCGGCCAGCCGGAGTGCTTGGTTGTCCTTCCTCAGGCTGAACGGCGTCAGGAGTGCAGCCTCACACAGGCGGGGATAGGAGCAAATGGCAGAAACAAGGGTTAAGTAGTACCCAACAACACTGACAGACATTATTTTATTTGCCTCTTCCCCCTCGGAAGGCCAGTATGTATCTGTGTGTAATGCCCCCATCCACGCTGAAAGCAGACTTTGCAGCCAGCTCTTTGCATTTTAGTCGGTACAAAACAGGAGGAGCGCTAGCTCGCTAGGGACATTATCTTTTGCTATTTTGATTTCAAAAATTAAAGCTATCAAACCAGTGACATAAAGATCTTCCTATTACAGATAATAGGAATTGCTGCGTTATTGCTCTGTCCTGCCACTTGTATTAGCCAACAGCTTATGGCCTCAGAAGAATCCTCTCTATCACACAATTGTGCCTGTGTTGTATTTGCTTGGCTTAAGAGAGCTATTACTAATCTGAAGTCCCTCTTTGGGCTGGCTGGGGAGGTGAAAACTCACCTGGTCAGGAAATGACACTTGGGTGAAAAGGCTCTGCAGTTTCCAAATTTCCCTGTTTAAAAGGAGCAGTAAAGGTATCTCAGAGATAAAACACTCTCTTAGCTGAAAATTGGCCACATACTTTTCCATTCTTAATGGAAGACCTGTATTTCACTATGTGATGCCCATTTGCTCCAGGGGAGAGTAAAAATACACAGAACTACACTTCTTACACTGCTCTTTGAACTGATACATGATGCACTGATTTTAGCTAAAACCCCTCTTGAACAGCCTGAAGTTTTAACTCGGAGGAGACAGCATCAGGTAGCTGAGACCTGGCAGCAACTGCAGCCATACGTATACATCTACCAGTATCGACTGTTAACTTCGAAGCATCAGGATGTGCTGTTAGAGCCCATGCGTCTTCGGGTATACATTTGCGTTGAGCCCAGGTATGTTTTGTCACAACCGTGTCTCCTCTCGCCCCTGGTTTTCTTCACCTTGCTGTGTCCCAGGAGTGGGCCGCGCACCTTAATCTGCTTCACAGACACCACCTCTGCAGCCTCCCCAGCCAGGGGACACCCTCCACTGCCTCTGAGGAAGGGAAGGCCTGCAACGCCCAGCTGAGGGTAACGGGGCGACAGCCCCAACTCAGCGCGCGGTGAATGGCAGCCGGAAACACGGAGCTGTGCCACAGCAGTTTAAGCCGCGAGACAGTGTCGCCGGTTCAGTGATTCGTGGCAGCGAATCTCACGGACTGACTTGAATCCAGCTGGGCGCTGCTTCCTAACAGGCAAATCGCTTCAGCCGGCAGGCCCGGGCGCGCTGCCTTCCCCCAACAGCGGCTGATGGGCGAGAGCGCTCTGTAATGCACCTTCTCACCCCCGCAAACCGCGAACGATGCGGCACCGGCCTCAGCGCTGATAAACCCTATCTCGTTATCTGACGTTATGCCCACCTGATGAAGCACAGGGCACCTCAGAGATGCTCCCTCAGCGCTGTCCATCACGAACCCCCTTTTGAAGTGAAAACGAGCAGAAACTACCAGGAGCGCGAGCTTTAACTTGGCGTTTCTCTGCCCTTGCAAGTGTTCGGGCGCCCCCGGAGCGGGGCAGCGAGAGGCCCCCCCCCCCCCCCCCCCCCGGGGCCCCCCCCCCCGC
>JAVKLA010000054.1:13946822-13978648 GCA_034782735.1 Sagittarius serpentarius | reverse complement strand
CTCCGGCCGGCCCCCCCCACCCCCACCCCACCCCCCCCGGCCCGCGGGGGGACCCCCGGGAGGAGGGAGCCTCACCCCGGCCCCTGCTAGGGAGCAGTAGCTCTACGTAAGTACAGCATGGTTTTTGAAACAGCGTGATTATTTTTTTAATTAATAAAAAAGAAAAAGGGGAGGGGGGGGGAAAGCGCCTTCCCCCACCGCGGTGCGCTCAGACGTCTCTCGGATGACTCTTGGTGCTGAACCCCCGAGCAGCTGGGGAAAGCAGAGATTTGAGGAGGAAGCAGGCGACTCGGGGCTGAAAATGCAGCGTCCTTCAGCACTCTCCTCCTCGTGGAGGAGCGACCCAGCCTTATCTGGCCTTTTTCATTTTAATTACATTTTTACACTATCATTTTAAATTATTGAGCCTGTGAGAGATTTTCAGCAGGTACATTTAATTACAAAATTGCTTTAACTTGATTCCATAATTAGACTTGGATTGCTGGAAAAGTCTTAAAGTAAACTGCTTTGCTGTAAAATGAACTTAGCTGTGATAATGACAGCAGCTTCACATTTCTACTCCGGCATGGTATGATATATTTGTGTTGGGGGAATAAGCCATTTTATGATTGAATCGCATCACTAATGGCAGACAGAGTCCGATATAAAAATTGCCTGGGCTTCCTCTCATGCCAAAGACTTATGCCAAAATTTTCTCACTTGAATGCCTAAGCCCAAGCAGCTCCGATCCAGATGCGTTTTCTGTCACTGAACACAGACTTACAGAAATATGGCTGAAGAGGGCCTCGAAAGGTCATCTTGTCCACCCCCCTCCTGATGTGATTCAGTCCTAATTTTCTGTCTGGAGACGGTAATGCCATTTTCCTATACAAATCCCATGACTGCAAATGTGATTCCAGCTAAACAAGCTTTTAAACTGTTGCAGTATCTACAAATTCCTCTTTAGAAATCAATGGCTTTTTTTTTTTTCTGCAACTGCGTTACCCTTGGTTTCCTGGCCAGCTCACGTTTCAGCACGGCGATGCCGTTCTGCCTGTCCTGTGCCTTCCTTGCAACTGGAGTTGTGTGAGCTCCTGTCCTTCTCTAACCTCCTTCTTATGGCTCCATTCATAAAAATGAGACTGTTCCAATGCCCCCTCCTCCCTGAGGCTGTGTATATCCCACAGTTTGATTGCTGGCATTTATTTAGATGATTAGTGCAAGAGGTTCTTCAAAATATGGCTTATCTCTGCCTTGAATGTAGTAGTTTTCATCACAGCCTGCAATAAATTCTTGTGCAATGTTGACGGTTATTAACACCGCTGCCTTTCACCTTGGTAGTGTAACTAATTCTATACCAAATTCCATTTGTAAGGCATTTTTGGATCTTTCAAGATTTTTTTTTGTTGTTGTTCCGGAGTCTAGGAGAAGGCAATACACTGAACGATTGTGCATGGGTAAAATAACCAGTGAAAAATATTCATTGCTGTTCTTAAGTTATTATTGCTATTATTTTCCAGTGTGGTTGTGCTCGGAAGTTAGGCACTATATAAATACCGGTAAATGTACAGATCTTTCATGTGGTAGAATATATGTTTGTTGGTTTTTTTTCACCCTGAGTCATTCGAGTGGTAAAAATAATGAGCTTTGTAATTAGAACAGAGGACTGCAGCTTAGGTTCCCTCCTATTTTAGGCTCTGATGTGTCTGTGAGCGAGCTTACTGTGCTTACACAGCTTGCTGTGAAGGCTCAGCTTTTGGCTCCCCAGCCTGCGACCCAGAGTTGGAGAACTTGTAAGCAGCCGTTGACGTTGACCAAAGTTGTGGTTTCCCGGCACCTTTGAAAATTTCATTTCTGTAGGACTCTCGTTTTATGGATTTGCGTACCCAGACAGGAGGCACCCGGCATTGCTGACTGCTTTGCAAAATGTAGCCCCAATCTCTTTCTGTCTTCTCATTATCTGTTAAATAAGGATAATCATACTTCTCTCAGAGATTTGAAAAGAGCTTTGATGACATTTAATGAAAATACTATGGAGGTGGAAAGAATTTGTTTCAAAAGCATTAGAAAACCAGCAGTGACAATATGCTGAAATAAAAACTATCTCACATATTAAAAAATGAAAATGAATAGTTTAGGGTTATTTTTTCTGTAAAGCAATCCACAGCTTACATTTTGGATCCCATTTATAGCTTCCTCCCTTCCTTAGCTGATACCAGGATTTGGCTCCTGTAATAATCCTGTCATGACTTGTGTGACTCCTTCTATTTTATACCTGACTAAGCTCTATTGATTGTCACGTTCTACCATTTCACCCCAAATCAATACTACTTATAACTCTTTTTTTTCTTGTCGATGACTCTACAGAGAATAACTCTGTTTATTACATTCTGACTTTCTCAAAAGTGGATCTAGCAGAAAATTTGCTGTAGAAGTGAACTCAAATGAACAAACCTTTCAGCTATCAATATACCTCATTCCTCCCTGATGTATTTAACTCTGCTGGTACGAAATCTCTCATATTTCAGCTTGTGGCTTTCATCTAATCATCTTTGTTTATCTTGCTTTTCACTATAATTCCGTAGTGTAGGAAAAAAAAAAAAAAGAAAGAAAATAAGAAAGTAGGAGGAGGGTGGGAAGGCTAGTAAGAGGAAAAATGAAATACACAAGTGGATGGGGCTGATGGCAAGTTATTTCGGAGTTTTAAGGCATTGTACAGGCTTCACTGTTAAACCTGTAGTATGGAGATAATAGCTGTAAGGGTATTTTTTTACATATATTTCAAATTCCTGGAATTATATTAAAATTGTGGGGGAGGTGGGGGAAATCTAAAAGGAGAGGGAGAAAAAGAGGTCAGTAAGCTTCTGGTTTTGAGGTTTGTTATGTGGCCTTAGAATTTTGTCGTCGTGCCCAGACGTCTCCTGGGTGCGTGTCTGCTTTATTGTCCTAGGTCAGCGGGGTGAGCTCTGTTCTTCTGCAGTGTCTTCTGCGTGGCCCCATGGAGAAGCTCAGGGCGGCAACATACATCTCCGTAGACTTGGACGGGGCCGTGGGCTGTCACCTTGTCTTGCCTCCTGGCCTCAAGCAGGGTCAGGGGTACTCATGCTCTTCTTGCAAGATGTTTGTTTAATCTTCTTTAAAAGTCTCCACCCCTCCTTTAAGCACCCTCTGCCAGTGCTTCATCAGCCTTTACACTAGAAAGTTTTTCCTAAGGTCTAACCTGAAGCATCCTTGCTGCTGTTTAAGCCTGCTATTTCCCTCCTCGGCTTTCTGGCTGTCTTTCATGTTCTGTTCCACCTCTTTTGTCTTCTGCTGCAGTAATATGGAGTCCAGTTGCTCCGCAGACTGGATGGCTCCAGTTTCTCCAAACTTTTCCTAAGTCTACATCATACTTTCTAGATTGCTGGTCATTCAGACCATGAACTGTCTCCCCTGGAGCCCTGTCCCTGTGGAATATGCTGCCCAGCAGCCTTGCCAGTGCTGAACAGAGCTGAGGGCTAGCTGCCCGTGCCTGAGAGGCTCTGCTCCTGTTCAGACATCCCAGGTACCTTTGCTGTCATTATATGATGCCGCTGGTTTATATTCAGCTTCTGATTCGCTGTAGCTCCCAGACTTGTTCCTGTAGGGCTGCTACCTGGCCAGTTGTTCCCATCCTGTGTTGCTGCTTTTTTTGGTGTTGCAGTCAATTTGCTGGGTTTCCCTGGTTGCGTGTCCTGCAGGCAACATCCCTTCACGTCAGTGGGTGCTTGTAAGATGGGAAGTACTATACATCATGCATGACGGTAAAGGAATCTGGCATGTTGTGAAGCCTTCAAACATTATCCTGAATGTTAGTGATACCATGCGGAATAGTGGTGGGTTTTTTCTAGACCAAAGCTGAATTTTTCCTGCTAAGTGATTTTATTGCATTTGACTAAGTCTTGGTTATGCCTTGGTTATAGTATCTAACCACTGCCTTTGGATGTAGTGGCTACCAAAACCACATCCATCAGGTTTCTGAGGAAGGTGGACTTGTTTCCTTGGGGTAATACAAGTTTTTGCGTGTGCTGCTGATGCAGGCCTACCATAGGGCTTATTTTTGTCAAGCTGCAGTTGTTTTTGGCAAGAGAAGCCAGCCAAGGGTTCCCCCTAACAGCCTTGCATACACATTTGAGATTATAAAGAAGGTTTTCTGAAAAATCAGAATGTCTTCTGATACCCTCTCGCCAAGTCTGTAGTGAATGTATTTTATTCACTCCCTCTCAGTGTGTCTGCTTTGCTTGTCAAGCAAAACAGCCATTTCAGCCTTGAGTTCTCTGTACATTTGATGAAATCATCAGTTATTTTGCAGGATTGTTTTTAACCTCCAGCTTATTGGAGAAGCACAGTATTTTGGAAGGAACAGATTTGTCCCACCGTGACATGATCTTATTCTCAATCCCAGATCTGCCTCATACAACCTCCATTCCGCTCTCTGCAGCCTTAAGTTAGCAGTTAAGTACCATTTGGTAGCTGTCCTGATTGCAAGTGGCAAGGCCAGTGACATCGTAGCATGGCAGCTCATCGTTTGTCTTTGTGGCACATCCTTCTGCCTACAGCCTTGCGAGAGGTGGGCATATTTGATAGATTAATCTTAAATGGGTTTCTTAGCACCCTGCAAGAAGGAGGTTTATCCCTGACTTACTGTGGGATTCGGAGACTGAGGTTAAATTTGCTTCTCTGTTTTGCTCCCTTACTCCCAGAATTACAGTAGAGTATCTTTGATCTCTGTATTAGGGATGATTACAACTTTAGAAGAATGAATTAATTATGCTTTGCTTGATTTTCTCATCTGTAAAGTAGATAAGCGATGTATTTCACGGGCATGCTATGAAGTAGTTTGAGAACCTCCCAAAGAAAATGTTACAGGAGTGAGAAATAAGGATTTTAACAGAGTATAAGCTAAAGTTTACCAAAGTAGAAGGTTCTTTAATATTCATGGTTGTTGTTGTGTGGATTAATAGTCAAATATTCTTACCAGAATTAGGAAGATGTTATCTTTTTTGACTTTTACAGCCTCTTATGGATTTTTTCTATGGCGTTGATCATGTACTTCCTTTTTTCCAAATATTGTCTACCTCTGATTGCAATTCATTTTTTTTACAACAAAATACACATTATTAAAAGTAGAAAACCTTGCACTAGCGCTCTGCATTTCAGTGACGTTTTAGGCATGAAAAGGACAACAAAGTGTGGCCCGAATTCATATTTGCTATCTGCCAGTGCAAATGTGAATGAAAAACTGGGCTGCACTTAGTGGTGAACATAACTTAGTCAGAAAACGAGCTCGAGGGATAAAGCGGTGTAGTGTGTACAATTTGATTCAGTAAGTGTAAAAATTTGCTTTGCTAACATATTAAGGGGACTGAAGGTACATGTATCTTACCAAATTCAGCAATTTAACTGTGAAACCAATATCTCCTCACTTGGTTTTACGTCTTCTCAGCTACCTGCTTCAGTGTGGCACAAGCATAGCATTATGAAACCAATTACAGGCTGTACACCTACTAGATTTCACAGTGGAGCGGTCAGTAGCAGCAGTTTTTACCGTCCATGCTTACCTTCTGACTATCTTACCCCATTTCCTCTGTCGACACCAAGTTCGGCCGCCTGTTTTTCAGAGGGTGCTCCCGATGGTTTTTCCTGAACAGCTGGGCTGCTGACGGGATTTATCCGAATGGGGGGGTTTCTTTCTCCGTGTACTGAAAACAGTGGAAGAGGTTGTTGGTGCCATCTGTGCTCACTGAGCTCCTGCGGGGAAAACGTGTTGGACATGTTTTCACACTCGTGATGGGCCACCCCTGAATCATATAAACTTTTAAATTGGGTAGTACCCATCCTGGCTTGCTCTTCTGCTCATTATTAAGAGATTATACAAAGCTTTTGCTCTGTAGGGAAGTTCCAGAAGTTGTCAGGAATATTTCTGTATTAAACAAGCCTTGTTTTTGTCAGTATGACCACCTTTAGAAAGTAATATATGGAGCTTTTCTGCCAGTGCCACTACTTAATTTAGCTAAGCATATCACATTCAAAGAAAAAAAAAAAACATAACTTGACATTCTTGCTTGTGTTAGGTTAATAGTAACAATAGTGACAAAAATGT
Source organism: Sagittarius serpentarius (assembly GCA_034782735.1). Lineage (NCBI taxonomy): Eukaryota > Metazoa > Chordata > Aves > Accipitriformes > Sagittariidae > Sagittarius > Sagittarius serpentarius. The sequence continues at coordinate 13,972,548 of JAVKLA010000054.1, read as the reverse complement.
GACTTTTTAAATACAGCCCTTCTCATCCGTAGAGTTCAAAGCACTTTGTAAAGGAAAATAAGTTTTATTATGTCCCTTTGTAGATGGGAAAATGACTATAGAAAGATTAAATGACTTAAAGACACATTTCATGTAAGAAACAGGTCTTGCCATAGACTGGGAAGAGATCCTCTGGATCTTTGTCCAGCACTTTCTTCTATAAACAGAATTTAGGGAAATTCCTAGTCCACATTTGTATGATATGGCCTTTAGAATAGGATATTTGGCTGTGACTCTTCTAACTGAAATGAGCAGCAGATTTCGTGTTCATATAAATTGCTACTTAAGCAAATCAAAGAGGGAGTTTTTCTAGTGTGGTTTATTTGTCTTACTCCTTTATGTCTGAGATAGCACACAGCATTTTTCCAGACACTGAAAACATCTTCTTCTGAATAATAAAAAATAAGAAAATGTTGTAAGTTAGGCTTTAGCACCAAAAAAAGGGTATCGTGCCGTTTAATAGGAATTATATTTATGCCTTGCTCGGTCATGGGGTTGGTGATCATCGTTTACCTGAAAGGACAACCTTAGAAAAGCATTGCATGTGATTTTTAAATTATTCTAACATACTTGAGCAGTTAGAGAGGAGAAGAGCATTGCATGACCAGGTAGCTCCATGCAGACAGTGGCATGAGTGCCATTGCCTTATACTGCCCGTTGCAGTTTAGAAATCAGTGGCTGTACAATGTGCTCCTGTAAAAAATGAGTTCAGCTTACAGCTGGTTGCTCATGAAAACATAAGGTGTAATGTAAAGGGCATAGAAAGATGAAATAGGTATAGTGGCTGGTCCCTTGCTGTTTCATTTGCTTACTGCAAGTGGTGAAGTGGGGCAAAATGCAGAGCTGGGAAGCATAACGGGGCTAAGGGTGCAGCAGAATTTCTGTGTAAAGCCAAATTCTGCACTTAGTAAAAATTTACAAAATCTGAAAAAAAAAAAGGTTTGCTTGGAAACTGAAAAGAGGAGACGGGGCTTACAGTAGACTGAAGAAGAACATCGGTTAGGTTACTAAGGGTTAGATTATGTAGAAGTTGGGTTATCAAGGGTATCGTGAGATACTGTCCTAAAAATAAACTCTCTTGTACACTGCTAAAGAAAAAGCAGGATACAGCGTGCACATGAATCGGAGGAATCGTTATATCACTGGACTCCCATTCTGGAGACCTAGAGAATACGCTAAAAAGAAGAGGTTGTCTTTGAAAATGCAAAGCCTTCAGATCTTCTCTTTTGGTGCTGCAGAAAGGCAGCAGCATGCATAGTTGTTGATCTGTCAGGAGACTGGAGAGCACCATACAGATTCAAGAGAAAAGTTCCCATATGTGCTGGGAGGGAGGAGAAGATGCTCAGAAGTGGAGGCCTGTAAATGTGGCATACTGTTCTCCGTTCTGTCGTTAGCACTAGTGAACGCATACACTAAAAAAACTATGGAACAAAAAATTCATTTCGATCTTTCTGGAGGTGGGACAACAGACTTGAGAGCAGAGTCACAGAAATAGGACTGGAAAAGACCTCAGAAGCACCTGTAGTTCATCCTTCTGCCCAGAACAGAACCCACATACATACCTCAGGGAAGTTATCATTCAGGACTTCGTGTTGGAAACTCTACAATCTCCCTGGGTATCTATCCCAGTGCTTCACTCCCTTAATCATCAAAAAGGTTTTTCTAAAGTCTAGTTTGAATCTTCCTTACTGTACATAGGACACACTGAGGATTTATGTCTCTGGTGTGGGATTCCCAAGTGTTCCTTCCTCCCCTGTGCTGCCTGTTGGTGCAAATCCACCAGCGCTGTGTCTTTGGCCATCCTTACTGCTGCTACCACTTCCCTGGGTCAGAGTGGGAAGAATCCTGACTGTTCCAGCCCAGCAAAGTGCCTCTAAAATGTTAGATATTAGTTAACAGTCTGGGAGCTAAGGTTTAGCTGTAACTGCTCTGTGCTCATATGTTGCTACCAAGACAGAAGGAGCTCTTGTGATTCTTCACAGTGGAAATAACATTTTTCTAGTTTAGTTAAGGTCACAGCTAAGTTTGTATTTAACATGAGATCAGATATCTTACCAGCAGCTATCAAAAACGTCAGCTTTGCCTTGCTAGTTTGGAAGGGCTTGCAAGGATTTTCCAAAGTCACAATTGGAAAGAATTAAGAATAAATCTCAGAGCCCTCCTGTAAAAGATGCTTATTTACACAGTCTGTTCTCCTTGGGGATATTAGACCAACTCTTTGTACTTGATCGTGATGTAAACAGTATGGTTATTGCCACACTAAATTGCACCCAAGTGAATTTGTGTTTTACTTCTGTAGACTGAGTGAAGTTGTATATACTGAATAGCCCCGTGGTAATAGATTAGATCCGCACAAAAGCCAGTCAGTAGCTTAAGACTTCCATGTGCGTTTGCAAATAAACAATTTTAACTGGAATTTTTAGAAGCAGCTACTTACAGCTGTCACCTCCCATGCCGGAGTTCCCGTTCCCAGTAAAAGGGATGCTGATGGTGGGTATCCAGAAAGATTGTGTAATTCAGGAATCTGGAATGGCACAGGGAGAGGTGGGTGATATTAAAGAGTATATGGGGAGGAGTTGCTTTTTTAGGCTAAAATGGAAGTTTGAGAGATTTAGAGCAACCCTAAGAGCGGAATTAGCAAGAGGAGGATGGCAATGGTATGCAGATTGAAGTCAACAGGACTACTCGCTTGAGTAAATCTTTTAGCTGTAAGAACTTCATGGCAGAGAGTATGTCTTTTATCTGTTTCTAATACTCTGTGTAAGCCTACTGTGCTATTCCTGTGTTTGTGTAATAATGATTTGTATTCTGAAAGCCATGGGTACTTATGAGAGAGACAGTCATTTTTCTGTATCTCTCCACTTAGCTGACATTTTTAGGGATATTTTGTACACATCATATTACTCGGAGAAAACACAAATGATCCACTTAGAACTGAAAATAAATAATAAATAATTTGGTCTCCTGTAAATTGGACTTATAAAATAGCTTGATTGCAATTACCAGCTTTGCAGTAATCTTGAAGGAATTAAGATAAAATGGCATTATCATGAGCAGTAGTAAAAATGAGAATACACAGACGTTTGTCTTGGTCTTGTAAAATGCAGAACATCCTTCTCTCCTCTGAAGGGGGACCATGACCCCCCAAAAGTACAGTCACAGCCATTCTGGGGGAGCACTACGCTGCTGCCACTGCAACACTAACTCCCCCTCTAACCCTCCGTAGCTTCAGAGAGAATCATCCTGGGCAGGTCTTCCCATCGCTGACTTGTAAAAGCACGTGCTCTGTTTTTTGCCCTCATTTTTGCTCTCTTCGCTGAGACCTGAGGTTCTCTGAGGCCAGGGAAGAAGTACGGAGGATACAGCCTCTCTTTTCTTTAAACGTAACTCCAGGTGGTATGAACCTGGAGTTACACAGGTGAGCTGGAGTGTATGACATGGTTGTGACAGCACAGCCCTCTCACCCGCGGTGGCTGTAGCCAGCCCAGCTGCAGTCATCTGGTGTCCCACCTCCCTTTCAGCTCCTCAGCAAGCTCCTTCAGTCACAGCAGCAGGCAGGAAAGAAAACAAAGCAGCGCTATTGCTGTCTAGAAGCATCAGTGGTGTAAATTTATCAGAAGCAACAATATCCTTAATTTATACACCTTTTCATGATTACACCCCTCTTTGATATCTTGTGTGCCCCTGTGCAAATTATACTGCTGTAGTCTGGTCTTTTGACAGCATTCAGATACCCCTCCCAGTGCGGTACCCACATTTTAGAACTCTCCCTCTCTCTCCGCTCTATGATTAATGTCCCAAAGAGCGGAGTTCTTGTTTCAGGCTTTAGCCCCTTCTCTTTTTGAAGAATGACACTCAGAAATGGTTGCCCAGATGGAAGAATCCGTCTTTCAAATCTAGCAGAGCCGTTCACCGCTGATAGCCTGCATGTCATCTGTCACTGTTGCCCTTACCCAGTGCATCTGTCTTTGAGAGCAGCACAAGAAAAGTACAGTCTAGGACTGATTTTGTCAAGACTAGACTGGTTTGCAGAGGCTAGGATATTTTAGTCCAAAGGGAATATCCCCGTGAAAATATTCACCAAACAAAACATACAAATTACTGCAAAATGTGCGTAGATGAAGTCCGTTATACCAGTGATCTCTTTGAAACTGGGTCATGATGGGACACACCGCTGCACACCGGCTGTAAGAGGTGCAGTGGAAGAAATTGCAGGAAAGGGCACATGGACTAGCAGGGGCATCTGGTTATAAAGCAGGGATGAAGGAGGGGTACATAACTGTCTTTGTATGCACCCATGCACTAATGCACTTAAGCGTGCCCTTATTAATCTTACGGGGAGGGTGGAGAAAGAGAGAGTCAGGTGGGTAGGTAGGTAGATAGATAGATAGATAGATAGATAGATAGATAGATAGATAGATAGATAGATAGATAGATAGATATGTGCATATATGGTGGATAAGAGTAAGAAACAAAAAAAAAAACCAAACCCAGCAATGAAATTGTAAAAAATATTGACAGTCATTTCAAGGTTCTTATGCTGGTTCTTAACATTTACAAGGTTGCTTTTTACACTGCAAAATGGATGAGCTTTGCCTCTAGTGCTTCTGTTTGGGTGCAAGAATGATACTGGATTCATGTGAGGGCTGGAGAGCAGAACGATGTTGGGTATATTTAGATTATATTTAATTTTTATTTCATATACGGTAACATTACAGAGAAGGACTTCATTCCTCATTCCAAAGAGAAATCCATCAGATAAATTGCATTCACTGTGGGGAGAGGAATTTTGTCAAAACTAGGGTGAAACGCCTCTTTGCAATAGTAGTCTTGATGTGATAGTAGGTGTGTTTCCTGGATGCCACTAAGGGGTGCATTTTTAAACTCTGGGTTCTGCATGTGATAGGGTTTTCTTGGTTCTTGCAACAGGCTGTCTGAGAAATCTTCTGCTAGGAGCAAGTAGATCTATGCAGTTTATAAAGTTAGTATGCTGGCCAGGCCAAGTTTATGGGGATCTAACTTGATCCAGCAGACTGAAAAAAACTGTATGTAAAACACTTTTTTAGAATGCTAGCATTATTAGAATATAAAAAAATATAAGGGGGCCCTCATTTCGAGTAGCTCAGAATTATGTCAACTAAAGAGATTTTGCTGCAGTGCATTAGTATCGCAGGTAAGTGATTCATTACATTTGCCGGTCTGGCCTGTTTAAAGCTGTGACTTAAAAATTCAGATTTTCAGAGGAAGTAGTTATAAATCTGATCTGAACTCTGATAATTATTTTTTCCAAGGAAACAATGTAGCAGCTCCCAGTTGCAACTGTGTAGTCATCTTAGCATTTGCTGTTTATGGTCACTTTTTGCCATACTTACCCTCTGTTTAATTCTTTGGTTGCTTTGATGGAGAGGAAAAAGTCCTTTGATAGTGTATCTATACATATATCGTTAGAAAAAATTATTTTCCATATGCTGATTTTTCCTGTCTTCGCAGTCAAGTGATTCTGTTATTGTAAAATCTCCTCTGAAGTACAAAACCAAAGCAGTACGGGGAGCTGCAGCAGCGTTTCAGGAGCCAATGAGGCTGGCAGCTTATTGTGAATATTAGCATGATACTGCTATTTGTTAGCTTGGAAATACCATTTGCTGTTTTTTCCCTGATCCGAACGTCTTTGGAAATAGGATGTTGTAGGGATTTTCCTATTCATCAGCTTTCCATTTCTCCTGTGAATTTACTTTCTCGCTCCGAGGCAGTTGTTCAGGCCATGGGGGCTCTGATCACCAGCAGCGCTGCCAGATTTCCTGTAAGAGCAAACTTGGATCCTCTGTTTTATCTCCTACACTTGAGCTTGGGAATGAAGGAGGTAGGGGTGAGTGGAAGTTGTAGGAGATGAAGAGATCTGGCCTTATGAAACAGTTCTAAAACAATGCCTCACCTCAGTTTACGTGCAGGGGTGAAGAAAATCGCGTATTCCTAGAACACAAGATGATGCTGGTCCTTCTGGTTGGATATACAGCCTCTCCTTTCAGCATCTGAAGACCACTCATTCTTGCTCCCTTATGGCCTTGTCAGTCCTTACTTATCTGCTCCTCTACCCTTTTTTCAAAAGTACTTACCTGAAAATAAAATGAACAGGTGAATTGGTGCCTTTTCTGGGAGATTCTCTGGGAAGCTACAAGGCACTTAAAAAATGTTTAATATGTTTCTTTTGTAATTTGGCTCCTGTGCAGCCTTCTACAGATTATCTGGTCTATCTGTCTAGATCAGCTAGCTTTTAAAAAAGTTCTTCACAAACACTTTATAACCATTTGCCTTGATCTGAAATACCAAAAGAAGACAGGAAAAAAAAAGACAGGGATGTACTAGATGGGGGAAAAAAGGGATTGAGGGATGTACTATTCAGAGGTTGGCTTCCCTTTTCTTCCTAGTTGTAATGGTAATTTCAGTCTTGATTCTTTTATTGAACTTGACTGAATTAATTTTGTTTATTCCTGAACTATCCTACAGAGTTTTGAAACCAAGGGCTGGTCAGTGCCTAGTTCCTGAGTGCTCATGTCCTTATTATCATTTAGTGATCCGTGGTGGGAAGGGAATGATTCTCTACATATAAGCCTAATGACCTGAATTTGTAAAGCTAAATAGCAACACTGCTACTGGCATGACTCACTATTATTTTTAGCTCTGAAGGGGAGAAGGTGGAGGAAAGGTTCATCTTTCCCTACCAGCTGCATCTTTTGTTGAACAATCTGATATTGCTGAGAGGTTTAACCTTCATGTTTCTGTTTTTAATCAGACTTCTGCAAAATATTATGCATCTGTTCAGTTTATTTTCATAATAGGCTGCTTGCTCCTTGAGAGAATGGCTCTCTGCTCGTCTTGTATGGTATGGGTCCTTGCTTAGTATTTCTAAGGACAGAGACTTTGCAACTTGAACTGTTGCTAGAAACAGCCGAATTAGAAAAGGTGACCGATTTAACTGAAACAGCAATGCAGAAGCCTTTGGATCGGGTTTGTGCTAGTCAAAGAATAAATATTTTCTCCATTTCCCTTCAGAATGCTAATTAATTTATGTTTAAAGAATAATTTTCAGAGGTGAAATGACTGGTAGTACTGATACAATAAAGGAAGAATCACATTTTCCTGTGGGATAACTGATCCAGATTCAGTTTGGAAAATTATGCTGATTTCTGAAAGCTTTTGCTCCTAGCCCTGTAGAGTGCTGCAAAGCCTAGCAGGTTGCATGGCCTCTGCATTCCTGCCAGGGTTACCTGCGAAATTAACTGGTCATTAAAATCCCCTGTGGCTCCCAAGCAGTGCCAGTTTCTAACACTGAATTTCTAAGTAAAGGTGAGTGGTGGTACCATCAGATTTGGAAGAAAAAAATATGGTTACATCTTTAAAAAAGCAGTTAATTGACTTTGGAGGTTAAGAACTGCTTTAGAATTGGCTTAGGCACTGAAGTAAACTCAAAATCCGTAAACTTTCAGTGAAACAAAGGCCCTGAGCTACTGTGAAGGTTCGGGACAGACCAGAGAGGTGCTACTGCCTTTGGGATACTTGCTGAGAGTATGACCAAAGCAAAAACCTGTATTCAGATTACATGGGGTTTAGGTCTTAGACTGTAGCTCATAATGGCGATGCAGCATATTTGATAAGGCGATGACTGCTTGTACGTTAAGTTGAAGAAAAGATTTATTTTTTTTTTTAATCACAGTGGGAAACTGCACATACAGAAACTTTTTCCTGGAAAAAAACTTACCAGTATTTAAATCTAATTTGAATTATTTCTTAAGAAGGACATATGATGGTGAATGTCAGCTGAGTGATACTATATCCTCTATAATCAAGCCTCGTTCTGCTACACTTGGAAGATTTATCTGAGCCAAAAAGGGAAGTAAGGGCAAAGAATAAGGAACACAGGAGAAGAATATGCCTTGCATTATCAGAGGATTGCAAACTCAGATAAATTAAGACACAGACGTTTTGTTAAAGAAGTCGAGTATTTAAGTTTAAAGCTTGCTCTAGGCAGTTTTAACTTAGCCAGCACTTACAGCAGCTGATAACCTAAAGTGACACTGACCTTGGCAGACTTACAAGGGTAAGCTTTGCACAGGGATGCATTATTTCTTGATCAGTCCAGCATTCCTTCAGTATTGATTATGGATGTTTGTTTTATCCCAGAACAAACATACTGATTGCAGATAGTGGAAGCAGAATCAGTCTCTCTGTATATTTGAGCTCTTCTGTATCCATTATATGATACCCTGGGGCACAGTGATGCCACTGAGCTGGTGCCGTGCCTCTCTCTCCTTGCTTTTTTTGACTCATTCCTTTTTAAAGCTGTAATGCCTAGAATAGGAAATATTGGTTTTGTTCAGTAACTACCTGCACAATCAGGCTTTTTTGCTGGGTTGTCTTTTTTCTGGCCTTGTTGCATTCATGACCTTTGCTTGTAGACATGCAATTGCAATTGCACAGGTGGTTTTCAAGTATCATTAGTGGCTGCTTTGAGGTTGTCGGTGTTTAGAGATACAGTGGAGGCAGTTTAGACACGTCGTCGCTGTTTTTAATCCATCCTCTGTGTACTGAATCACTGTACTTCTTGCTAAATCTGTCAGGGTCTGTGGGTGTTAAATGCTGTTAGGATGTAAATCCTTTTTCTTGTGAGGAGCTACCCAGCCTCAGGAAATAAAGTGCCATGGTGGGAACAGAGCTTGGTTGTACCCTCCCCATGCTAATTGTACTGGTTTCCATTAGCAGAATTGGGCAGCTCTGGAATCACACCATAATCCAAGTCTTTTTCTGGAAGGTAATAAATTGTGACCCAGTGGACAGAGCCTTTTGGTTTCTTGGACTAACAGAACGCTGCCAATGCCAAAAGTCCCACAGATATTCTCATTTTAGGCTTAATATATTAAAATGTCTGTGATTAAAAAAAACCAAAACAACACAACAAAAAACGAGCACCAAAAATGTTATCTGATACCTTAGGGAATGTGACAGCTGAAGTGTCCCTTCTAGGTCTTCTGTTGAGTGACTTGCTGGGTTCAGAGATACTTTTGCACATGCTACTTTGCCCATCTGTTCTCCCTGCTTTCTCAGATCCACTGAGCAGGCAGAGAAGCAAAACTCAGAAGACTTCTGTTCTCCCTGCTCTCCAGAGAAAAGAAATTGTGTCAACTGCATACACTGCTTGGATGCAAAAATACTGAGCTGTCAGGAAAAAAAAAACCCAGATAGTATCCCTGATGTGTAAGGCTGGTTGCAGAAAGACTCCCAGCCACGTTGGTTTTGGCAGTGGTCGTTGAGTTACAGACCTGGATGCTAACATTTTTGGACAGCTGCGTTTTAAGTTTGTGTGTTTGTTTGTTTGTTTGTTCCTCTGTTAGACATTTAAATAAAGGATGTAATACTGTGGTGAGAAATGGCTTAATTTATATCATTTTCTTTAACAGCATGGCCTTTAAGGCAATAACATGTTGTAAGACTCAAGCTCTTTGTGAGCTAAATCTCTGTTGACAGCATATGATTGATTCAATTTTGCAGATGGGACAGATTTCCTTGTTGTGTCTCAACCTGTCTTTTGATTACTTGCACACAGACCCAGCCACTGACAAACCAGAAATGTTAATATGGCTGAATGCTCACACGTACGCCTTACACATACGTGAACGCCCACTCCTTTATGCATTGCTTGAGGAATAAATATACTTGTACGCAATAATCCTGTTCTTTATACATGTGTAATACAGAATGCAAAGTTATGCAGCCAGAAATAGGAGCAGGGGTTTGAAAAGCTGACTTGTAAAAAAAGTCGAAAATGGATATTGAATGGTTGTATATTCAAGAGGGTTGAGTACAACAGGGATTTGTACTTGATCATCGATCATTCTTCCTTCGATAGATCATCACTTGTTAGCTCCAAATCTGAAGTTGCTTTCACCCGAAGGCCTTCTCTTACTGTACTCTTACGGGATACCTATCTATCTTATAGCCCCAGGTCACTTGACGCTAATTCCTAGTAATTGCTGTCAGTTTAGAAGGAAAAGCCAGTACTGAACAGGCAAAGAGAGTGGGTTGTTCTCCTGTCCCTGAAAGTTTTACATTTAGCAGCCAGCTGTCACACAAGGCTGCTGCTGTGGCTTCTCCTATGTCTTTTCTGAATGTTAACCTGGTTCAGTGAAGACCACAGGAGTTACGCTTTGGATTGCATCAGAAGTAAAATGTCACAATTAAGTAGAGGAATTGAGTTTCCAAATTGTCCTTGCAGGATCATACTTCTAGAGATACTATACAGGCATTGAAAGCTTTTTAAAATACAAAATTTAGCTCAGTTTTCAATTTTCTTTATCTTAATGCCAATTTAGAAATTGATGTTTCTGTTCAATAGACTTCAGTGGTAGTAGGCTAATGCCTACACAGCAAAATTTTTCTGCCCTACCTGATGCTGTAACTTATAAAACTGAGCAGGGGAGACCCTTGGTCTCTCTGAAGGCTATATTGTGACTGCAGTCTGTTTGGACAACTGATGGCTTGTGTTTCTTTTAGCTTCCAGAGTTTGTCCTCTAAGCATTTATTTTCCCATTTAATGTAAAATCTTCACCTGGGGCTGAGCCCTGACCCGTGAGGTGGCATCCCAAGATCAAATGTTATTAACATAAAAAGAAGCACTGCAGACCACCAGTTTAATCAAAGGACTTCATCTTCAGAGGCGGTCTACCCCAAATTTCTAGTAGAAGTCCATGAAAGTTGTGATTTTGTACCATCTTTCGAAACTGGATCCTGACCTAAGACACCTCAATTATATGGCATCATTAGCGGGGAATGACTTCCGGCCACTGTGCTGAAATCTCTTTAAAATGTGACCATCTGCGCAGTGTTCTGCAAAGGCAGGAAATATTAATTACAGAATATTCTGACAGCACTGGATTTATAACAGAGCTGAATTTGCCCCATTAAATTTACAAAACTGATGTTGATCAGAATTTCTGTAGATGAAAAACTACATAGCTAAATAGCGCTTTGTTTTCTGAACTGTTTTACCTTTGTATAAGAATATTATACAAAAGGAGTATATTTTAAAAAGACACTCAGTACAAATTTGCATGAAAATGATACTGTTGCTACAGGGTTTATTATGAACTGTTACATAAATAATCTGCTTTTAAACAGACTCTAAATATTTATGCGATGTAGCTGTTAGAAAAGTTAGTATGTATTTTAAGATACCGTGTTCAACATCTTTGGTTTGCACAGCAGAACCTTTTTCACGTAACATATTTAAAAAAACAAAGCAAATACCAAGAGGCATACTGTGCGCATGCGCTGTATTTAAATATAAAGTTCAAGTTGCATAATGAGTCAGCTACAACCAGGAAAATATCAAATCTGACAGTTTGTTAGTAAATGTTCTCCTGTGCCCATACACTATAAAGGTTATTTGTCAATAGATAATGCTGTACATGCTACAAGTTGAATGAACCGAGACAAAAAGTTTTCTAGATGGATACATTTTAATAACTGGAACTACGCATCAGAGCTACAGTCTGATCGCCTCAGCCAAGCCCTTGGGAGGACTCATCTTCTCTTCAGTCACACTGCTCAGTTCTGCTTACTCTGTCTGCAAAACTGCTCACAGACTTGGGCGCCTGCTAAACAAGGGCAGTGCCTGTATCATCCTGCTCTTTTAACCGCGGTGGCTCTTAATGTTGTCCTCTTGCTTTTGAGTCCAGCTCCTGACTCCTGGCTTTGTCCTCTGGGTGCTGACTCTGAACTGAGATCCTCTACCACAGCCTCTTGGTCAGGTCATGCATCCCTTGCTACTGAAAACAAACGCGCCGTATGAGTGGATTCACCTCTTGTTAGACCATTAATGAATCTTGCTCCAAACGCCAAGTTTAACAGCAAAATTGCAGGTTTTTAGTAGGCAGTGAAATAATCTTAACATTGCTCCAGGCTTGGGTTTGTGGGGTTTTCGTGCAATGTACTTCTGGAATGGAGTGGCATATTGTATTCTACCTACTCATTCTAAAGTTCTTCATGTAAGTATATATTCAAGCGTTTGTTGGAGGCAGCGATTTCTTAAATCAAACAAGTTCTATTTATTTAAGCATGGCTCTTCTATCCACTCCACCAGAGGAGGTGACAGTTCCTAAGCCTGATTATTCAGGATGAACACCTCTCCCTTATTCAAAGCCTACAGGAGTGCGTCTTCTGTATGCGCAGGAAAGCATTCCTCTCATTCTGAAGTGGTCACCACTCTTGCTCACAGATACTGTCCCTGCTGCAGCCTCACCATGTGGCTTCTTCAGGCCGTGCTTGTGCCTACAGGTACCCTCGGAATCAGTAGCCATAGTGTAGGCTTTGTCTTCTTCTACAGCTGGCATGACCGCATTGAAAAGCTGCTGTGTGAAATAAAGGCAATGCCTGTCCGTAGTCTACCTCAAATGAGCTGAGCCACTGCGATTACACTGCATGTTGGACCTGTCGTCCAGAAGCAGCTGAGATGTCCCTGTGCACCTCGGCTCCCTGGGACATAGTGGTGAGAACTCCACCCATATCCCGCCTGCAGGGTGAGTTTAATTCAAGGGCGGAAAGCTGTGGCTTCGTGTTTGAAATCTGGAGGAATAAATAGCTGAAGTAATTGTTACCAAATTGTGTTTCTATTCAGTTTTGAAATGGATATGTGATTTTTTTCAGTGATGTGTTAGCATTGCCAGCTGGGAAGACTCCTTAGGCAAAAGATCTGACTCTTTTGAAATTATAATGGTACAGAATAGATACAACATGTTGAAGATGATAGTTTCATCCTTTGGGCATGTGTCTGTGTAGGCTGAAGAAATTAATGGAGCTGGTCTCTTGCCTCAGTTTCCTTAATGCCCTGTATGTATTTTATACAACATTTTGTTTTATAAACAATCATTCACACATCTGATTTCTTTCTGTTCTATTTGTGACTCTGGTAAGTTCTGCCTTGTATAAAGGGTCTGGAGTTGATGAGATATTAAAGATTTAAATTGTGAAATACCTGAAATAAAGCACATTTTTCTTTAGAAACATTGTCAAAACTTAAGACTCAAGCTATTCTTTGTTTTGAGTGCCTCTTGAAGATTAACCCTCTCTATATCACTGTCTTCTAAATCTCTCGGAAGGAGGATCTGATCACTTGTAGCTTCCAGTCTGTCCTTGCACTAGGTACAGTCCTTTGAGATGCACTAGGTCAGTGGTAATGAATCCTGCATTTGTTTTCCAACAAAAGAATTAATCTGACTGATTTTCAATGGAATTTTGTGTTGAGAGTGAACTGCAGAAATAATGTGAACCATGCACTTTGGCTTTCACATTTTTAAACCTCAGTCTGCCCTTGTGCATCTGTCTAATCTCTAAACATGTCCAGTACTAGAACTTTCTGTGAAAAAAAAAGGCAAAAAAGCAATCACTGACCACATATATTCCCCCTTTCCTCTGCAGAGCATTAAGCAAGAGTGCAACATAGCTAATTTTCTTCCTTGATGCTTTTCCAGTCGTTCTCTTTGAGAAAATTCCTATAGAGAAACCTAGATTGTGACATGAGTCTTCTGTTTCATACTTGTAAGTTTTGAGATCACAATCATATTCCATACCTGAGAGCTCTGCAGAGGAGGTGAAATTCTGACACCCTTTGTCACCCGCATCCATTGTAGTTGCAGGTCTTGTCTTTGGCATCTCGGTCCTGGGAACACTGAGAGATTGCAGCTGCTGTGGCCATAAAGGGGCAGTTGCAGGAGAGGGTGGAACCTTCTCACTTTGAGATTTGGAAGATCAATTCAATTTTGGGTCCTGAAACAAATGTGGCGTGCCGGGTCGTCGGGAATGTGTTCTTCTTTCTCTTAGTTATAAACTCTGTAGCTTCCTTGTCTGTCTCCATGTATAATGTGGAATGGTAGTTGAGCCAGAAGATGAGAAAGATGTAGTGTGCTTTGGCCGTGACTTCAAGTCATAAGTGACCAAACAGTGGAAGAAGTATTTGTAATTACAGAAGCCATGTGGATATCAAGTAAAGAATCCAGAAGACACTCCAGACTGCAACAGGCTACCTACCACTTGCCTTTGATTGAAAGCAATATTCACAGTGTAGCAAATTCTTTAAAATAATTTCCTTTTCAAGGATTCACTTCTTCCTTGGCCAGACCTGGGAATCAAGATAGCTCAGTGAAGGTTTCATCTGTGTGTCTGAAATGATGGATGTACAAAGCAGAGGATTGGTTGTGTTTCACAGGAGACATAAAACCTCGTGGCGTTCACTGGAAATTTATCTTCTCTTGTATGGAAGAGAATTGGATCTTACCGAACTATACCAGGGAGATGTTTTCAAAGCAGAAGGCTAGCTGTCTGTTCTGATCCTGTGTGAATGTCTGAGAGGAATGTTTTAAGTCAGGGTAGTGCAAGCTGAGCTCTCCACTTTAAGTCTCATGTTTGACTCATCAACACTTCATAGTCAGCTGTAACAAATTCCACTGCCTGGCCTCGTCTAAAGTACCTTTTTTGCGTCTACATCAAAGTCTGGTGTTATGCAGGCACACATTTTAAAGGGGAGTTCATTTTCAGATACTTACAAATCCTATTAGTCGGCTTGGGGCCGACTGGCTGGAAAGCAGCAATGCAGAGAAGGAGCTTGGGGTCCTGGCGGGGAGCAAGCTGACCACGAGCCAGCAATGTGCCCTCGCAGCAAAGGCGGCCAACGGCACCCTGGTCTGCATTGGGAAGAGAGAGAGACTGGGGCATGTTTCACGTGAGGAGAGGCTGAGAGAGCCGAGAGTATTCAGCCTGGAGAAGAGAAAGCTCAAGGGAGGTCTTGCTGATGTATAAAAATAACCTGAAGGGAGAGGGCAAAGACGACAGAGCCAGGCTCTTTGCAGCGGTGCCCCGTGGCAGCACAAGAGGCAGTGGGCACAAACGGAAACACGGGAGGTTCCCTCTGAACGTCAGGAAACACTTTTTCACTGTGAGGGTGACTGAGCACTGGCTGCCCAGAGAGGTGGTGGAATCTCCATCTGTAGAGATACTCAAAACCTGACTGAATATAGCCCTGGGCAACCTGCTCTAGCTGAGCCTTGCTTGAGCTGGGGCATTGGACTAGATGATCAGAAGGTCCCTTCCGAACTCCACGGTTCTGTTACTCTGTGATATACCACATATCAACACACATCAGAGGAAGCCTCCCTATCAGACTTGTCTGTCAAGTCCTGTTAAGGACACAGGAAGCCTGTGAGACACACTCTTACACAGACATTATATAGTTGTGGAATGACTGAATATGATGCGCAGGTCATGTCCAGAGCACATGGACTTGTGGCAAGTTGGGTGCAAGGCTGAGGTGTGTTCCTAACTTAAAGAAGCAGTTGAAGATCTGAGACTGCTATTTGATTTTTTTAAGTGTATCCAACAAGATTTGTATGTGGACATTGTTGCTTATGTTCAAGAGCCTGAATGATTCCAGCCTGAAAATATGGCCTAAGAAATACTTAATTCTGGCAGCATGTAATCTACCTTTCCTCCCCTTTCTGTCATATCTCTTCTAACTTTAGTCCAGAATGAATGTAGTATTTGATCAAGGTGAAACTATTTAGCCACCCTTTCAATACAGAGTTAAAGGTCTATAGTGCAACATAAGTAAAAGGAATGACTATTAGAAAATAAAAAAACATAGAGACATTATGTATGGCAGTGCTATTGTGGCCTGTTATTACTATTATCATCACTGTTATTGCTATTATGACTGACATAGTTGTTTTTAATGTAGTCTGGCTACTATCCTCAGCTGAAATTAGGAAGAGTTTGTTGCACTGGTGTCTTTATGAACACACAACATGACCGTATGCTGCCTTGGCGCAAGTAGGACCAAACTGGTAAGGCACAGCTTACATTCTTTCTTCAGTGTCCTTGTGTTGCTGCTTTCATTATAGGAACAGATGGCTTAGCAGGAGTGTTCCCAGCTTGGTTAAAACAAAGATGCAGAAGGTCATATGAACTGGCTTTTATTGGAGTATGCTGGCTGTTACAGTTAAGTGTTGTTTAACAATCAGTCCTAGATGTACTTCTCCTCCATTGCACAGATAGCATCAAAGGCCTCTCAAGTGTGGGAAGCATGTACAACACAGAAATGAATTGAACGGTTTTAAGAAGATGCAAAATGACTGATTTCATAGACATATATGCATTCTGAGACATTTCTCCCCATATCTGATTCTGAACATGTAGAGACAATATTTTCACTGTGTAGCAATAAAATGACTGCTCTGTTGGCAGCATCTCATAGTTGCTTAAATAAAAGCCACGGTGGCCTTGAAACCTTGAATCTGGACAGAGGGATAAAGAAACCGTTATATTTTAAGCTCCTGATTCAGTGACCTTAGTTCAACAGTGACAAAAGGTTGCTGCCATCTAAATAGACATAAAATGACCTCACAAATGGATTTTTCAGTTGCTCAGGTGCCTGCATCGCACATGGTCTCCTCATGACCCTTCACAGTCTCAGCAGAGATGCCAGTTTTGGATGAGTTCTTGGAAGTTGAACTGTGTTTGGTTGTAGAAGTTAGCTACTTGGGTCTGGAGAGGTGCCGCTGGGGCCGTGAAAGGAATTTGCAATCCTCCTCTACTAAGCGTACTGTTATTTTACTTTCTAGCACTTTACGTCCATGTCAAAAGGAAAATCCTTTTTATGCTTTTTAGACTGTATTCACTGATGTTTGCTCACTGTATTTTGGCCTTGTGTGTATACTACTAGATGTAGGCTAATTTATGTCGGCATGTGGTTGCTTGCTGTACTTGTTCCTGAAACTGGGGGTGGGGGGAAATGCTAGGAACAGATCTGCAAAGTGATTTTATCTCATTTTCTCCTTTATTGCTTTCACATTAGATTGATCTACATTCTTTTCTTTGTTCTGTCATGTATTTCTTGGTCTCTTAATTTTCTGCATAAAACTTAAACAGTTACTGATCCATATACATATTTTGAAAATGTTTCTAGTTTGGTTAGATTTTGTTCCTGGTTAAAAATATAAAATCTTTGCAAACTTTTAACTCCTGCAACCTTGTTAGGTTGTATTCCCTATCAATTGAATCTTCTGGCCAGCATGCCATTAAATGGACATTTTCTAGTTCATAGCTGTAGTAGAGACGATACAGCAGACTTTGTGAGGAAGGCCTTGTGTGACTGTGAGATGGTCCATTTTTTATAATTATCTTAATTGGTCTAGCAAAATGTATTTCTTTTCCCTACAAATATTGCCTTGGTGTATCCTGAAGGCAATCGCAGCTACAACAGTATTACGGCTGCTCTGAAAGTCACAGCTGAATATGTCAGTGGGAGTCAAAGTAAAAGGTGCAATAGAAATGTTATGAATTATTATTAAGATACATGAGAAAGCTCTGCAGGGAGGAACTGGAACATCTTGGGAAATGGTCTGCAGTCAGCCAGCTGGGAAAGCTGGAGACAGAATGTTAATAGAAATGTTGTTTTTAAAAATCACCATGACATCAACATTTATATCAAGTGCCTTGTGCTGGAGCTGGTTATATAACCGTGATTATATTAGGTGTGATGAGCAGCTGTGCAGTCGAGAGGGGCCGTGCTATGTTGGGGAAGGTGGAGTTGGTAGTGATGCCTGTAGCTAAAGCTGCTTCAGTAGGAATTAGGAATCCTTGTTTTCAGTGCCCTATAACTTTGTAACTGTTCAGCTGAAATTTTCCATTCTTGTTTTATCTCTGGCTTCATAGCTTTGGATTTCAGGAAATGTTAGAACAAGATTTTTAAAATACCTAATTGTGCCCAATGTGTTACTTTTTGCATCAGAGTTTGCAAATGCTCAAAAGGCACTTAGGTGCTTGCGAAAGTATCTCAGTATTCCTACGTTGCATGTTATCCTGCCCCACGCATTTGGAGCTTCAGGTTGCACGAGAGAGGTGTAGCCTCCCCGCTGTAACCTACGGGAAGGAGTAACTGGGCTTGAGTCTGAGGCAGGAGCTACCCTTTTGCCCAGAAGAGTGCTGACCAGAAAAGAGCCACATGAAGGAAAGCATCAGTTTGCCTTCTTAAAGTCGTACTCAGTTAAAGTTAAAGACATACTAGGAGAGGTTGAAAGGACATTGGACTGCAAAAACCCTCAGGTTACAAAATGCTCAAGTTAGGCTTGCTCATATGGCCGTTCTTCCAGTCCTTTTATATCTGAGGCCATTACAGACGTTTGTGATCTTTCTCAAGACTATCACTTATTTTAACCCAGGTTGCCTGTGTAGAGTTATTTCGGATATGTGAAAGAAAGATACCATCAAATGATCAGTGCTACCAGTATGAGTTCCAGGTAGATATTTACTTCAGTTATGGAAAAGAAAAATCCAGAACTGAAGTCCCCTAGCATACAAAAGAAGCATCTTGAGAGAGTATGGTAAGTACCGTACATCATCTAGCAATCGGTCTGGTATTTGCTTGGCAACATTTTCCTTCATTAGTAGGAAGAGAAAGGGAAATGTCCCGGTTCCAGCCTAAGTAAACTAAACCATAAATTCGTGTCATTGTGAAGTAAAGCCCTCTGGCAAAATTTCTTGGTTAGAAGGATGATAGTTAAGAATAACAACATATAAAGTCTTTATATGGTGAGCATCTTCTCAAAAATGGCCTAAGTAATTCAGAAGTCATTCAGGGACTAGAACAAGTGATGAATATTTCAATAAATGTACTGCTGGAGATACCAGATACAAACATACTATATCCTTTCCTTTTTCATCCTCTAAGCAATATATGCTTTAAGACAGCTTTCTTCTGAAAAGCCATGGAAGGAATAGGATATAAACACAGATGCTACTCTGTAGTAGCATATTTTTAATATTTCATATTTCTACTGATGTTTTGAAAGTCAGCCGTCTAGTGAACATGAGGGGGATTGTGCAAGATGGTGAGAGGTCTGAGAAAGCTCTGCTGTCTTTTCTGAAGAACTCTGCTTTCATCCATCCGCTCGGCATGGCGGCCGTGATGCATATAAAACCTGTGTACACACAGGCTTCATACATTGGCAACAAGCTACATGTTTTCTTTTGCAAAATCTGGTAAAAAGTTTATGTCTAGATAGTGAAAATTTGATACTTAATCTATTTATATATGAATATCTGGTTGCAAAAGGCTAGCTCTCTTGAGTAATCTGAATTACCTCCAGCTGCTCACCAAGACTGAAGAGTTGCTGCAGTTTTAGATGAGGCAACTGTTAATGGAAGTTTTTCTCATCCCAGTCTGATTCTTGTCCTTCCTCTGCATGCTTTCTATATTGAAAGGAGCCAGTTATGCCGTAAATTACATCTTTTTACAAAACCTTGCACTGAAAGAGAATTTGGTTTAAGGCAAAGCTGCTGCTTCTTGGAACTCAATTTCTCAACTATAATTATTTTCATTAATTTCTCTGTCATTTCCAATAGTTTTTTCTTCCCTAGAAAGATAACAGAGGCTCCCTCTGGTGGCTACCTTAACTTAATTTGGCTTTTGGTTTTTTATAAAGAGATGAAAAAAACAGAGTACCCCACAAGATTAAAAGCCCAAACTGAAAGAAACAATAATAATAATAACAACGCAGCTGTTGTACAGGAGCAGCAATGTAGATTCATACTGAAGAGGGAAAAGGTAACTTCTTGCAGGGGTAGCTGAAGGATTTGCAGCACACTGTGAGCTTTAATTTAACACATTCGTACACTGTTGCTATTGAGCAGTATGCTCAGATAGGAGCAGGCCATGAGATCTACTGAGTGAAAACACAGCCTCTCTTCTTATGTAAAAAATTAGACCTGATATTTCACTTAGTATGGGAAACTACCTTGAGCTTTGACTTCTTTTTTTTAAAATAGAATTGTAATGTACAGAGGTTTTTTGAAATAACGATGGAGTCTGTTGCGCTCAAAACCACATCACGCAGTTCCCATTAGTTACTTCTTTCGTTTTTATTTTTTCCCAGGCTTTCCAAGCATATGTAAAATAATTCAGCAGTTCAGTTCTGCTGGTTGTTAGGAATCCATCTGGCAAATAGTCTGGATGCAAGAAGTTAAAGCTAATGCATTTCACCTCATGGGCGAAGAGGGTGCGCAGCCTGTTGCCGCAGCTCAGCTGCCACACACTACCTAGGTAAGCCACAATAGCTTGATTGTACAGCCACCAGCTTCAACAAGGCTCCAGGCAGCCTCTGCCAGGCTAAGAGCCAGGACTGACATCTATCTCCCCCAGTTGCCAAAGCAAGGACTGGTTTCAAGTAGTGCCGTTCCCATCTGTACATAGAGAGCTTACGAACAAATACGCGGAAGGTCTCAGGGTGAAAGCTGCGCTCCCTGCTCTTCACATTCTGGCTCTCCCCTTCCACTCTCTGGTACTGAAAGCTGCCCACAAACGTAGCAGTCATAATTTACAGCAAAATCCCTTTAAATGGCCCACTGGGTTATATGTTTGGCAAATTTCCACCAGCTGGTGGAAGTTTGAGGAAGCCTAGTATCTACAACATAAATACAACCAAAATGGAGAGATGATTGGGGGTTATTACTGGATTTATATACAGTCCTGATTCTCGTGAGGACTTCACAGTTTCGCTGAAGTCTGTAACGGTAGATGAGACAGATTAAAATACTTCAGAACCTGACTCCCAAACCAGAAAACGTACCGCACAATGTCATTACCAAAAAGAATATAACTCTTCATTACTGGTATAAATCACACTAAAACAATTTCCTCTTTCGTTTAGGTATGCTGTATTTCAAATGTTAAGTGTAACAAGGTGTGGTTTTTTGGTGTCAGATTAAGTTTACCTGATTACTGATTAAATGAAATTAAAAAAATGCTGAATGCATCCAAATTTGGACTACCTGTTCTTGTACTTCCTCCATACCATGTAGAACAGCTGATAAAGTTGAGACAACATGCCTTGCCACCTAAGAGAAAGCTGAGGTGTTTCAAGCCAGAAATGCGTACAGAGGCTTTGAGAAGTAGCAGTTTCCTCACTTTTTCCATGGGATACAGTCGTTTTACCTCAGTCTTAACTCCATTTCCAATTAGGCTTATGTATGTGGTGTACTGTTTGCATAATTGTATCTATGACATAGGAAACATGCTGAGTTTTAAGATGTAAAAGGACATATGTATACATAGTTATTTTCATTAGGATAGCTGAGTTATAAGGCATTATGTCTAGTAAGGCATCAAGTAAGCTACAGAGTGGATTGTTTTATGAAGTGCCAGACATGAGAGGGGAACTTAGCTTTTGTATGTCCCTGAGGGAATGAGGCGCAATCGATAACATTGCCTAGTTGGCATTTGTTCTGAGACAGCCCCTTTTCAACTGAGTTTAAGAAATTAACTTTAAACTTGCAATACAAATGAATTAGCTAGGCAGGAAGAAAGTGAAGTCCCTAGAAGAATCCTTCAGCCCTCTTTTGATTTAATCTAAAGCCCAGGGTATGTTTATGTATGTGAATGTGTGCATGTGGTATATAGGCTCCGTCCTTCATCACAGCTCCTTTCTGGGTGGCACATGGGCTACGCAGAGTTGTGCTTACTCAGTCAAGCCTAATCCTAGCATAGCAGAACATTCAGGTTGCTCCTCCGGGAGACCACTTTGACAAGGGATAATAAATGACATTGGTCCTTCTCTTAATGGCTGAGTAATATCTGGGCTGAGGGGGAAGTTGCCTGTCCCATGTTAAGACAGCTACTAACTGTAAGGTTGGCATTTATCCCTTTAAACTATTGTGTATATGTCTTTCAGCCTTTCATTTAATCTTAATTTTAACAGAACAATATAAAGTTATCAATCCTATAACGATGCCTAGTTTCAACATGATGCTAACAGGGCACAAGATGCTGTATTTTATGAGAGCAGTAGGTCTAAATGCATGGAGGACAGCCATGCTTTGTGAGTGGGAAAGATCTTTAGGTCAAGCCATACGCTTCACACCTCATAGTGATATCTCAGTGTGGGAACTTGTAAATACCTGTGGAGGTCACTCCTGCCTGATGCGTGATGATTGATGCGTCTTTGGTGAGCAGCATGTAGGCTACAAAATGTCTTGAGTCAGAAAGCAGGAGCAGAGATATGTCTTTTCATACTGGGAACAAGTATTTCTTAACAATAAGACAGCTCAGATCAATGCCAGTCTCTCTGTTTTTAGGTACGGTGACATATTCACTGAAAACTAATTGCAGGTGAAGAAATTCCAGAAGGTACCCATGGGGTTTTTCCAGGAACATAAAAAATTAATTAAAAGATGAAAATTTTCAGGCCACAGTTAGGGCAGACTGTGTAAGAGACCACCACGTGTGGCAAGATGCTTTCTTGTCTTTGGATCTCATAGCCTAAACTCAAAGGCCTCATGGAGAACAGCCCTCTAAGTGGAAAGCAGCTGGGCCTGGCGAAGGATAAATGAAATAAGTGGGGTTTTGAGAAGGGGTTTAAAAGACAACTGGACATGAATGGGGAAAAATGGGGAGATAGGGAGGTGTCATAAAAAGATAAATTCAAGCCTGAGGAAAAACAAAGCAGCCAAAAGTATATCCTGGGGAAAATATAGAAGAAAGGTAGGGCACAGAAAGAACCGAGAATAGGGACGTATGGTGAGGAAGAACAAGATGAGGGGCCTGAACTTCACAAACAAAGGAAAGGAAAGCAATGAAGGGAACTGGGGCTGTGCCCTCACCGACCAGGGCACAATCCCACAGGGTCTCAGAAGAGCTGGGTGCTGGTAAGGGGGTCCATTGACAGCCCCAGACACAGCCAGGGGATGAACCGGGTCCAGGGCCCACCCAGTCAGAGCAGCAGGAGATAGGGCTACAACATGGGTCCAAGGTCCACCCAGAAGATGGGGCCAGGGCCAGGGCTGGAGACAGGCACACCTACAGCATAGGCCGGGCAAGGTCTGGGAGCCCAGGGCTGAGCTAGCTGGACGTCCTGAGCCATGGGCAGAGGGTGTGAGTGGGGGTTCCAGGTGAGAAGAGTCAGTGCCGTTAAGGCCTGTCAATGCCCTCAGGGTCCTGGCAGAGACTGACGTGAGAGCAGAGACAGTACTGGGAATAACGAGGAGACATGGGATTCGAGGCAGTTTAGAAAGGCAGTTTTGGCACCAAACACCAGATGCCAAGTCATGGTGGGTGACTCCCATCAGGTAGAATGGGAAGGAAGAAAGGTATTTTAAGAGACATTTTTGGAAAGTGGCACCCGACAGAGCCACAGAAGAAAGCTGGGTGAGGATAGAGGAGATATGGAAAGAAAGGGTCGTTATTGTTATTGGGAGGACAGTAAAACTGGTAATGATGAAGAGCAAAGGGGCAAGATGATAGTGTAACGGTCAGGAAACTGGTACAGGGACCATATCAATGTTCTTCTCCCACCAGCGTTATCAACAGCCAAGTTCAGGGTTTTATCATGAAACTGGTTTTGAGTTACTGGAGACAAAAAATACCCATGAATTTCATGCATAAAAAACAAGGCTATTAGTTTTGCCTAATCCAGCAAGGCCTGCAAGGATTGTCTGACCTTCCTAAAGCAGTTCATCTCCAGTCTGAAATGACCTTCAACATGGTGTCAGATTATGAAAAAAACTCTTTCTAAGGTGGCCAGAAACTGAAAGTGCAGTGTATTTAGGCACGTTCGGCTCACTTTTAACCTTAACGTAGTAAGCCATATTGGACAAGGTACTGGCTGACTGGGGTTTGGCTTTCTGCTCACCACTATGCCATTAGCCCATGCTCTTTAGGACCTACTTCTGTTTGTCTCAGTGCCCTTCACGTAAGCTGGTAATATATATGCCTGTCTTCACTGTAGGGTAATCTGTAGTCTGGTTATAGGAGTAAAAAATCATTTATAATCATAAGATTAGTGCTGGCATGCTGTAGTCACAATAGCTGCTGAAAGGCCATGCCTACTTAATAAGCTGCTTAACTAACTCAGTATTTTGGGCTACATTTATAGAAAGAGGCTGTAGATGTAAAGTGCAGATACAATAATTAAGAACATAATTATCTAAATAACCCAACTGCTCTTGCAAGTCAGGAAGCTTGATGTGTTGCTTGTATCAGTGGAGACTGCAATTCACTGAACACTGGAAGGCAGGCTTGAAAAATCTGTGCAGTTATTAAAAGAAATGGCGAGCAAAATATTTTGTAAAAACAGAGTAAGATTTGAAAAGAGAGACCCTGAATTAAATCAGGCAACCCATTATGTGCGTGGCTGAAGTCTACGGTGTAAGGAGGGAGCCTCCTGCATTTATTTAGGTCTGCTTACTATATAATTCAGGGTAGTGAGGTGAACTAAGGATGAACCATTAGCTTCAGCATAGAATTTTTATTCTGATCACTGGAGCCTAAAGTTATTAAAAGAACAAACACAATTATGACATCCTAGGGGACTGGCACACATATAAATCTGGATAGGCTGCCTGTTTCTCGCAAAGCATATGTATGGATCTTATGTACTGCCTGCTTTTTATTTTAACTAGGTTTGCTGCAGCTGTTGCTCTGAAAAGAACCCTTTAACACTCTGGGGAAAGAGAAGCTGCAGAAATCCTCGAATTAATATCTATTAAGAAAAATAAATTTGAAATAAATTGCTTGTTTATGTGGTTAAAACTCTTGTCCCTTGAATAAGAACAAAGAACCACCACTTTGCTAGTTCTAGACCTTCCCCAGCTCCCAGCTAATCAACTTACAGTGCCATAAAAAATTTAATAACAGCTTATTCTTCCTCTTCCTCTAGTCCTTCAAAATGATGAGAATCTATTTTCATGGTAGGTAGGGACGTGAATACTTTCTGAAGAACAAAAGCCCATAGTCTTTAAATTTAACCAGTATATGTGATTTTCAGATTGGCTTTTATGAAAATATTTTGAGCATCAGGTAGCTCAGCATTACCTATTATCTGTGCACATGAATGCCATAACTCTCAATCTTTCAACTGACTAATAGCAGTGTGTATATATTATATAAAGTGCATTAGATTTCACCTGACAGTCTCAACTTCAGTGTTGTCAATGCAGAGTACATGATGCAGTCTCTAGTCTTTAGAGGTGCCAGCAGGAAAAAAAAAAAAAAAAATCAGTTTCTTCTGGTCCAAAAGGATAGGCCGTTAACTCTTGGGAAGGCTCTTACAGAGTTTTGCCAGCTTCCAAAACTGTCCTTCCAGGCATCCTCCTGGCACTGATGCCATGTTCTTGTTTCAGGCGCTGCCCATCCTCTTAGCTCTGCTGTCTGTGACTGAGGGTTTCCCCCTCTCTTCCCTCTTGTCCCTCTCCAGCTCCCCATTTTAGCCTACTGGGAAACCTGTTGGGCTGCTTCTTGTGTTCCCATCTCCTCCTCTTTTACCTTCTAGTGGTATCACCGTGCAAACAGCTGTCGGTCATCTTCCAGGCTAACATGTTTTTGTATGTCACTACATCCCATCTCTGTACCTTTGCAAGTTGCTCCTGCTGTTCCTGCTCCGGTTTCTGCAGTTTCTTGTCTGTCCTCAGCTTCCTCCTCCTCTGCATAAGTTCACAGCCATATCCATAACTGAAAGGGAGCGACTTCCAGTAGTGCCCTAAGGCACTGTATCTGTAATACCCACAGCTTAAAGAAAAGCAAGAAGAAAAGAAAAGAAAAGAAAAGAAAAGAAAAGAAAAGAAAAGAAAAGAAAAGAAAAGAAAAGAAAAGAAAAGA
>JAVKLA010000054.1:13899443-13946722 GCA_034782735.1 Sagittarius serpentarius | reverse complement strand
AAAAGAAAAGAGAAAAGAAAAGAAAAGAAAAGAAAAGAAAAGAAAAGAAAAGAAAAGAAAAGAAAAGAAAAGAAAAGCCCATGATCTGGGCAATCAGGGACTTGGTTCTCTCACTTCAATAATTCACAAGATTTTAGAACTTTTTTAAAGTAGAGAGATTAAAAGTCTTGGAGGTATGATATAAAATAAAGCATAGATGTATTAAAGAAAGATTGTGTCAGACTAATCTGTTAATCTCCTGAGACGACAGCTGGTTTCCCAGGGAAAGGAAATGCAGCAGATATCGTCAGTCTTGACTTTCATAAACTGCCACCAGGGAAAGTATATGTGAAGATTTGGATTAATAGAAGAATAGCAGAATTGATAGGAAACTAGGCTAGAGAGGAAACAGATTGCACTGAAAGGGGAAATACTGGGCCAGAGGCGACTTTACACACCGATGGTTTTTTGATGGTGCCACAAAAATTGAGAGTGTGCCAGTGAAATTTGTCATTGACATTTTTCTGGGAAATTTTTTTTAGGGGGTTAAATATGATAGCTCTGTAGTGGCATGACGTTTTAATTATAAATGTTTCCATCTCTCTCACTGGCTCTTCTGTAACTTTGCTCCTTGAGTTGCTGGTTCTGATGCTGCCAGCAGCCTGCCAGCGCTTTCCAGCCAGGGAAATGGGCACGCGAGGATTTTTAGCGGAGACAGCCCTGCAACTGGATTATCTGCTGTTACAGTCCCGCTCCCAAACAGCTGTTTAAACAGAACAAATTTTGGGGGATTTTTTACCCTGTATTGAGGAATTAAATTGAACACAATTATGAATCAAAAAGAAAGGAAAAAAATATGCTTCTGCATCATCTTAACCTACTACCGATTTTTCCAGTCTTTTCAGTATGGACAGAATAACTCACAGGACAGAGCATTTTAAATGAGTCATTGAAGTAAAAAGAGTTTCGGTGTGATGGCGATGCTTCATTATCAGTGTCCAACTGGATTCCTGTTTCCTTTCTATACAATTTTGTGGGTTTGTCTCATTCTTGGAAAATAACAAGGCAACTTTGTTTCATTTTTCTCCAGTGAATGCATTCTCATGAAGGGAAACAACAGACTAAAACCTGTGCTTAATGCTAACAGTACTAGCAGAACATAGGAACATAAAGTCACCTTTCAATATAGAAGGAAATCGGAAGTTCTCCTTGGGTACAGATTAGGACCAAAATCAGTCAGGGTAGTTTTTTCCGGTGGATATTATCTGCTTGCTTTCTAAAAGCTTTACTTGAGTAGAAGTGCTTCGCGGTGTGATCTGAAGCAAATGTGAAAGGCGCAATGGCAGTCCTCACGTGGAAAATACCTGGTGAGCCAGCAAAACCACCTTGTCTTCCTTTACATCTTCTGGACCTGTAGGTCAATAATGTCCCAGCTTTGCAAGGCTAACCAAGTAATTACCAGCAAGCAAAATATACACAGAGGAAAAGGCGAATAAAAAATGGTTGGCTGCGATGAGGTCCCCATCTAAGAGGAAAGGTCACGGTTTCATGGGTAGGTGCATGTAGGGAAAAATCACTGTAGGGCATCAGAACTGTCAGGGCATCCAGAAGCATCAGAGGATTCGTGGCAAGGAATCAAGTGCAAAAGCTGGAAACAGTGTCTCTCTGCTCTCCTGCTTTAAGTATGTACCGGCTTATTAAATCCCTTGTCTCTTGGTCTTCTCTAGTGTGCACTTTATTTAAAAGTTTAATATTATAATATTCACACATTTATCCTGATTGTCCCTATATCCAATTCTGCCTGTTCTTGGGAAAGTATAAAATCAATTTCTATAGCGCAGCTGAAAAGCAAAAATTGTTGGATTACCATACTGTTGTGTGCAATAAAAATATAGTATTGTCTAGGGAAGTCCATAGTTGATCAGAACATAAATATCAAACTCCCAACTCATACCTCTGAGTATTTGATTCCTGCATCTTATAGAAACAAGGATCTCTGCTGAACAGTGTGACATTTCATTACTTTGGATTTGCTATGATGAATAATATTATATGCTATTGGCCTAGAAGAAATATTACTATAGTAACTAGCTCATGATTCATTTTTTATGGTTTTTTTGCTATATTTCCTAAGGGATGCCTGTCTAGACTAAAAATTTTTAAACTAATTCTTGGTAATGGTAATTAATTTCTTCCAGAGTGCTAAAAATATGGGACAGATAAACAACAATACTTAGATACTGCTTTTTAAAAACACAGCAGGCCCATAACATTCTTGAAATTATGGGAGTATAGTTTTATTTTATTTGGCACTTTTTTACTAGTAGATTTCTGTGCTGTTATTAATCCTGTTAGTGACCTAAGGCTGGATTCCCACATCGACAATACTGCAACTCTAATGAAATCCTTAGACATATAATATATAAAATGTTACACATGATGATGAAAATACAAGTGGGGTTGTTTTATTTAAATAAAAGTAATGAGCTCACTTATTCATTTAAATCAGCAAAAAGGAAATCTTTCCATAAGTGATATATTACTATTTTATGTTTTGGATTTGTACATATTTAATTCCTTATGATGATTCTTAAGGGTCACCAGTCAACAAGCACATGTTGGCAAATACCATCTTCGTTACAGTGCCTTATCAGCATAAGGAATAGGAGGATGTGTTAGGTATGTGCCCATTTATTGAAGCATATATAGAGCTTAATGTGCATTTACTGCATCCTTGTTTTTATTATGGTAAAAGATGTTGTTTGATTTTTTTTTTTAATTAGAGTGTTTCAAAAACTCATCATCTATGTCAAAGTGTGTTTGTCTGCAATTAGAATTCATAGATACTCAGAGTTCAGATAAGAAGCGTGGAACTACCATTTTAAAGAACTATTTTAAAGTAGTTAAAATTACCTTGCGTAAAACATAGACATAAAAATCAATTTATTTAAACACATTTTATATTTTAAATTCACTTAGAAATGTGAAATATTATCTGTAACAAGGAAATTGAAGAAGTCATTCATTGTCACCTGCTTCTTTTTCAGAGAACAGAAAAGAAAAACATAGTTTTATACTTTTTTTAATTCCTGGTAAAGTTTGCAGCTTGTCTAGAACTGCATTTGTTAAACTGAACTAGCTGAATAAATGGAAATGAAGAAAATACTCGCCTTACATTTGCAGAAAGCTGAACAAACTCTGGCTTCAGGTTTTTTAGTTATTTCTGCCTAATGCTTGATTTGAACTGGCCTCAGTTTAGGCCTCAGCGTGCAAGTGTTACCATTTTCACTTTGTCTGAAAACTAAATACCCAGTTTAAAGGTTTAGGACCTGGGAGGAGGTTGTGGGTTTTCTTGTGTGATAAATTGGCTTTTATTCACCCTGAATCATACCCCAAGATAGCCATGGTAACTTTCTGTAATAAAAACATAGAAGAACGGAGCTCTGTCAGCAGAACCACTGGCAGATTTACTTTCTGCCTTTTGTTTTTCCTTTAAGTGATGGGAGGTCCAGAGGATCCCCCAGCAGCATATGACATTTCATAAGGTTTCATAAATTATGCAGTCAGACTTGTTGGATTACAAAAGGCTGGAAGCAACAAGTGCTTCTTGCATTATAAATGAAATGGCTTATTTACGAAGATGACATGGCTATATTAATTGTGAGAAGTTATTCTTAAAGGGACAGGCCTGTGCTGTTTAAGGTGTTAATTAGAAGAAACTCATTTTTAAGCAGAAACAAATGCATCTTTTTAGTTTGCTGAGGGTTTACTGAAGTGCTCTGCTGGTTGTATTCTAAACCACCTTCCTTTTCCAGCAATTTTAGGTGTTTTGTTTCCTCGTGCATTAGCCTAATGTCAAGGCAATAAGAGAATCCTGTATCAAAGTTCACATCCAAAATTAAAAATGGTGATCACCTCCATGGGTAGAAAATTCAGCTTGTTCCCTGCTGTGTGGCACTGGTCAAGCACCAGCTGGGGTGTGCTGTCATCCCCGAGTGTTGAACGGTAATTGGAGTAACTAATCGGATGCATGACCCCTGAAATAAAGATGCTGTTATTACATCTGCAGTTATCAATGCAGGGCCCTTGAACCTGCCCTGCTGACGCTGCAGCTTTTCCCCCTTTCTGCCTGGTGACCTTCCCAGGCAGAAGCAGCTCCAGCGTGGCTCCTGGAAGGCCCCTTTTTGCCCAGCAAGGGCGATTTGTCCTGCTTACGCTCATCACGTTCCCTTCCCTGTGCCTGCTCTGGAAGGAGCAGCAATCCTTAGGCTTTCCAGCGAGATGTCAGTTTGATTTAGCACAGAAATGCCCGAGGACTTGTCACGCCTGAGTCGGGATTTTAAGGCTGTGCTGACCGTCGCCCTTAGGAGCGTCTCTGAGCGACTGCTCCTTTCCAAGCGCACACTGAGAAGAAGAGAGAGGTGCTGAGCATAGTGGTGGGCAAGATCTGGGAGCATGGAGGGTGTAAGGGCAGGTGGTGGGTTGGCTTGGGGTGGGCTGGGGTGAAGGAGGATGGAGAGCACAGGTGGGAGGCCAGGGCTGAGGGCACGAAATGGAAAGGTAAGGAAAATGGGGAATAGCAAATGAGGCAACCTTTCAGCCTTTTGAATGATCAGTTGCCTCTCTTGGAGCCTGTTGCCCCTCGTGCAGGGCTTGCATGCTCATTTTTTATTGCAGATGGGTGGTTTGGTGCTTGTTAACTGCATTACACACTGATTTTCTTATTTTTCTGTTATGACACTGATGGGTTATATGAAGGAGAACAAAGCTTAATGGTGTTCTTGATTTTATAGATCAGCTTGTGGCTTAAGCAAAGTACCCACCCCTTGCAGGTCTTATTTGCTGTTCTGTTTCTCCTACAAAGTAATTTGAACTTCTTTTCTTCCAGGGGCTTGCTAGACTGCCCTGCATAAGGCTCAGCCAAGTGAGGAGGGATATCCAACAGCACTGGGAGTTGGGAATATGTTCTGCAAGGATAGTGAGGGAGGTTGTGATTCACATCTTAAACAGGGCAGGGTTTTACAAAGCTGTTGAAGTCTCAGGGAAGCTTAAGCATTAGTGACCCTTAAGGGATTAAAGAGAGTTTAGATTTTAGCAGGCATTTCACTAATGAAATCACAGGTTTCTAATTTCATTTCATTTCTGAGGCTAGCTGCTAATCGAAGCACATCCTTCCTTTTCTTGTTACAAGGGTATGTGGATAGTTCAGCTAACGTCATCAACAGTGAGGGAGCGTAGACAGCCAAAGGAACAAAATGCTGTGCCTGCGTGGCTTTCACAGAAACAGGGCAGAAACTCTTAAAGGGATGAAAATGACTTTTCCTTTGTACAAGACAAGCAAGCCCTTGGCATGTTTGCACTTGTGGCCTTTCTGCTCTAGTCCTAATACGGCTTTTTACTGAGAGCTGGCCTAAGATAACGGGCTCCTGCAGTGTTTACAGACTCCTTATAAAATGTGCATGCATGCAGGCAGTCTGGTCCTGCTACAGGCTGCAAAGCCTCTGCCTCCCTCTACCACCAACTGAGAGAGAAAGGACTTGCTGATTTAGTGAACCCCGATGCAGGTGTTGCTGTATGAGGAGCCGTTCTCCATCATGCTGAAGACAAATACTGAAAATACTCTAGATCTTTAATATTATTACACATAATATGTCACTTTTCCTTCACTGTGTGTATGTAACAAACTGAAATGAGAGTGATGTCTCTGTTCAAGAATTGAGTGCAGCCATTTCTGAGCTAACATGCATCAGCAGCGTGTCAGTGAAATGCTATATAGCAGTTTTAGAGGCAAAGAAGTCCGTCAAAACTAGATTAGAAATCACCTCGCCAGCACCATGAATTTACAAGGAGCTGTAAGATATGAAGGTGAGGGAAGAGGGAAACAAGGGAAACAAAAGAGGAAACTGAGAAAAAGGTGTGGAGAAATAGAGAATGACAGGAAGAGCTGAGGGATTCTTCCTCCTGCCTTTTTTCAGGGAGGTCTGAAGTTCAGTGGTGGCTGTCATGATTTCTTGTCATCACAAATATGTAATTTTCCCCTGACTTCTGATATTTCAAGCTTTTAATCGGGGACAAGATGATTCATTATATGTTTGAGAATATACAATGCAGAATCCTAGAAATACAGTCTGTTCAAATGGACTATAATGGTTCATTTTACACCCCAAGGAGGTCATTGCTTATTTTTCAGTTTTCTGATTAATTTGACATCATTTTTGTCTGACTGTCAATACCAAGTAATTTAGGTAAAATAGGAACCCATATAAACTGCTTGTGTTTTATCCAGGTTGACAGCATTGCTATTTTCTGATGACCTCCTGTTGGTCCAACAGTAGGAATGTGGTAAATACCACAACCAAAATATATTCTGTATCAACTGCATGTTTTACTGGTGATGGTGACCTTATGTACTCATTAACCTTATCAGAAGGTATTATTGCTCATTATATTTTACACAACATCCCTTAAAAGTGCCATGATACAGAAAGTCTGCAACTTAGACTAAATATTAAGCTATTTTGATTACTGAAATAGTCAGTTCCAGCAGTAATTGTGTAGTCTTTACTTGAGGGATTTAAAGCAATACAATAGCATCCCATAAAGTTGTTGCTAGTGATGCGGTGTTGATTATGATGATGGCTGCTGACCTTACTAAATTTTTGCTATATAAGTAACATGAAAATTTACTGCTTTATTTGACAAGTGTGTTGTATAGTTTTTACTAGTAGGTGCTGCCGATTCCCCCTTTCCCTCTTTGTAACCATGAGAAAAAGTCCGTATTCAAAGTAAAATTTCGTTCTTTTCCCCAAAGACTCATTGAAGGATTTATAAAGGAAAAGAATCCATTGTAGTTCTAGGTTATTTTTTATCTTGTCTGATATACTCTTTCCTGCAGGAAAATGCCCATCTATTATAAAAAAAAAGATTGGCTTTCCCATTTATGTCATTTTTATGGTTCTTTCCGAAGACTTCTCTTGTGGCTCTGTCTGAGAACTGTTTTGGCTGGTTTCATCGGGTTCTAAAGAGACCAAAGCAAAAGATCTCCCATCTGTAACATGAGATTACTCCTGCCATTATAAAAATACTGTATCACAACTTTGAGTAGCTGCTTTTAAATGCATAGCTTTGAAAAAGGAAAGAAACTAAAGATCATGAGAAAAAAAGACTTAATTTACCGAGATGTATTTCATTGAAGACATGCATTTACTCATTTTTGATAGGGTGGAGCTTAACTAGATGAGATTATATGAGAAAGATTATTATGTAAAGGGTGCAAGTCTGATATCATTAAGGACGACTGGAAGATGGCAGTTCTCAGGGATGTTTCAGCATTGTTGTTCTTGAGTATTGTACCAGAAGTTTCATACTTAAATTAGAAAAGACTGATGGACTTGGCTTTCAGCTGAATAAGCTGTTGAAATACTCGGCACGCCTCTTGTGCAAGAGAGGAGCAACCCTGGTGAAAATCAGAGCAGTTCCTGGCTTCTTTAGATTGTAACGACCCCTTCAAAACACCCGCGGTGCCCTCTGTGCACTGGGAGATCCTCAGCGCAGCGGCCAGCCTCGCGGTACCTCCCTCGCACACGTCCTCACCTCCTTCTCAGCCAAAGCACAGGAGGAGGTGGCACAGCGCTGGCTTCACTGCTTTGTGCCTGGATCATATGCATCTTCAAAGAGAAGCTTGCCATACAAGTGACTTCCACTGATGTTAGTAGGACTAGGAGTTGGGCCAAGTCTATTGTTGATATCTATGGAGAAAAGATGGGGCTGGGGTTTTGTTTGCTTTGCCTGTATGATCTTACCA
Organism: Sagittarius serpentarius; assembly: GCA_034782735.1. NCBI lineage: Eukaryota > Metazoa > Chordata > Aves > Accipitriformes > Sagittariidae > Sagittarius > Sagittarius serpentarius. The sequence continues at coordinate 13,938,939 of JAVKLA010000054.1, read as the reverse complement.
TGAGAAATTACTGTATTGCATGTGTAAGCCACCTAACTGGCTTGTTCCCTGGGGTTTTTTTTCCTTCTTCCTTGCTTCAGGAACAAGTGATGGCAATGCTGCATGGAAGCAGTGATCCCATGCTGATTCCATGTGTCATCTCTTAATTCAGTAGCTGAGTAACAGCTGGCTGCCGGCTTTGTAGAAACTAGAGGGTACATAATTCAATTTTTCCATTCGTGTTCCAGTTCCTTCTTGGGAATTCCCCTTGGGGATAGGTTTGCTGCTCACAAACTGTGCTTGAGAAAAAGAACCTAAGAAACCAACTTACTGCAAAATGATCCCTAGGAGGAACGAAAATCTCTGCTTGTGAAAGGTCACTAGAAAAGTGGCAGTAGGGTCACAGAATTAGGCTGCACCAGGGAAAAAAACATTCTTGCCTTCTGTGTTGGGTTTTGTGCTGACGGTCCCAAAATCTCTAACTTTGCATATTTGACTTAATGAAAACTGAGAAATAAGCTTGGCTCATTTTTTTCCCAGGCAAATTGTATGTGACCTCAGCACCTTTCTTTTTTCTGTTGTTGCAGAGGCATAGCAATAGGCAGTTACGTACTTTTCCCTGATGCAGCTAGTGGGAATGGACACGTATTTCAAGCTGGGATGTAATATTCCTTGCCTGACTGCAAATTCTGAGATTACTGAAGTAACAAAATTGAGCTAAATGCCATGTTATCCCTTGCTTTAATGGAAAATAATTAAGATCATCACTGACTTTATTGAAGGATGTGGGTTTGCTGCCTAAAGCATAAGAAGCGTCTTTTTAATCTCCAGTAAAAATGGACAGCCCTTCTCTATTATTAAGTATTGCCTACAGTATGTAATCCTGTGAACATAATGATGGTATTCCTCCTTGTCCGTCCGAATGATAGAGTCTTGGGCAATTTGCACTGGAGTTCTTGGGCCCTGCGGCAGATGAGCGGGTGTGAAGTTCAGAGATTTGTTTGACTTGGCTACTGCACTGACCCTGCAGTTCTCGTGATAAAACTTCACTGGATGGAGAAGTAAAACCTCATGAGAGCAAATGCTCTGCTGCTCTTGTGCTGCTTCAGCACAGAGAGAGACGCTAGTGAAATCTCTTTAGGTGAAGAGCCCCGGGTATCAGGGCACTGCAGAGGGGCAGAGGCTGGGTGTAGGTGATGGCTCTCTCCAACATGCATGGCATGTAGGTATTCGGGCTGCGTTCTGGCCATCAGGTCGCCTCCTGGAAATTGTAGCTTGGTTGGGGAGTTCAGCACAGTGACCCGGACTCACATAAAATCAGCCGTGTGTGGAGCCAGGAAAATGCAATCCTCTCTGGTGACCCCACGGCTTGCCCTCCCTTTGCTAGCGGGGGCAGGTAATTGGACATACAACCCATTGCCTCGGCATGTGCTGCTTCTGTTCTCCACCGGCAGCCTGCAGCCAGGGGACTGACGGGAGAAATTCAGTGTTCAAATACAAGAGCACTTTATTACCTTCAGTGCTCTCCATTTGGCTGCCACAGCGTCACGCCCAGCCCTTCGGTGGAGGGAATGATTTGGCTTCAGGAAACGGAGATCTATTTTGAAAAGTCTTCTACTGTAATGTCTTCCTTCTCTCTGACTGTACCACGGAGGCACTTCATCCTTATCATGCAGGAAGTAGCTGAGGCTCTCTGATACTTTTCTTTTAAAATCAAAACATTAAAGCTACAATGCGATGATTTTCAAATTTTCCAGGCATCCCTCCCACCGGCATTAATTGCCCCCCTGTTGTTCCTGTTGCAAATCTATTTGCTATTTCAGTATGCAGTACTTGTTCAGTGCTGCACTAAACCTGTGTTGCTCTGCAGTGAAAAAAGCTTTAGTTTATGCAAATGACATTGAGATGAGTTTGATAAAATGATAAACAGTCACATTTTATGATTGCAACTGTTGGGGTTTTGTTTGCTATTTTACAGTTAATTTTGTGGAAGTAAAGGGCTTTACAAACTCCCTTCTGGTGTCAATGCAGTAATACAGTGCTCCCATAACAGCGTTTTGAGAATTTGGTAGGGCCAGCAAGCCAAGGCGATAGGGGGATCACATACATCCAACATCACGGTGTCCTTTTTCCCTGTGGCAGAGCTCACTCCCAGCTCTAAATCTCCCCGTACCTAGCAGCTCATCGTCTGGTTTAGCTACTGTGTCTTTGGATGGCAGTTAGGTTTTGTGCCCTTTTCTTTATTTCCTCTTCCTCTCTGCTTCTGACACGTTCTTACTCTTTCCAGTGTCTGTACCAGACCTCCAAATTCCCATAGTCCCCAAGAGTAATTACAGATACATTACTGTGCAATCCCCACTGGTAGGCTGGGTCAAGTGCTTTATTTTTATCCAGGTCAGCTACTGAGCAGTGTGGTTGACTTTGCTTTCTCAGCAGCTGCACGACAAGACGGGGAGTATTTCTGTCACCTGAGGATTTCTGCCGTAGCAGAAGTTGGTCCTCTCCTGAGTCTGGAGTACCCGGTCCCCAAGTCGGGTTGCTAGTGGTCATTCATGGATGACGTTAGGCCCCCAAGAAAATTAAATATCAAATGGAAAAAAAATAGAAAAAGCACAACTACGGCTGCATGAAGAGTAAATGAACACAGTTTGATTGTATCTTTGTCTGACATCATAGGATTTGATGACCTACATGCTTGCGCTGATCCTGGAGCTCCTGAACATGGATACAAGACACCCAGTGCGGGTGTTTTCTTTGAAAGTGTGGTAGTCCGGTTTCATTGCCAAGAAGGATACAGGCTTAATGGTACTTCAAAAAAACTTTGTGTGAGACACTTTAATGGCTCCCTGAGCTGGAAACCAAGTGATAAACCTGTGTGCCTACAAGAAGGTAAGTCAGTTTTCTTAACGCAGTTCACCAGTGTCAGTTCTTCTCACTTGTCCACGTACCATGTCTGTGTGTCTCAGCACAAAACACAGAAGACTGGAGTCCATTTCACTGTGGTTTATTTGATATGTACCTTAGTTTCCCATCCACCCCATCCATAATCCCCATTTGTCAGTTAAATTTATACCGTGAGAGGTTGTGTGTGTGCGCGCATGCATGTGTTGAAAGAGGCATAAAGAAATCTGAAGAAAAAAAGACAATACATTTCTCCTTTTAACTAGTCACAAATTGATGCAGAGAGAAAAAACAACCTCCAGGATAAGTAAACTGTTTGTAACTGTTTGTTAAAGCTGCCCACTTAATACTCCTTTCTGCAATATTTTACTAGGATAATACAATGAATTTCCAGTGGTACTGCTCCTGCTAATTAGGAGTTTTAAACAATTATATTTTATGATGTGTGCATGATTCAAGTAGGAAAATCAAATACGCAAGGGCTGCAGAAGTTTAAAGTCACAATAGAAGTTTACTTTGAGATAATTCAGACTATTATAGCATAAACCAATTTATTTTTATTGTATTGCAGTTTTGAAATTGTATTTGGTTTTAAATAATTAGGACGTTACATTACTTTCTTCTTCTAGGAGTTAGAGGCAGGACTAATTTGAATATCTTAAATGTAAATTTTGGCCAAAAAAGATTTATTTCACCAGGTATATTGGAGATGTAACTTGTTCTTTTTGTTGTATTATTTTTGGTCAACAAAGCTATTAAAATCAACAGACATGAAAACTGTTGGTTAAATCAAGTGTGTACGTTTTAGTGTTGTGACTTCTCCACTGAAGTCATTAGCCATTGCCTCGTTGACTTCAAGGTGGAGCAAGATAAATTCTATTTCAGAATACCTTCCATCATTTAAAATCAGATAAATATAGGGAATTCATTCAAAAGTAGTTGAAGACTTACGTGGCTCATAAGCACACTTACTACGTAGGATCGTGCATCACTCAGGTGTATAAAAACTGCAAGGACGTGTTTATGCTGATGGATGGGTGGGTATGAGAATCCTGTGCCAGGACAGGGGTGCACGAAGGGTCGTGCCGCAACAGGAGCAAGCAGGGCCCGGGAGGACCACGCTCAGGAGGTACCTGTGAAGGGAACAACCCCTAACAGTGGTCTATGTGGAAGTGGTGCGCGAGGTGTTGGAGAGAGTAGCCAGAGGCAGCTGGTAAGCGGTCCGTGGTCTTTCGGATCGCTGCCCTGTTGGCTGGAGAGGTCTTGGTAAACTACGGACTCCTGGTGGGGTGTGAGGCCACAAGGCTACAGAGCCATGAGGGGCACGGGCGTGAGCTGGCTCACGGTGTGCACTGAGACGACAGCTGATGCATAGAATGTAAAGGCAATGGGGGCCAACACCACCTGGTCATAATGGTGCCATGGGTCAATTCAAAGAAACAACCTGATGCCTTTAAAAATAATGTATGTATGAAAATCATGCCCTCTCCTGTTACAGCCACCTTTCATAAATGCCTTTGTCTCTTATCTCATGGTTATTTAAGGAAAAATACATATAGAGTGACAGCAGCATATGTCTAAACTGGGTATCTGAACTACCAGAAAAAGCTATCACGCTTGGAAAATCTGTTTTCTTAACCACTACAGGTAGCTTCTAGGAATTTTGATGTGCATCCTTGAAATAGTACCTGTCTCATCCACTGCAGCTCTTAAAATAAGCATTAACATGTTTTATCGAATAGCCAAACCTCTTCCCAGGCCCCCCTAGTCCACTGTATATCTGTGGAGGAAGTTTCTGATCACAATGCCATCAACAGCAAAACTGCCACTGATGTCAGTGTGATCAACGCTCGAGCCAGGTGTTTTCGAAAAAGAAAGAAAGTGGAAGATGAGAATGTGATGGATGATGTGACAACAGTTGCTCAACAGATAATCATTACTTTATAGCAAAGAACACTTAAAAAGGATTGCTAGCCAATGCTCTGATCAGGCAAAGCACTTAAGCTTGAGCATAACTGTAATTATGTGATTAGTCTTGTTAAAGTTTGGACTGAAGAGTAGGACCCTGATTTAGGATTTAGTGAAGCAAGTGCTTAAGTACTTTCCTGATTAATGGTATAATAATACCTAAGGTATTATTAAAACAATCCTAGGGTTTAGCAGTAGGGAAACAAAAATTAGATGACAGAATTAATTCTTCTTTCCAATGCACAGTACAACCATTGATTCAGAAGAAATTCTAAGCAAAGGTTCAGTGGCAATCCATGAGACCTAAGCGTTTGCTTAAGTGCTTTTCAGAGTGATCCTTTTGTGTACTGGGAGCAGAATCATGAGAGAGGGACATGGCAGGGAGATGGGCAGTGTAGGAATGTGGCACATCTGGAGAACAGTCAAGGAGGAATTATAACAGGGTTTGTAATTCTCAGCTGTCTAGTGCCATACATAAAAGTCCTCATTGCAGAAATTCTGTAATGATATATAAAAAGAAATCTGAAATTTATAGCAACTACTGGAGAAGTAAGAAGTTAATGTTTTACCATTCATCATTAGCTATCACAAGGCGAAATAAACTTTATATTGCATTTACCCATTTGAGGCAGGGGCTGACGGCCATGTGTGCTATGGTGTGCTATACACGCTTCTCATCCGGTATATCTAAATGTCAGATTTTGCCAGCTGAGCTTGAAGAGTAAAAGCACTCTATACTTTGGAGTTCATTTTAAGTTAATCTCAGGAGTTTGGATTCAACTAAGGATGGTTACATATAATTTTATGTCTATATGTTTTGTACATTTAATTGGCATTATGTGTTTACTAGAACAATCTCTAATCACAAATGAATGCTATTTACCAAAGGAAGCAAAGCAACCTGTTTCAGAATGTAATTGATTTTAAAACTAATACATTTGCCTGGAGCTCTTCATCCAATCAATTTGATTTTATAGGTCTGTCATTTCTTGTTAAGAGGCAGGAGATTTTAAGTGCCAGTATGAGAATGAAGTTGCATGACTAGGTGCTCAATAAATGCCCTGTCAAAAATCTGTGTGCTTTGAGTTATGTTCTCATGTTGATCTACAGCATGTTGTGACTGTAACTTCCATCAATTCTCATACGGTTATGCACATAAATACCAAAGTTCTAAGGTAGGATTTTTGTATTTACTGTTTAAGAGCAATATGTCATGTTGTTCACACTTTAATCTAATCTTCTCCCACTGTGATAATGTTGCTGCTGAGACTGTTGCTCTACTTGGAACAAATGCTACCTCTTTCCTATGAGACTGAATCTAAATTTACAGTCTACATGGAGAGGGCAACCAAGCAGAGAGCTGTGCCCTTCTCTCCCAGTGCTTCCGCAGGCAGATGCCTTCGAGATGTCCTCAGGGCCTCATTCTCCCACTGACAGGGATGATAAACCTCCAGTGAAAGTAGTGGACTACTACATAGTTTGGCTACAGTTTTCCTGTATGATATTTAGCACGCATTTCTCTTTGCCTTTTTCCCTGGATCATGAGATGACTGAAATATTTTTATTTCTCCATCTCTTACCTGTCTTGACCAGTGTTCCCTGATCCTCAAGCCTGGGTACCAGCACTATGGGATGTTTGTCACCTGTGTTTAGCACAATGGCCACAGATCTTAGGCGAAGTCTCCGTGCACTGTTGTAATACAAGCAAAGACAATAAAGAGAAAGTGTTATTTCAAATGCACTGAAATAGCATTTGCCATCCACAGAACTATCCTAGTAACACAGTACTATGGATTTAACACTAGCAAAAAAAAGCCAGACAATTTTGATCTTAAATGTTTGCTTTTAAGAGGACAGGGTCCAGATGAGCTGTCTCTGTGTTCAACCCATTCTTCGTGATACCGCTTTCATCCTTCCTCCCAGTTCCTCTCCATTCCAGCCTGTCAGGGTTGTGGCTAGATGTGGTCAAGGCTAATTCAGAGACCGCTCCACAGCGAGATACATAGGAGCACTGGACCTCTGCATTTGAGTTTACATACAGACTAGTAAACAAAACAGTGTCAGAGCATGGGCCAGGGCACTGCTCTGCAACTGCACATACTGTTACAGTGTTAGAAAGGTCCCTGACATAGTTTTGGCCAATGACTAGTTGTACTCCCCAAGCAATTCCTACAAGCCGTTCTGGATTAGCATGGACCAGGGACAATTTGTAGAGGGTAAGAGTTCACCTGCATAGACACAAACCATGCCAAAGCAGCTGGTACCCATGGGTGGTGTGGCTATCTCCATAGTGTGCAGGTCATGCCTGCCTTCTGAGGTGCCTTTACTGTCCGGGTGCTCTTGCGCGGAGGGAGGGTGGTCCTCCTTCCCCATGGGCTGGAAGAAGCAGTTCTGAGACATGATGCATGGTTTGCACATAAACTAAGGCACCATAACTATAGCGTTTAACAAATTTTACTCTTCAGGCCAGTCTTCCTGGGATGGGGGACACGCTTGGTTTGCTAAAGCCAAGAACTCCTAACATACAAAGCTGCATCTTCATGAAAGTTAGGTCAAGATGAGCCCTTGCCACCTGGCTGGCTGTCGGGCCTGCTGGCTGCACCCCACCTCTTTGTGCGTCTGCAAGATAAGAAATGTGTTCCTAACTAGGGCGTTCTTTTGGCTGACCCATTTTAATATTCACACGGTAGATATAAGCAGATCATGTAAAACTGCCAGAAAGGAGTGCAAGTCATAGCCGTTGCTGTTTAATGCTGGTTAAAGACCGTGTATTCCCTTAAATGGTTTAGCAGCTTCCATGGATTTGCCCAAAAGTACTTAGAATAAAGCAGTTTATTTTCTAGGGCAGGACATTTTAAAATCCAGTCACTTATTCTCAACTTTTCCAAGCAGAATTTGTGCCAGCCAATCCCGTTGTTTGCAGAGAGGTGGCTACTGCAATTTATGCCTAAGTGCTAAACGATACAAATTCAGCCAGTGGGAAAGCATTTGCTCGCAAGGCATCAGGAACAAGAGCTGTAATACTCTGGTCCATTGGTCTCCAGATTAGCCAGGGCTTGTAACAGGCCTGTTGTCAAAGTCAGCCAGGATGTCGCAGGCGAAGGATGGTACGGTGAGCAACTTACCACTGTTCTCTGCCAACATCTAGCCGATTAAAATGATTCGATCTATAGCTGTTACTTGGAATAATGGGGATGAAGTCACTGTAATAGATCATTGTTACAGAATCAATTTCCCCATTTTGAAAGTGAAATCTCATGTTTTACTGCACTGTATGTATACACACCTCTTTTATTTGTATAGCAACAGAAAGCTGTTATGCCAAGGGAGTGAGCTGTTCGTTGACGTTATCTTCTGGCATCCATCTCCAATCTCCTCCTGTGTGGCCACAGGGCAGGATCCTCATCTATCTCATCCCATCCTCGGGGGTGCCCAGGGCAGCCGCTTCGTCACAGCATTCAAGGTTTAGCGTCAGGCATTTCTTGTGGGGCATCCTCTGCCATCTCCTCTGCTGATTAACTTGCCAGAGAGAGAGAGAAATTTGTTCAGTCTTTGAAGGTGATATCTGCACCCTCATCACAGTGCATTTTATAACCTTCTGTTAGGGTACACGTCCTCCCGGACCGGGGCATTTATAAATGAACAAATTCTAATAAAACGCCTTGCTGCAGGTTCTCGACCGCCTGGCAGACTGCCAGCCCTTCCCGTTACAGGCGGCAGGAGGTACCTGCAGCAGCAGCCAAGGAGCTGACAGTAACAAGAGAAATGGGAGAAATTTTGACTAGCAACATGTCCAGGCCCCATCCTAAAAGTTAGCTAAGTACAATGTATTTTAAAAAACATGCCTATAATGGGAAGATACAAAGGAAAATATGTTTTAACTGGGGAAACAACACTCTTCCACTTCACATTACTAAAATTTAGTGATGGAGCCTCAGAACAAGATCACCTAGTTTGCTTCAGTAAATAAATACATTATGAAATACATTTGCTCTTAGTAGTTTGTGTGTGCTACGCTAAATAGTTTATCTTGCTTCTAGTTGCACTTCTAAGCAAACAAGCAAGCTGTTGCTATCACTTTACTTTGTACATGCTCACAATTAATTGCTAAATGCAAATTTAGAGTTGCCTCTTCCTCTTTGGCAAGGATGACCCATGAAAATGCCAGAAACTTTCTTTTATGCAAGTCTCAAGGGACTTCTGAAACTTCAGGTTTTTAAAAATAATGCATTCCTAAATGAAGATAATTGTCTCTTATGTTGGAAAAAACCCAGCATAAATCAGGCTTATAATATTTTCACTGTCTTGCTTTTATTTGAAATACATTGTGAGTTTTGATGCCTGGAAACTTTTATGACCATCTTGTCATGGATTGACTGCTGGCAGACAAACAGATAATTTTGATTGTATTTTCCCAATATTTAATCTTTTCCTCTCTTCTGTTTAATCTCACTTAGCGTTTATGAGGAGGATGAACTTTGAGTCACCTGGACTATTCCTTCATATCCTCTTGGCTTAGCTCTTAATTATTCAGTATTAGCAGAGGGATTTTTACCCTGCCTCACCCTTTCCTTCCACTTTCCATGACAGCTTTCATTTTTCAGTCTTCTGGGTTTTATTTTATATTTTGGTGTCTTTGGCACTGGTACGTACAGTGAGGTAGAAGACTGTCCGATACACATATCACAGACAGGTAACAGAGCCCATGCCTATATATCACGAGAGGTTTGCAGTCATTTCCCTGGTTGAGATCTTCTACAAACACTTGAGATGCTGCTCAGGGCCTTAAAAATCACACCCTCTAAAGGCGTATGAACTCATGCACATAAAATGATCTGATTTAAAACAGAATCAATGAGATTAAAGTGAAGACATTCTCATAATGAACTCTGTGGAATGGAACTGGATAAACCCCTGTAAATGTACCCGATTTTCATGTGTCTCTGCTAAAAATGCAGTTTTTTTGTGTTCCTCATGCCATATCTGTATTTTATCTTTTCTTTTGTCCTGTCCTTAGTGCTGTCAAAGAGTATGCCTTCACATGGGACTTGGGGATAGTCAGACTGTGCGGGGTAATTTGCACACATGATGAATGGAAGGACAAAATTAAAAACAGTCTTCCTCAATGCTCTTCATTTTGTTTGTTTAAAAACGTCTGGGGGAATGATCCATTATTTTATCACGTCAGCTTCTACTGTAGTGCTATAGACTTTGTAACCGATGGTTAACTAGGGAAAGGACATACTTACTGACATGCATGTATTTTCCAAACGGTTTAAGCAGAGCACTTACATTAACTGATAACTTTTGCTTAAGAGCTTGATTATTGAATAGCTAGCTATGTTTTTTTAATTAAGTTACTATTTTTTTTTTTCATGAAGTCACAGATTGCCTTGTTCCACATGTTGAAGATGCAGAGATTCATAACAGGACATACAGGACTGGCGATAAATTAATAATCAGCTGTCATGAAGGATTCCAGATTCGTTACCCTGACTTAGACAACATGGTTTCCATATGTCAAGACGATGGAACATGGGATAATCTACCCATTTGTCAAGGTTTAGTACACCAGCACATCCTATTTTATAGCTCATGCACCTTGTGATAGTTTGCCAATATTTTTTTTCTACAGTTGTAAGGATGTCAGTGATCTGATAAGCTCCACTGTACAGTATTTGAGTAGTGCTGCTGTTAAGATTTTTTTGATTTCTCTTCCCTGTTGCTCACTGCAGGAAAGAAGATGCCATTTTCTGAACATAGTTATACTTAAAATACTACTTTAAATAGCGCTTTTTCTTTGCTAGTCTAAAATCTGACACAGATACACTGCATTTAAAAAGAAAACCAACAGGGATATATCAATCAGAAGTTCAGCAAAAGATCTGATGAGCAACTGACATTTTTGCACCAAGTAATTTCTGGAAAGATGTAAGCTTGTAACTGCAATTTACCTTTCTTTGCCTTGTGCAGCTGGCAGAGGTAAAGGAGAGAAGCTGGAACCTGTTCTTCTGTCAGAGGTTTCAGCAGACTTGTTGATCAGGTTCACAGTCCATTAAACCCATAGGTAGTGACTGAAAATTCAGGATGTGCACAGGAATGATTTTGGCCAGAAAAGCCATTAGCCGTAGAACTAGTAGTATTAGTAGTATGGGATCCCAGCTTCGCTTAGACTGCGAGAAAGGGCTGGGGGTAAGCCAGCTTTAGTGAATGGAAATTCAATGAGCCTGGGCTGCTATTATCTTTACATTTCTAACACACATGGTGTTAGTACCATTGACTTGGTTTTAACCAGTTCACCTCTTGGTAACAAGTTTGACCAGCTGAACAGCATCGAGAGATTTTAACTGTCTGGGCTAAGGAGAAGACTGGGTTAGTACTAACTTTCCTCAAACCCATCCGTCGTCTCTTAAAGCGGACAGTTCTCTGTAGGCACTTAACTGCACCGTCACATCAATTTGCAGAGTCGGGCAGGCAGGCAGGGGAGCTGGGACACTTCTCAGGAGTGACGGTGGCAAGGTGAGACACGAAAGCCCGGGCTTGGCGTTTCTGCTGTGAAGTGATGAGACTGATGGGCGCCAGAGTCAGAAGTTACAGGAGCTTAGTTTGTATGGGTCTCCACAGTTAGGACCCTTGGTTTGAGGCACATCAACCTCTCCCCCAAGGTCTTGTCTTAGTCTATGGCACAGACATATAGAAATTTAGGCACGTTACAGGGCTAGCTCAGTGGTTTAGATGCACACATTGTATCTGAATAGGGCTAACAGAAAAGGGGAGTTTTCGCAAACCCATAAAAAAGTGGACACTAGTTTTGAGATATCTTATCAGCAATAGCATCATGTGTGGCAGTATGAAGTATACATTTTTGGCAGTGGGTGCACCACACATCTAATTAAGGTAGATGAAGACTGTTGCAGTTAGGTGAGATGAATACTTACAAGATTAATTTGCAGGTACTGTATTTGCCAAAGATCCAGGTGGAAATTCTGTGACAGCCAGTATAACTGGGTAAGCAAAAGTACCCCAAGTACCCCTTGGCTTGGTACTTTCTTCTGTTGCTGTATTTACACTATGAGACACCATCAATTGCTGTTACACAGTGTTTGAAATTGACTGCTTTTCAAAATAAAAGCAGTGCTAATAAAAGTTAAGAAATCAATTGCACAAGAGCCAAGTGCTGTAACAACCAGACCGGTAGAGAACAGGCAATTCAGATTCAAGTATCTGCCATATTTGGCCAAATGCTATAAACCTGCTTGAAAATTGCCTCCAGAATTTTCTTTTTGCTATGTCAAGCACTAATAATATTAAAGGCACTTGTCTGCTTGCACTAGGTAGGCTGTCAGTTACATTTCTGTGGCCCTTTGATTACAACAGGCAGGGGAATCTCATGACACTAAGATGCCTTTTTTTCTGCTAGAGCAGTGGGAAAGGAGCATATAAGAATCCAACCTCACACTGTTTTTGCCACGAGATAATAACGATAATTACCGATCTGGAATGATGCGAATTACTTAGCAAAAAAATGTCAAAATGAAGTTTTCAGACAGTTTGAGGTGTTTGGACACCTAGGATTTTCACAAACACTTGGCTCTCATACAAATTCAAGTAAATCTCTGTCCTGCATTACAAGGAACCCACTGAGCATTAAAATTCTGAGCCAGCAGGACAAAATTTTCCCTGATACAGTTCAGAGGAGAGTAAGCTTGGTCTTGCTCAGGTGGTCTGTGCTCTTTCTGTCCCACTGGAGGCTGCTTATATCGTCCTGTTCAGTGGGCTGCTCAGGTTGCAGGAACCGGTGTGTTACGTGTGGGGCGTACTTGATCAGGGGTATGAGCAGGAGCCAGTAGATAGGATGCTTGAAGCTTTACTTGAGCAGAGAGATAACCAGCTAGTAAAACAGCTATCCAAACCGTTGCTCTGGTAGTACCGTGTGCTGTAAAAAGCCTTCAAGCTTTTTCTGTTGTTTTCTTTTGCTTTCACCCCTCTCCCTCAAAAAGACCATTGCAAGGAAATAACCACTTGGAAGTTCTGCCAAGACTTTTTCTTTTAGATGCCAGTATCTTACAAGAAGTTCTGAGACTGATTTTAGTTTCCCTCTCAGGCTTAAAATTATGAGAGCCCTCTGAAGATCCTTCACAAATTCCTAGTAGTGGCAAGAGACCTGTTTATGGATTGCCATAATGCAGCTCCTATTAGTCTCATAACTTTATAATATTATTTTTCATTCCCTGATTACTAATCATCTTTCCTCCATATTATGGCAAATTAAAAAATCAACAGTATTAAGTATTACCCAGAGGGTCATTTCTAAGGCCATGAGGAATTACTTTTTTTCTCTAGTACAAATTCTTATCTAAATACCAGCTCAAAACAGACTCTGAATGTATGTGAATGACATGTTATAAAGTCATGTCATCTATTAAATTCACTGCTCTTTCTTGCACCAAATATGGTTGGTGACCATTTAACTGTCACCGCTCAGTACCATCCATGGTACCAATCCCTCAGAAGTAATTCCAGAAGTAGAACAGAGTCTCTGACTACATTTACAATTTCTGGTGATAACAGGTACCTTAACTTTTTGATAACCTAATCTGAGACCTCGTTCAGTGTTTATCATGGGACTGCTCATAGGAAGTCACGTCCCTTTAGACTTTCTCAAACTGGAATTTCAAAATCATGAATTCTGGCTGCAAATCTTTTACAGTTGTGTGCACTTTGTCACAGAAGCAGTTTTAATATTAAAGATAGTTTACGTGCCTGTCAGTTTTAAGAGGAGGAATAAAACTCATGGTTTATATAAATGACAATCTTTATTTATTAAAGATTCTACCTCAAAAAGAAATTGCCATCTGCTAAGCCAGTGAATGTTTGTGAAACAAAATACTGTCATTTTCAGTAAACCTTTCCTGGATTTGCTGAGAGTGCATCCCACGCTAGCAAAGTGTGCGGGCCAAACAAAAAAAGGGTTTTAAACAGGATAATGAGGCATATGTATCTGAGGGAGATCATGGAGACATGCTATTCATAGTAGAGAAGATGAAAAATACCGCACTCCTCAATTTAGGAATTATAACTGAGATGTGTGAAGATGACTGAGATAAGCACCTTATAATGAAAGATGCCTCCCTCTTCTTAATTTGCAGGTTGCCTGAGGCCATTGGTTCTTCCTCATAGTTACATTAACATATCTGAGTTCGAGTCCTCCTTCCCCGTAGGAACAGTGGTGTATTATCAATGCTTTCCTGGATATAAACTAGAAGGGGCAGAGTTCCTTGAGTGCATGTATAACCTTATCTGGTCAGATAGCCCACCTAGGTGCCTTGATGTGGAAGGTAAATGTCTTATTGTTTGTGTATCTTTCAACTGTGCAAAATCAGCATGCTCTATATGATTTTATCTCAGGGCTATAACCACGGTTCCGCTATATGTAATGTTTCCACAGGCCACACAGAGCCTATTTGGTTTTTTGTGGCGTGTAACCTGTTGTGGTTCACTGCACCGTTAGCTCTTGGTGTTCCCTAACTAATGTTTGCCCTCTCAGTGTCCAAAATGCAAGAGGGGAAGCTCTTAACAATGATTGCTTTGCCCTTAAAATGTAAATTCTTTGCAGCTTTTCTAATAAAAATACTGAGGAAATTATGGAATTCACATCTGTATGCAGATGGTCAAGAGTTACTATAGGTATGGACAGACTTTCATGATAAACTAAAAAATACTCCACCGAAACTCTTAAGTCTGAGCTGTGCCAGCTGCAAACATTATTCAGTGCTACATGATGCTGCACGCTTGAATATCTGTTGTCTTTTATAGTAGTTAACCTTAAAGAAGGATTTGCAACTAAAGTGACTGAGCTAATTTATTGATTTGGAGTATAAAAACCATTCAGTGTGAAACAGAGGTAAATCACACCAAGCCAAAAGGAATAATCTGTGACTACAGCTGCAGTGCTGGAATGGAGGATATTGTACTGCATTTATATTTGCATCCCGTACATTTGAAACAAAGATACTGAATGGATTGATCCATACACTGTCAAAACCTTGTGAACTACCTTCCTCGCATCTTCATACTGCATCTTGAATGAAACATCCTAGGAAGCCACCAGAATCCAAATACATCCTCTGCATTTCATTCTCCTAAAAGGACTACATTTTTGCTCTATTTCAAGCCTGTAAGGAAGCTATCTATATGTAGAATTTAGCTAAAAGCAATTACAGGAATTAATGTGTGATGCTTATGTCACTGAGGTAAATGCTAAGCATTCTGGCAGTGCAAAAATTTGCCAACAGCATCAACAAAGTGATATACCGCACAAAAATAACAAAATGATCCTTATTTTTAACTGACAATTTAAGTTCCAAAATCGAAAAATGCCTTTGCAGTTTTGGAATGATATAACTAACAAGATGATTTTTTTTTTTCTTTATTTAGCACACCATAAAAGATTAATCCCAAATCAGCTCTATGTAAGCCATTTTTTGAAGGTTTGTTTGTTGTTGTTTATAGCATGGAAAAGACATTAAAAAATCAGAAGGGCCCTGTTAGGCTTAATGCAAAGAGTCTAACTGTTTTGATAAAAATGACAATTCTCCAGTTAGGATGAGAAGAGCATTAAAATACAGAAACTCAAGTGTATGAAGCAGAAAAAGTTGTGTCTCACCCTCACTTAACACAGGTGAGCATTCCAGCTCCTATCAAAATACCCGAGAAAACTCACGTGCTCATTGTTGACTGCTCATATTATAAAGTCCTGGAGAGGCTCTTTTTTCTTGTTAATTTAAAACATGAGGTCAGAACTGCTGCCCTGACAGTTCTACATTTTAAATAACATGTCAAAAGTTATCATCCCCAGTCAACTACGATGGTCTGTGATGGGGGGGGTCATTGTGCGCCAGATGCGGGGTCAAGGCTGTCTGGGAGGCCTCCTGAGTTTTGATTTAGACCCAGCCTCCCTTTTAATCACTTTCTTCTTGCTGCCTTTAAATGTTAAAACTCTCCGTGGTGATTTCATGTTGGCCTCCCATCTGTGCACGTGTTGAGTGAACGACAGGGGACCAAAGTCCAGAGCATAACGCTTGCAAGAGCAGGTTCTCCTCAGCTTTGGGGCTGTCCCTGCTTCCGTTGGGGCAGAAGAGAGAGCAGCATCGCTAAAAGGTCACCCCTGACAACCCCGCCTTGTGAACTCTGGTGTAGGGCTGCTTCAGCTGGTATGCAGCGAACTTCAAAATTAAATCCAGATAGGGTAAATCGACCTGAGTTGCCCTTGTTTGAAAGTGTTTGTTCAAGTGATTTGTGCCAGTCTCCAGGAATCTTGTTACAATCCACTACTCTTAATTAGGGGACAAAACTCCCTCCCTGCATATTTTTTATTCTGCACCTTGCATACCGATGTCAAGCTCATTTTTCAGCATTCCTTTTATGTGCGAGGTATAATCTCGCCAAGCAGTATTTTTCACAGAGGAAATCTGCAAATAACAAATTAATTCCATTTATTTATTTCCATAATCAATTCAAAATTCATTCTAATGACATTTCCTGCTCAGTATTTTAATATGGTAATGATTAAAAGCAAATGGTTGTTAGGAAGCTATAGTAAACCATTTTAGAGCTTTTATTCTGCTATAAACAATGCTGCTTACAGCTTTCTCATTTTGATGTATGTTCTTCTTGAAGCCTTCACAGAAGGAATTTCTTAAATGTGTGTGTAATCACACAAATGCTATATGTCAATCTTGGGAGTTTTTCCCTCTTTGTTCGCCCAAATAAATTCTGAATGAAGGGTTTGTAGCTCCATTTAAATAAATAGTTACACCAGGGACCACTCAGCTCCCGTCGTACAGCATGCTTTCTAATGCTCAGTCCAGTCTTATTCTCAGTATTGCCAAGTGCAGAGCTTCCACCAACTCTGCCAAGAGACTAATTTTTGCTGATAGGGAAGAAGATTTTTCTGATAATTAAAATCACTGTTGCTTTAGTCACAGCGGTGCATAAAAATTGTGTTACCTGGTACTGAAGTACAGCCAGCACCGCAGAGTGATGCAGCGGCTTCTCAGAAACAGCTGTTTGCATCTGATCAGGGAAGCTGTTATAGCTCAGGCAAATAGGGATGCCTCTAGCTCAGATTGCCAAGTATTTACTGGTATGAGATCCTCTTCTTAAACGCTTGTACCTTTGCCAATTTTAAAACATTCAGATTGATTTTTGAGTGTCTGCCTCAAGCTGAATCATTTGGGAAGCTTCAGTTGAAATGGTTCAGCTATATCCAAGAATGACGGTAGAGGAAATAGTGTTGTTTTACCAGTGCTAGAAAATTTTAGTCATTTAGAGGATACGATGAAGCATCTTAACACTTAATTTTTTTCTCCTTTAAGTCCTCAATTTACATCTTTAACTTTCTTAATATCCTTTTTGCTAGCAGAATTCTATAATTATGCAGAAGTTTTTTAAACTTTCTTTTGTACTGAAACTCACTAGACACTTCCAAGGATATATGAAAATCTAAGGGAAACATTTTTTTTATTTATATGATTTTTAAATTACCAATTTAGGGTTAATCATCCATCTGTAGAAACTGATGTAAGTTAGTGATTGCCTTCTGTAAAATCAGATATGCAAAAGATGGGTGCAAAAACCCTTAAACTGAAGATTACCACATGGGGTATAAAGATTAATTGTAAAATCAGATGGCTTCAAAGAACACTGAAGGAGAGTAAACACTTGAAAACATACTGGTATGGAACTCTGTGAAATGAAACATATAGAAGTAGGAAATGTGTATGACATGATAAGATACTTTAAAGTGAATAAAGACATTACACAGGATTTGGAGAAATTTAAGAAAGAAAAAAAAAAAACCTGACCGTTAGTACTTGGGGAATGTGATCTGCATATGATTACACACCTTGCCATCTGGAATCCGTATTTTAATCTTTCATGCCCTTTGGAAGACATCCAAGAAGACGTAAGGAATAGTTCTTATAAAGAACTGGGGGGGAAAGCAGGCAAAGAGAGGAAAGGCTGGAAGAATTTGGTAATACTAGACTATAAAGCAGTTGTATGGATAGTGTAATTGGGCATTCCCAGCATTGTATTTAAGAGTAAAAGGGAAAACAGGTTGATTGAATTTGCAAACAGACATGATCCTATTATCTGGAATGCCTTATTTCAGCATTATCCCAGCTGAACAGAAAAGCTGGTCCTGCAGGAAATTAGGTATATTGCAATTTCAAAACTTCATTCTGCATGCTAGGATCAACAGATTCTCTAGCTGAGGTTAAACTTGAAAGAATGTAAAATAGAAAATATTTCAAATTTGTGTAGGTAGATTAAAAATTGAAATGAAACAAACATGAGGAGCAGACTTCAAAGGGGAGATTCGATGAGTAGAAGAGAGGAAAAACAAAGAAAACTAAAGGCATTTCAGAACTCTGGTATATAAAACCACCTCATTGTGAGGGGAGGTGAAAAGATACAATGCTAAGCGACCACCAATTACAGAAAGGATCCTGAAAATTATAGAAAATATGGAGTAAAGACAGGAGAAGGAAGGCATTAGGAAAATTGCACAACAAAGCCAGAAGAACTGCAAGGGAACCCCAAAAAAACCCTACCTGGAGCACCAGGAAATTTCTGAAGAATAAAAGGAGCTTAGTCATATGAAAATTAAAACCAGCACAGTATGCTACAAATAAAAAAATATTCTGGAAAGACAGGCAAGAATACAGGACAGAGCTTTAAAATTATTCTTTTCATAACCCTGAGGACAGACAATCACAGAGAGTCTGATAATTCTGACATAGAACCTAGAAAGGAAAGAGCATGAAAGAGCGCTGGGGGGAGGTGATATTACAGGTGAAATGCCAGAGCCACTTAGTATTTCAAAACAAAGTAGCTTCAACTTTCTAACCAACTGCATGCAGGATACTTGGAAGGAAAGCTTCCAGAATCTTCATTCATATATAACAATTGCTAATGACATAAACAGTGATTGACACCAAGCTATATGTTTTATAAATATTTTAAATTAAAAATGAAATTTAAAAAATATTTTAAATCCTTGATGGAACATACAGCAATACACTGAGAAAAAGGACACAAGTCAGCCTGTAATCAGTTTACGTTCAGGAGTCAGAACAAAGCAAGCAATCCTAAGCCTGAGCTATCGTACAGTGGTACGACTGGATTTCTCTCTGTGTTTCTTTGTTGACATTGAGAAGGCTTTAGATAAATTCCAACATGACAGACTGATGCGTATCCTCAGGGAAGATAATGTTGATGCAGCAGATCTCCCACAGATAAAAATCCCGTAGAGGGAGCAGAGGGCAGCAATACGAGGAAGTTGTGAAACACTGTGGTGTTAAGAAATTAAGAGAGGTAGGTAGCAGGATTCCATTCTATGTTTACACCTACTCAGCTTTCAGGAAGGAGGGAGAACAAATGAAATATTGCTCAACTGCCAAATAGTTCATCCAAGGTAACTGACTTAATGCTAACATAAGATGCATTGATAGCCTTGTTTTTAACAGCTCTGACTAGAGTGGCGTTTCAGAATATATTCACTGCCTACAGCAATACTTCTTGCAACTCAGGAACGACAACCAGCAGTAAATGCTCAAATAGTGGCAGCCAACAATATTTGTAAGCACCTTTACTTGGGCAACATCTTTACGTCGATGACACCTTTAGCCTGACGGCGAAAGGATGAAATAGGCTGACAGTGTTTCACCCGGGAGTGATTAACTCATAGAAAGCAAGTGTGATGAAGAAGTTTAAAAGGATAGTTTTCTTTAAAAAAAGTCATTCAACAGTTTGTGTATTCCTGCACTGTAGACGGTTATTTGTTCATCACCCAGGAGTGCAGAAATGATACGCAGCCGGCCACCCTGTGTAACTGTGGAAGCTGAAAACCTTAAGGAGCTGTTTATAGTGACTTGGAATATCTGGATTTTTGTGCTGTTAGAGAATGCTGAAATTCATCTGTACACCTTTACCCACAGCTGAAGAGGCGTGGAAAAGAATTGAATTCAGAAAGAGCACAGTGACATGAAACAGTAGGCAGACAAACCATGTTCTTCTGTGGGCATACTGCTTAATAATCATCCAGTCTCTTAACTCCAGCAGGTGTATTGCAAAGTGAAACAGAAAGAAAACCAGGCCACATTTTGAGACAGAAAGATACACAAAAGCGGCCTTTTTACAGCTCTCGTTATGAGGGATGGGGGGGGTTTAGAGAACAGTCTCAAGTTGAAGACATTGTTTGAAGAAGATAAATACCATTATATTTCTGACTGCTCCTATTTTGCATTGCAGAAATCTTCTTTGATCCTGGCTGTGATGGAAATAGATGCCTTCTCCACTGTTGATAGTTTTTCAAGAAAGCAACAGGAAAACAACTTGTAATTTGTTTCTTTTATGTCTTCTGTTTCTGCTTGATGCACAGGACTGTCACAGTAAATCGTTGTTGTACACCTGCTCTATCACCTGTGTACGTTTCAGAAACTCCTTAGCATTTCCAGAATCAGCCAGACAGCCCAGCTTTTTTATGGAGCCATAATTTCTGCCCTGAAGTTCCACGTTAGCTGCCAGATGCAAGTAGTGTTTTATCCACGGTGCTTTAAATATGCTGAGGATTAGGTGGGGGAAAGCGGACAAAATTTCTCCCTGAGGGCTGTTTTATAATATTAATCTTTAACTGTATCTGGCAGGGCTCCTCGGATAGGAGAAGCACACTACATTGTCTCCTTGAAATCAAATATGTCTGTGCTTTATGGACACGTTCATTAAATTTGGCTACACAGTGCAATCACAGAACATCTTCCACAAATGGAGGGACCTGTAGCTACAGACTCCATGCATTAGGAAGTCTATTCGCTGCATAGGTTTGTTCACTTCCAGAGATAAAAACCAATATCTAAGGGGTGGCAGTTTCACCAGTCACCGTAGGCAGGCACTTGGTAAGTGAACGTAAATAACAGAAACCAATACTCTTCCATGCCTTCCTAGTCTTGTAAGCTGGTTTGTGGTATTACAGTGCTAAGATCACCTGCTGGTTTTCCTCCTCCCTTTTTTTTCCTGGTAGCACTCCATTGGGAATGCGACCTTGTACTTTTCCTTCTCCCAGGTGGTAGAGCTTGATTTCCTTAGTCTTCAGCTAAGCCCTGGAATACAGCTTGTCTGTTCCAGCATTCCTTCTTTCCGTCAGTCCCTGATGACTGGTGTAGGTGACACCACACAGGCTCAAGGGATTCTTGCTTATAAATAAAGAGGAAAAAGCTGTTAAAGAACAAGGCATTAAAATAACATAAAACCACTGATATGTCCAGCTCACAGTGAGCACTGGCTTCTTCAGACATCCCTGTCAGCTGCTTTTATCTGTTTAGTTTTCTTAGCCAGCTTCCCAACAGCTCGCTCTCCATCCTCCACCTCCATTCTGCTTCTAAGCACCTTGACCTTTTCCAGGTCGGGGGTTGCCCTGTGATGCCTGTCAAATACCCAAGCCTCGACTTACTCCGAAGCTCTCCGATTCCTTCCTGTTAGGTGTCTATGCAGTCCCCAGCATCTGCTGCTTAAAGTTCTAAAAAAAGACCATTACTGATCATAAAGTCAACCACTCATGAGAAAAGGAAGAAACAAAACTAGAAGCAAGTGATGAAAGCTAAACCAATCTGCTGTAAATGAGAGCACAGTGCTCCAAGCACTCCCATGTGAATAATGAGTATAAATATTCCTTAAAGATAATTATGGGCCTCTTGCTAAAAGAACTCCTAGCTCTCTATTGCTGCAAATTCGTCATCAATTTTTTGTAGTTTAAATGAAAACTGCACTTTTAAACTTATAATTTGTAAGAGAAAGATCACCTGGGGTGTGTTTCAGCCCATATCTGTTGTGAAATGCATTTGAAACTAAAGATTTTGGCATTAAGAACAATGTTTCACATGTTGCTGTGCTGGGAATGGCAGGATTGTTGAGGATGAGTGTGAATTCGGCATGCTGCTCCTGGAGGAGCTCAGCTGACTGAACTGCAAAACGGGCTCCGTAGTTTGTAACTCCAGTAACAAGGAAGCTCTGTGTATGGTAAGTGATTGTAGATCGCCGCCTGTTTCCATTTAGGAATTATCTAATGTTAAACTACTATTAAAATAGACTTGAAACTAGTTTTATACTGTTTCATTTAGGCTCATACAGCTGGTGTCAGGGATAGCAGTTTTCAGCAAGATAAGACAGTGTTTGTCAAAGCTAGACCAGAGAAGCAGCTTTTCATTAAAAACTTCACTATTCAATTCATTTCATACTTCATAGAAGGTGAAAAGTGCTTCTGCCTGCGTGCACATTGAAAGGCTTACCTCGCTGTTGTAGCTGGTACAAAATTACCCAGGGGTGATGACTGTCTAGGGGTTGAGCAAGCAGCTTGGAGCCATGAGACCTGGGGTACGTTCCCAGCCGCTTGAACACTGGCTTGCTGAATGGCCGAGAAGAAGTTGCTTAACGGTTAGGTGTCTTTTCAGAAGAAAACATGTAAGTGGCATTGTGAAGGTTAAGTATTTGAGAGAGGTTAAGATTGAAAAGAATCTGGAAATTACTGGCTAAGAATACAGTATTTTTAATAATTCTTGCTGTAGGCTTTCAAGAAATAAATTTGCTGGCAACATCAGAGTTCAAAATAAGCATCGTGTCTGCTGGCAGGCTTAATAGGAGTTACTTTATATATTGGTGCTCGCTTAGTTGTTTCCACTAAACTTTCTATTCTGGTATTACTGTTGGTGCTGTTGTTTTGCTGTGGGAATGAGTAATCAGAAAAGTCCCTCAAAGCATGTCTTCACTTCCAAAACACAAATTCAATGGCCTCAAAGTTTTTCTCACTTGTTCCAGTACAGCTATAACATGTACTAAGTCTCCCTTTACAATGCTGGCAGCATTTGTTTTAGGAATGTATTGCTGGGGTATTGTTAAGTTGACGTTCATGAAAAGTTACTCTAGTAATGCTTCCTGTTCTGCTTACATTTCTGAAGAGTGTCATTAGAAATAAACTCCTGTTAAGCAGCTGTTCTAGACTGAGATGTTTTGACAGGGCTTATTTTAAAGCAACTGGGTTTGCTACTTCCTTCCTTTCAGAAACTTCTTTTCTTCTTCAAGCTCTCAACTGGATATGAGTGGTTGAGTCCAACAGTTTTTCTTCCATCCTACTTAAAATACTGGACAATTTAACGGAAATTTTTATTTTGCAATTTTAGAATTAAAATACTTCTGGTTTTTTACATTACCATAAATGGAAATCTAAGTATAGAATAGAAAAATCCTTTTTTTTAATATTTGAAGTGCAGAAGTAATCTCCTTTGCCTCCTCTTCTTCCTGTTGGCCATCCATTCCCCTTTCCCCCATGCATTTCCCTGTCTGATATTGCACTAGAAATACCAATTTTTGTCTACCAGTTTTGGTCTTGAGATCTTTTTGGCTAACAAATAAATCGGTAAATTCTCTAAACACTAGTGTCTTTAAAGTTTAAAAATCCACAACTAACAGCTACTTTTTTTTCAATACCACTGGTTTATTTTCTTTTTGTTTGTTGTTTTTTACAAACTCATAACTACTAAGAAACATCTTCCTTTGTGAAAGATGCTAATACTGGTGTTCCATCAGCTGAATATAGGATATAGGCATTACATTCCCCTCCATACTGACTGTCTTATAATGTGTTCTTATGCGTATGCGAGAGGACAAGGAGCTTGAAATCAGGGCTCTGTACGGTGCAGTGCAAGTGTGATTCATGTGCTGGTAACACCTGTGGAAATGGCCAGGTCTGTCAGGAATTGTTGAGGTATGTGAGGGAAAGGCTTCTTGCCTGAGTATTTGTTTTATTCTGAAAGTCTGAAGGGTGATTACACTGAAGTAACCAAGTAACCAAGTTATTAGCACAGTGTTCATAAAGAAGCAGGAAAAGGAACAAACATAATCTTCATCTTCTTTGTTCCTATAAAAAAATTAATTTTCAGATCTTGCGTACCCAAGCATGTGTTTGTATGACGGCAGCACATGGAAAAGGACGCTTACTGAGGCCCCAGAATCCACCCAGTAAAGCCCCAGGTGGGGACCAGGCCACCCTAGACGGGAAGAGTCAGACCTGCTGGGATGTATCCTGCTGCGGTCTCACGGTGTAAATCGTGGCTTGAATTAAACATTGGTTGGAATGCAGTAGCCAGATGGCAGGTGTCTGGATTTCTGGTGTTAATTAGTGTCCTGATATGTACAAGAATGACAAGTGAGGGTTAGGAGAAGCTCTTGTTCTCTTCCAGTTTGTGCACAAACCAGACAGTGTGTCCACCTCTCTGATTACTATCGAGCGAGATACACCAGTGTTTTCCCCGCACATTGGAAATGGCAGGTTTTTTATGAAGTTTCATCTTAATCTTTTCTCACTCTTTGCATACTGAGCAGGCATTCATGGTGTGTTTGGAAGAAGCATTATCTTTTTATGAGGTGCAAATGTTGCTAACCCTGTCCATCCCTGTGTCAAACAGAAAATGGCTGGCCTTACATTGGGTTTTTCTGCTAACCCAGCTAACCAAGCAACTAATGTCCTACATGAAAGGCAGACTAGTAGCTAGAGAAAATAACATACTATGCAAAAAATCAAAGGTGGAAAATAAGCTTCTTGCTTATTCCTACCCCTTTTTTTATAAGCAAGTGTCCTTTACTTCAAGACATTTTTGCTTTTATTTTTTGGCTCACATAAAAAAGCTGGGAAAAACCCAAACAATCTACCTCCTGCCTACTTTGACCAAAGACTAAACTGACTACCCATTGAACTGATTGACTAAAAAGAAGGTTTTGAGCACTGTAAGTATCTGTAACTCCACTGTTATCTCTCTACCAGTGGCTTTTAAAAAGTGACGTGACATCTTTATTCCGTGCCATCAATGTTAATTGAGAATGTGCTAATGTCAGAAAATCTTCTCTGCCTCCTATAGTTCCACTGTCAACAGTGCAGAATTACTGCAGCATCCTCTGGGCAAAGTTTAAAAGCTTTCTGACCTTAATGGGTAGGAAAAATTACTGGCTGAACCCCATTTATTCCTCCAGTGTCTGGGCAGTAAGCGCCCGCAGCCTGTGTCGCCCTCGCTGTGAGGAGACCTGCCCTTGCCTCTGCTCCAAGCCAGCGTGTGACAGTGTTTGTAACACAAGGCTTGACACCCCCGTCTTAAGTTCTTCCTGAGAGTGCTAATCTTTCATTAGAACCAGTCAGAGCAGAAAGGCCATAGCTGCTCTCAGAGGAGAGCCCTCAGCTCCAGCAGCTCCTAAAAGCAGGCGGGGAAGTTCATCAAATCAAGTCAAATCAAATCAGGAACTCCTCCCTTCAACTTCCTTGAGTAACAAGTGTCTTGAGCATCCTGGAAGGGACTTGTTTGCCATATAAACACACTTGTTCTTTCTTTTTGATGAACAATTCAGCTTTTCAGCTGAGAATGCTCAGCTGTAAAGTTCCTGGAAGTCCCCTTACAGTCTGTGGCCAATTGCTCTACAAAGGCACATTCGGAGACCCAGGATCACATGCTGCAGAACCACCAGAAGACGCTGCCTGAATTATGTCCATCCCTCTGACAAGCTCCAAAATGAAGAGCACACGCATGTGGTCTTTTAATGTTGGTCATCACAAGATACTACTGGATTATCCATGCTGGATGTTGTAATTAGCACACTAAAGTCTCAAAAGCCTTAGAAAGTGAAGAGGCTGAAAGCTATTGGTAGTAAAGATTTGGTGTCATATTTAAGAACAGCACCTAGGGCTTTTTTTAAGCTGTGAGAACTTCCTGAAGTAGAATTCACTTGTTTCTATGATTATGTATCATTCATACTGCTGTCAGCTTTGACAGTGAAAATGTACTTGTCAGACACACTCTTATTTTAATCAGTTTATGGCTATTTTCATTCTGTGAATTTGATGCATTTGCCTGAAGTCCATGGCCTGTGATTTCCAAATACAATTAGGGTCGATCACTGGGAATGCTAGAATTTTACCTTTCCTAGAAAACTTAAGTGAGCTTAGGTTTGCCACCTGAGTTTTCCTCCATATTTGATCTGGCACATTCCTTTAATCTGTGTAACTAGCATCGTACACTGGTATCCAGCATAAATAAGGGATCCGACCCTGTAAGATGACTAACTCTGCTCTAAAAATCTTCTGTCTTTTGGAGCCAAGAGTGTTCAGCGGCCCTCCCGACTTTCATAATCTTGCTTTTCTGTGATCAAAACTAAGGCTGCTTCATGGCTGTCCTTCCACTGACTTTAAAGGATCTTGGGCCAGGATGCCCATGGGAATGGAGCGAGTTGAGAAAGGGACTGGGTGTACAACTAACTGCCCAGAGCTCAAAGCGAGTTCATTTTTAGTGGTTTGTGACGTATCTCATTCGACTTGATTTGGAAAAAGAGGCTCTGAACCTGAGTGTTACTGATTGTACATGGGGGTCAGTTTGCCCATGCAAATGTTGAGGGATCCTGAAACGGGATGAACATAAAGTTCACAGGAGGTGGAGAGGGATACCCCAAGTGAGTGAGAACCCCTGACTCTGACAGTCTGGTTGATGAAGAATGAAGCACTGTTTCAATTGAGCTAAACACCCTCATTTTCAAACCCACTCCACTGCATCTGCTGGTTGTAAGAGTGTTTAATGCAAGAGCTGTTGGCAGGTATGACCACTTAAAACTTGACTGTCATTCAGGACTAATGCTCAGCAGTGCATTAAAGAAACATTTGCAGAAGTTTCCAGGCAGCACCAATACATTAGCATTTCCCTTGAAGCATGGAGGGTGTCAGTGGAAGGGGCGGCACTCTTTTTTAGCACTGGGGACATATGCTACACAAAGAGTGATGCTCTTGTTTTCAGGTTTTATAAAATACAACTCCATTTGTAAACAGACTGACAGGTCCATATCTGGGTTGTCCCCACGGTGTATTGTTTTTAATCTGCCTGGAACCGTGTCATTCCTGAGCTGATCCACACTGCTGGGACACCCAACTTTGAGGCTTTTTTTATTCAGCCTGCTGCTTTGGCTCTTAATGACATTAAGAGGTTAGGGATGAGGCACCAGGTACATTGCTGGAGAGGAAAAATTGTTTCTCTGAGTGTTGCTGTTTGTGATAACGCGTGCTCTACTTGCTCACTGCTAGAAAGGTACCGGGCATCTACACATCTCTTGCAGCCTGCCATAGCTTGGGAGAACTCAATTGCAAAGAAGCTTAAATTGCTGTCTTCCTTTGTTCTCATGCTCTAAGCATAGAAAATAAAAATATACCGGGTTTCCTTACGGCAGGCCAGAATTGTTGCTTTCACTGATCATTTTCTTTTTAATAGAAGAATGATCCCGGATATGGACAAAAGGTGCTTTCCTACTATTTTTCTGACACCTTTGCCTTAGCCTTAAGAAAATTGTTTTCAGTCTTCAGTTGACTTCCCAGTAAAGCGTTCCTCTCTCTTGTGGGCCCAGAGACTTTGGAAAGTATGCAGAGTATTGAGAATGTGAATTTTTATGTGAATTACTTGCTCTGATTTCAAGTTATTATTAAGCCTTGCCAGCAAAAATGCAAACAAAACCATGTCTCCAGGGGATGGGGAATAGACATTGCTGCACATTGTAATCAGCCTCTCTTAAAGATTCATTTAATATCTTGTGTATTTTTTTATGAAATGCATTATTCATGTAACAAGATTCACAGAGAGAAGCAGCTGAATTGTAATTTCTGGGAAGATTCTTCTTCTGAGAGATGGCATTTTCATTATTTAAATCAATGCAGTAGGTCTTGCCTGCATGAGGGAGGCATGAAGTGAAGGGAACAGCCTGTAGATGGGGCACTGAGCCAGTTAGTCACTGCCTCTGATGGGCAATAAAACAAGCCATCCAGTAATTTAAGCCCTTTTTGGGTCAGTGTGTAGCCATTTGAGACATCATTACACTTTGTAGGTTTTTTTTCCTCTGTGTTAGAAGCACTTAAGAAAATAGTAATCGGCGAACACTCAGTGGAAAAGTTTCCTCTGTTATAAAAATACTGCTTGCGAGCTGCTTTCCCCGCTGCTGTTTCCTATAGAGTGCTCCCTCGATTCTCCATCGAGTTCATCTGCCCAGCCATATGAGAGGACATTTCTTTTCGTTTCAGGGCCTATGATAAAAGTTCCACATGTTAATATTGCAATTCTCTCTTATTTACCTAACCTTATGTAAACAACTGTACTTAATTAACAGAGGGTCAGCCTCTGTTATATTTAAGACCTCGCTCCACCAGCGGCCCCACTGAGATCAGTCGGGCTGTTCAGAGATAACAAAACACAAATAACAGCGGCAGAGTTTAAGCTCAACTTAATAATATTACAGTGGTAGACTATAAGTGCCTAAGCACCATTGTGTGCTGTGCATCTCTTGCAGCACAGTTCATAGCAAACATTTTTAAAAGTGAGTATTTAGGAATTCAGTTAGTGTGTATAACTATTTAGTTATGTTAATGAAACAAAAAATAGGATGTTACAGCTGAATTTGAGATGCTTCCTAAGGAGAGGGATTCTCCTTATTTTGACTGTCCCCCTCCATCCCCGTATGGCCATCTTTTAGGCATATGTGTCCCCTTTTGTCTTCCTCTCACCCTCCCCTTCCCCCAGAGGATGGGAAGCTTCCCAGATCCCATCTCTCAGGCCTTTAAACAAGCAGGTGACAGCAGAGCTCGCTGGTGTCGGTGAGAGCCGAAAGCAACCCCCCCACCGGCGCAGGTTGCCGTGCGGGAGGTGCGTGCATCTCTCCGCTGGTGCGGACGGGCGCCTGGCCTCCCGGCAGCAGTGGTCTGGTACCGCTGAGACAAACCCAAGACTGCGGGGAGCCTGAAAGGCAGCCTGAAGCGTGCCCTGTGCATTTTGACACACTGAAGCAACCCAGCAGTGGGTTGCTGGCATTAATGTCTTTCCCCTTTTCTCTTTGTTTATTTGCCCAAGTTTGTCCACTACCTCCAATGGTGAGTCATGGAGACTACATCTGCCACCCGCGGCCTTGCGAGCGTTACAACCACGGGACGGTGGTGGAGTTTTACTGTGATCCTGGTTACACCCTCACCAACGACTACAAGTACATCACCTGCCAGTACGGAGAGTGGTTCCCCTCCTACCAAGTATACTGTGTCAAAACAGGTAAGGGAGCAGCAGAGGCATTACACCTATCCTCCTACAGTCCCTCTTTTTTAGAGCAAATTTGCTGGTCTGTAACACCTGGTTAACTTCATCCGTTTCATGGTTAAGTGACGAACATTGATTTTAAGATGCTATTAAATACAGTATATTTCCAAGATCCTGAATGATCTTAAACCATTTCAATCGTTAGCTCTTCAAATGTAGTTTTTAACACCTTCTGGATATTTTTATATGTATATAAGCTAAGGTCATGATTGCATTAATAAAAAAACAGTCAAGGGGAAAAAGCAAGGTCCAGACCCTGTGGCAGCTCAATGTTAAGGTTGCTTTTGGTATATGGCATTGGGTACATGTGTGTTGTTACAACGTACGTATAAAAGATGTGTTTTCCTAACTGGCACTTCCGAGTATTGTTGAACTATTAATACAAAATAACAACAGTAATAATCAAGCACAACTCTTGTATTGCCTTTTTGTTACAGAACAAACCTGGCCAAATACACAGGAGACCCTCCTGACTACATGGAAAATAGTGGCATTTACTGCTACCAGCGTTTTATTAGTACTGCTACTGGTTATTTTAGCCAGGATGTTTCAGACCAAATTTAAGACACATTTCCTTCCAAGGTTTGTATTATTTTCTTTTTTTTTATTTTTGAAGATTAAGGGCCTTGATTCCATTTTCACATTCGGCACTCCTTGCTGAGGAGATGGAGTGGCTCACGAGCCTTGCAGATACCTTCTTCTTCTGCTCTGAGCAGAAGTCTCTGAAGCACCGGTGTGGAAGAGCACCCACAAAAACCTGCAGTACTCCCTTCTGCAACTAAGATAAAAGGCAAAGTTTGCCAGATTCACTTTGGGAGTAATTACAGCTCTGCTACTGAGAACTGCTGCTTCTGCATGTAAAAATAGCTGACAGTATTTTTAAATACTCATTTTCAGGTGCTGGGGGAATTAATTTTTTAACTACTGTAGACTTACTAATGTAAGTTTTAAGAAAGAACTTCTTTTTTCTCTATGGACAAATTTATAGTAAAAGTTTGCTTTCCCTTCATGAGTATTATTTTCATCATGATTCATAAACATCTCCTACCTCTTCCTTTATTTCCATAAAATACCATGCAGCTATGAGCATTTGTCATTGATTCTCACAGCACTCCTCATGAGACAGGTAGGTGGGCGTTGTTATTATTATTATCACCTTACAACTGGAAAAACAAAGGCAGGTATGCAGAGTTTTAGGCAAAGCTAATACTGGATCAGGGTCTAGACTTGGTTCTAGTTTTCAGTCTGTTCAGTTTGCTGTGGACTTTGACTGTGTGACTTCTCTCTTGCACTTGCTTTTTCTCCTGTCTTTATTCTACCACATGCAGAAAGGAGAGCTGAAAAAGCTGTATGTCAGTAAATATATCCCCGTGCCAATGCAGCAGAAAGGACTTGTGATCTTAAAGTTAAATAAATATGCGTACATAAAAGTATACAGATTATACAAGTAATGTGTCATTTTACATACATATATATGTGTGCATATATACTGTATATGGACAATAGTATACATATACATATACGTATACATATACAACTAGGAAGATCTCTGGGGTAATGGGTTCCACTACGGGTAGCTTTATAGCCCATAGTTGTCTAGCTTATTGAAATGGCTTTCTGTCCTCTCCTTTTCAGATGTTCTCAGGTCCTAAAGGTACCTGGAACCAATTCCCTCCTGCCAGGACTATACTGTGATTTAACTGGCTACTAAATGGATACTTTAGGTTTAACAGACCTTCCCAATTAATAGAAATGTTTTGCTTAAAAAAGAAACCAGCTTAGTACTGGTTAAGGAAGCCTTTATCCTTTGAAAGTAAGACCTGAAGGACGCCACAAATGTGGCCACCAAAGCCCTGTCATCCAGTAGTAGTCATCTCAGTGCCTATTTACAGGGGCTGTAAACACTTTTGTGCTCTAGCACATCTTTCCAGGGGTTCCAACACTTTTGACTGGGAAACTACATCTGTGATCTTATATCCATGATACCTACTGTGCACAGCACAGCAAATGGTGCTCCTTATCTCTTCCAAACACCTGTTCTCCTTCCCTTCTCAAAATTGTTCTTCACATTACTGGTTTCATTTTTCCGATTGTAACAGATTCCACCTGACTGTCAACCTGAACAGAGTGTTGCAAACCCATGAAGCACACGTTTCTGTGAATGTTAATGACCTGGTAGCTTCATTTTGCATGACTAGAAAGTGCTGTGTTTACTTAAGTTCAGCGGTTGCTCCAAGGTGCTTCTGACATGCTCCTGCTCTCTGTGGTAACTCGTCTATGTTTGACATAGAGGCAACCAGGAGGGCTCCATGGGTGACCCCGACTTTGTGGTGGTGGATGGTGTTCCTGTCATGCTGCCTTCCTACGATGAAGCTGTAAGCAGTGGCTTGAATGCTCTGGCACCTGGATACTCGGCTACCACAGACCAGGGGCATATTTTGCAGACAGAAGATCAGAATCCTCCTGCTTACCCCGGCCCCAGGATTACGGACGTGCTGCCTAGTGAATCTGAGACCTGTGACAGTAGGTCGAGCTCCTCTGAACTACTCCAAAGTTTGTACCCGTCCCCGGCATGCCAAACGGCAGCACTTCCCAGTTCGGATCGAACTGACGTATCCTGTAGCACTGCCGGGGAGGCTGCGTCCATGAGTCCGCGGATCGATATTGCAGATGGTGAGTCTTGCATAGGTGCAATAGGTGAGTCCGTAAACAGGAGCCGTCATTTGTTTGTACTGTCAGAGCAGGAATAAACCCAGCTGACTTGCTCGTACTTTCTCCATGGTCATAGAGCTTCATGTCTGTGGTATGTCCTTGCTAGCTGTGGTGCAAGGCATTAGAATCCCAGGCCAGGTGGCTCCTGTCCAGACCCCGTAACAGCAGTCTCATCAACAGGGATGTCAGCAAGCACTCGTGTACAGCAGCGAAACAACCATCATCTTGCCTGTATTGGTCTGTTCATCTGCTCCTCAACTCCTATACTCACAACTCCCGCACACACCATGGCTTTCACAGCAAAGAACAGGATTTTCTCCTTAAAATGTAAAGCAAATCATGTTTTCATACTCAGCCAAAATTAGCAGCCTTTATTAACAAACTCATCACGTCTGTGCATCCAGCAAAACTGTTCAGTCTGAGGCACGTATGTGTTAAGCCATGGACACGGCAGTCACAGCATAAGGGGGACGTGTATGAGAAGGGAGATTGCCATATATTATAGTCTGCATTTAAATCGAACATGAGCATGCATTGATATCATTTCATTGAGTTCTAATGGAGCTGTATGGTGTGCTGCTCAGCATGTTAAGGAAAACTAGATAGCTTTCCTTGGAGGCATTTAGGAGGAGTGGCCCTGAGAGTCCCTAGGCAAAGAGCTGAAGCCCAGTGTCCTAAATTCAGTGTGGGGGAAGGTCTGAGCGGAGGAAGTCTTCCTGCTTCATAGGGCTGGGGCTAACTTTCAATGGTATCACAGGGGGAAGAAAACAGCTAGAAGGAGGGGGGGAGAAATTATGTTAATGCCATTAAAAGTCTGTGCCTACTCTGAATGCTGTTTCAGCGATTAATGTAGTAGAAAGGGTGTTTGCATTTAGGTTTTTGTGGGTCTAACTTGTTTTAGAAGATCTGGGTAGTTTTAGTAGGTTAATTTTCATATAGGTGTTAGAGTGTAAGTGCATCTAGGACTGGTGATATCGTATGTCTTGTTCAGATTTTTGCAATGTCCATTTCTGTTTTTGTAGAATCGCTAATACTAATATTCTGCAAAAGTATAAAGGGAAGCTACAATAAGCAATTGATGCTATTTTTTTTTATCCCCTAGAGATTCCTTTGATGGAAGAAGACCCTTAGCCTGCACAGAGACGTGTCTTCATCGCATTGCACTGTTGGGTGACATGAATCATGAAGATTTAGAGATAGAAAAGACTATCTGTGGATTTGGGGAGGGTATTTTCCTACTTGTCAATCTTCCACGTGATGATGTCACCAGATTGGGTGTACATCTTAATCCACAGCGGGGATAACAGCATCAGCATTTGGAACAGCAGCAGTTTTATGAATGAATCCTGGGGATTTGATGAGAGCAGATGTAGAAAAAGAACTGTGGCTTTTTAGAAATGAAATGTGTATCTGCATCGCAGACAGTCATATGGTTCTGTAAGAAATGCTATTGGATTTTGATACTAACTGCCTCACAAAAGCATGTCAAAGTATGTAAATTTGCTTATAAAGACTGCTTTAAATGACCTATGGACCTCTAGTTTATGAAGAATCCTTACAAGTTTAAAAAAATACTAGTACTGAAACACAAAAAAAAGAGGAAAGATACTCTTTGGCTTTCCTATGATAACCAGGAAGCTTTTGATTTAGTTGTTGGTGATTTTGTTTCAGACCATGTCTGCAGAAAATATAACAGAAATGATGGGATTCATATATACTTTGATGTATGATAGCAAATATATATAAATATATATATATTTAAAAACTCTTAAAGAGAAAGAAAAGGAAAGACTCCCAGGTCACATCATGATCTGGAGATTTTTTTAAAGGTAAGGCAGAATTTATATCGTATACAATATTCAAGGTAAAGTATCGATATTTGTATTTATGCAAGACTTCTGTGACTACATTGCATTTGATAAATCCTGCTATAATACGAGAGATCTAGAAAATGTTAAAATTATGAAATATGTGCTTAAGAAATGTTGAACTGCCCTGCTTCAACCTTTCTTAAGCTCTTACAAATATATATATACTAGAGTAATCTACAGTCATAGCCCAGAGCACTGCCTTGTCCCTGTACGTTGTGGTAGTATTCTGAGCCATTATTGTAGAATACTTTTTAAAAAAATAATAAAGTTCAGTTTCAGTTCTTTTGACTTATCTGACTGTGTGTAGTTGGCCTTTTTTTCCCTTCCTCACTTCTTTCACCAGCTCGCACCTGAAGGCTGAGATGGCAGCAGAACACCTGCTCTGGGGCATTTTCAGCTTTATATTCATTACCCAGCTACAAACGGAGTATCCAGTTACAAAGGGAGAGAGTGGGTTTGGTTAAGCAGAGCATATGAAATGGGTGCACCAGTAGCACAGCTTCTGTAGACGCTACATGGCTTCTGTAGAGGCCTTTCTCTCCTCTACGTGCTACGCCAGAGCATTGTGCTAAAGCCTGTATGACTGGTTCACCTTTGTGGCGTTACAGGCTATTCGTTACTTGTCAGGAAAATTGCTGGCTGTTTCATATACTTACTGAAAGCCAAACAGATTTTCTCATCTTATTTTTGGTACTGCGCAAATGAAACGTATGTTAAATTGGCAGTGTTTGAAGGAAGAACTCGCCGTATGTTAATGACAGAGATTGCCATCATGTGGGCTAACCCAAACTAAAGGAAAAAATGAGACTGAGTTCTGATTTTATGTACAAAGTAAGCCAGTAATATCTCTATTGCCCTAAACGGAGGATCGCTACGAGTTGCTCTGTTTTTTTTCCATGATTATTTATTTGTATTGTGGTAGCATCTAGCGGCCCCGCTCATGAGTCAGGCTAGCAGAACGATCAATGTGCTGCAACCATTCAAGGAAGGGTTTATTAGCACCCCATCAGCAACTGTGTATGAGAGCAAGAAGCAAATGGAGACAAAAAACCTGTGTAATGGAGAGGCAATTATTACAATAGTCTCAATTATTCTACAGTATCATTGATGAGAACGTAGTGTTTGGTATTGAAAGATAAGACATATTCCACGTTATCCTCCATTCTTGCTTACATAAGATTTGCATTTTTTTTCTACTGGAATTGTCTCAATTGCTATCGTATCCTCAGGTTTATCCCAGATCCACATCTATTCGGTATTAGTACTTTCTTTGCTACCCCTTCCTTTTTAGGTCCCATGCTTTCCAGAGGCGTTCGCACTACCAACTGAAGTTCAGGATTGTCACGCCAGCAAACAAGACAAGAGTGCGGTAATACCAACCTTGAATTGAAGCATGTCTCAAGCCTACAGTCAGTTAAGTGATTTTTGTTTCATAATGTCATTGAAAAGTACTGAATTTACTTTAGATGCCCTATAAAATCTTATGAAATCTGTCTTTGCTGGTCTTTTAACAGCTTGTGAAATTTCATTCCTTATTAAATTTCTGGACTTCCATTTATTAATTTATGTTATGAAAGCTTCTGATTAATATTTGGAGCTCTGCGGTTTTACAGATTTACACTGCTGTATGTATTGTATTGCAGTCATTTTGTTAAGGGAGCCAGACAGGGTAACTTCAGAAATGTAAATTTATGGCTCAGTAGACCATTTTTATTTTAAAAAGTGCAGAACTGCAAATACACTAGAAAACATTGATGTATTAATATTGCTTGATAGTCCTTTGATAGCACCGTACTAAATATAACTTGCAAAGGTAAAAGAGAGGTTTTTACTGTTTTCTGCTTATGATGTATAAGGCTTCCTGAAAGGGTGTTTTGGGGAGTTTGCATGCTTGAATATTTGGGGGGGAAGGGAGGACTGTTTCTCCTGGGTTTTTTTGTTTCCACACGGGGCTTGACTTCTCATGAGAGGTCTGCCTGCCCCCAGACCCACACCCGTGCCCCGAACCACAAGCTTATGCCCTGGGCTGGGGGCTGCCCCCAGGTGCCCCCCAGGCTGCCCAGCTCCCCGGCCACCCTGCCAGCCTGGAGAGTCCCACAGCTTCCTTGCCTAAGACCTCAGGTCAACCTCGAGCACTCCCAGCGCCCCAGCAGGCAAACCTTCCAGAGGGCGGATGCTCTTAGGGCCCCGAGAGACTAGAGAGCTGGTAAGATCATGACAGTATGTTTGCTGTACAAATGAAACCAGATGGGAGGATGAGCACATCTTATGCAGATCATAAGCTGTTTTTGCTTGAGCTAACTGGATGTGAAAAAAAACCAAAGCCAGGAGAACCCTTCTTGGTGAGGGGAGAAGCAGCACGTTAGTGAAGATGGACAACCCATGTGCAGAGGGAGGAAAGGGTATGTACTGAGAACTCCAGGAAAGAAAAACAAGAACTGGCTTCACCCTGCCAATATTTCTAAAAATGAAAAAGAAGGAGAAATGAGCAATGCGTCAGCCTTCAACCCTGACTTGT
Source organism: Sagittarius serpentarius (assembly GCA_034782735.1). Classification (NCBI taxonomy): domain Eukaryota; kingdom Metazoa; phylum Chordata; class Aves; order Accipitriformes; family Sagittariidae; genus Sagittarius; species Sagittarius serpentarius. The sequence continues at coordinate 13,902,778 of JAVKLA010000054.1, read as the reverse complement.
GAACGAGGGCTTGACCTGCAAAGTGCTGGGGGAAGGGTGGGGGTTCAAGGTCTTGCAGCAGCTCTGCAGGGAGTGAATCACAACCTGAGCATGAGTCAACAGGACCTGGCTGTTGTGAAAATGTTAAATGTCAACACGAGGATGTTTATATAGAACTATAACTTACAAAATGCACGAAGCAATCCTTCAGCTCCACCCACTGCTAGAGCAGTGTGTCAAATGTTGAGCAAATTTTTTCCTCTTCAAGGGAAATGTGAAGTAGCTAGAGGGAAGCCAAGCAGAGAGAATCAAGAATTACTAGAAGTTTGGAAGAGTTTGTCCTCACAGGTCACATTAGAGATCACGTAGTGTTCGGTGTGAACAACAGAAGACCAAAGAGGACACAGAAATTTGGTTTTCTGCAAGAAGCATATTTTGCAAAGAAGGAATTTATCCATATAAGTAGGACAAGAATAATAGGCTTAATTGCAGCTTGAGAGAATTAGGAAAATAGGAAAAACGTTCTAGCCATGGGATGGTTACAAGAAGTGAGAGATGGTCTGAGGAAGCTGTCAAAAACCTGTTATGAGAGATTTTTAAAGACTCTTTTAAATAAATAGGGGCCAGGAAAACACTGGGGCGGGATGCACTATGTGAGATTTGGGGCCCCTTCTCATTCTGTTTCTGTGTGATTCCCAGCTTGTGAGAACTAAACTTGGCTGATGCACGGTTTTCCCCACATAGACTAATTCCAAACTGATGGTACTGGGCAAACTGGTCAGCAGTCACCAAAATCGCAGCCAGAAATACTCTCTATTCCACCAACAGAAGCTTTTTGTGTAGCATGGGCTGAACTCCAGTAAAATCCTGTGAATTAAACCCTGTTGCATTAAAGTGACATTAATTTCAGAATTTTGTTCTGTGACAAATCCAAATTTGGGATTTTCTGGTCTTCATGTCTCACTTAGGCAGTTAAATGAATGCAGCCCTTCTAATACTCCCTGCGCATTAGGTGAAGTAAATCCTCTTTTAGCAATTATCTGAAAACACCTATTGAGTTCAAGGAAAAACAGCAGCTCAGACACTGGAGCGCAGAGACCATTGTCATGTTTATGCAAAACTTGCTTCTCGTGCCCCAAAAGCTGTTTATTCCTCGTTGTGCTGTGCTGCAGGTGGTAGCACAGCTTACCACATCAGCTGTCAGAGGAGGAGTAGCACAGATGAGAGAAGCACATCTCAAGCTCCTGTTCTTGGTCTCCCATGGATTCCCAGGGAGGACTTGGAGGCAGGAAGAACTAGAAAGCAAGTAAACATCTTCCCCAAACCCAGGAGCATCTCCCATTGTCAAGGGCACGTCCAGTCCCTTCGCCACAGTTCCCAAAGGAATTGCACTACGGCGGAGGGGAGATAGGCCCTGCTTTGCCTATCGCTGTCCCAGGCCAGGGCGAGCAGCCAGAAGAGCCAGGCAAATCCTTCTCCCACATAATAATGTATATAATTTACTTCATGTGTTACAGATTTCTCTTGTCACTACCATTATATAGTAGCATACAGCCAATTCTTCCAGCCCTACCTCTTCCAGGACAGTAAGATACGTTATTTAATAATAACAGAAAGGGTGTTAGCTTGAGATTAAATTATTTGCTGTCCAGGTGTCAGCGTGGACTTTTAATAATTCACATAGATCCCCATACAGAAATTGGGTAGATAACGCTGACTGGGATTCTTGCAGCAGCTTCCCTGTCCTTCAGGGCAGGAGGAGCTGCTACGTGGGAACATTTTGTAACCCAGGAAAACTGGATTCACCTGATAAAATATATTAAACAGAAAGCTGGAGAACGAAGAAAAGACACTTAATTTTAATAAAGTCCAAGGACATTGAAAAGTTCCCCATGTTCTCCAGTAACAACAGAGGGAGCTGTTTTCTTAATACAGCTGGTTAAAAAGAAAGTCAAGGGGCAGAGAGGGAAGACAAGCTTCCTGGTTTGGGGGTCCAGCAGCTCTTTTCCATCACCTCTGCGTTTCAGTGGTCAGACTGGTTCTGCTTGCAATGAGGGCCTTGGTTTTGGTTTGGATCCACTTTTTCCATTTTACTGTGTTTGCCTTCTGTTTCCCCTCTGCTTAGCCTTCCACTCTCTTTCTCTTTTTTCTGTAACTAATACTGTTGTTCCAGTTTCATCCTGCCACCTCAGTCACGCTAGGAAGCGAAACAAGTTGTTTAATTGCAACGCAGTACCCAGCAGGACATGTCCCCTCCCTCATAAAAGGTTGCTCTTATTTGCCTTCTTCATTTACGTTCTCAGCAGAGAGGACAAGAAGGGACATGGAGCATCTCACTGTGCTGACAAATGGTCCATGAAAACAGGTAGAGAGGGACACTGAGGGGAGCCCACATCACTACATGCATGATGTATCTATATGCCTGGGTCCCAAGCCTGTCAGCTCATGATCTTTCATTGGCCGTGAATTCACAGGTGCACGTGAATGCTCCTATACAAGCACGGTAGCCAAGATTTTTAACAATTAGCTAATATTTTAGGGTGTTTCATGGTAAGACATTTTAAAGAGACCCTCCTTTCTGAAACTGGCGAGCTCACAGCTTCAGAGAATGGGCACTGGTACAGTCCAGTTAGGGAGCACAGGGTGCACAGCAAGTCACTTCATCTGTCTGCTTACTGGTGCTCCAGTATGAATTTCTTGTCCCCAGGATAACGGCTCCAACAAAAGTGTTGCCAGTTGCTGAGCTATCACATTCACATCTTTCTTTTCTTTTAAGCTAATTAGGCTAGATTTATTGTTAATGCTTCTTATTACCATCCGCTTCTGACTTCCATCCATCTGCTGCTGAGTACATGCTGCTCTTGCCAAAGCAAGTGTCTTCCAGCAGCTATCTCAGCCCCCTGGAACTGTACCACCCTGTGGGAGATCGCACTTGCCACCGTGGTCCCTTTGATTAATTCCATGGCAGCACATGCTGTTCGTCTATGTAATGGGTTTATGTGGCAAGGTTTTGGTAGTAGAGGGGCCACCGGGGCAGCTTCTTTAAAAGTTGCTAGAAGCTTCCCCTGTGTTTGACATAGCCAATGCCAGCTGGCTTTAGGATGGACCCGCCGCTGGCCAAGGCCGAGCCAATCGGCGACGGTGGTAGCGCCTCTGGAATAACGTATTTAAAAAAAGGGAAAAAAGTTACTGGGGCTCAGAAACTGCAGCTGGGGAGAGGAGTGAGAACATGTGAGAGAAACAGCCCTGCAGACCCCAGGTCAGTGCAGAAGGAGGGGCAGGAGGTGCTCCAGGCGCCAGAGCAGAGATTCCCCTGCAGCCCCTGGGGAAGACCCCGGTGAGGCAGGCTGTGCCCC
>JAVKLA010000054.1:13888677-13899343 GCA_034782735.1 Sagittarius serpentarius | reverse complement strand
GACCCACGTTGGAGAAGTTCGTGGAGGACTGTCTCCCGTGGGAGGGACCCCATGCTGGAGCTGGGGCAGAGTGTGAGCTGTCCTGCCCCTGAAGAGGAAGGAGTGGCAGAGACAACACGTGATGAACTGACCGTAATCCCCATTCCCTGTCCCCCTGTGCTGCTCGGGGGTAGTTGGTAAAGAATTTGGGAGTAAGTCATGCCCGGGAAGAAGGGGGCTGGGGGGAAGGTGTTTTAAGATTTGATTTTTATTTTTCATTACCCTACTCTGGTTTGATTGGTAATAAATTAAGTTCATTTCCCCCCCAAATCGAGTCTGTTTTGCCCGTGATGGTAATTGCTTGAGTGATCTCTCCCTGTCCTTATCTCGACCTGTAAGCCTTTCATTATATTCTCCCTCTTCTGCCCAGTGGAGGAGGGGGAGTAATAGAACAGCTTTTGGTGGGTACCTGGCATCCACCCAGGGTCAACCCACCACAGTCTGCCTTGTTTAGTGCTCTCATGTTAATAACTGTGCAACTGGTTGTTATTTCTTTCATAACCATTACCATAGCGGACTGTTGTTGATAATTCAGGGTTGATTACTTACTAGAAAGTTTAGTAGAACAATTTAGCTTCGCTTAGCCTGTTCATTGATGAAAACTATAAATGCCTGCAGTCTATCATCGATATAGACATTACTGGAGTTTGGTATAATGGCTTTTTTTTACTGAAGTGCTGCAGCAAAAAAGAGGGCTAGTCCAACTGGCAAAGTCAGCTGCCTGCTTGTACACCTACTTGGTTTTCCATTGGATTTTGGGCAACCACTTGGGAGGAGAACTGCCGCAGTAACTTCCCAGGTTCAGTCACGTATCCTTTCACATTGGAGCAGTGTGCAGCGTGGGTACAGGTACAGAAGTGCTGAAGCCCGGCCCCGAAAAAGACATCATGGCAGCCGTAAAGAATCCAGCATTTCAGTTAGGCTTACGGTGCTGGGCTGATGTATTACAAATACATCTTACTGGAGACAGACATACCTACGACAAGACTTAGATGATAATGTTCTCTCTGTTTTACGGAAAAAGTGGGGGGAAAATTGCCAAGAAGCAGCATCATTAAAGGTAATGATGCTTCTCCAGTCAGTTCTCTCTGGTCTGGCAGTTTTCCTGTTCCCTGAAATATTGAATCTAGGAGCCATTACAGACAGAAGGCTCTGCATATATGCACTGCTCTCGCTTTTCAGTGAAAGGGGTGGGAACTGGGACCCCTTTCAGCAATGAGCTCTTTCTGACCGTGCAGTCGGGAGTCCCCATCTCCTGATTCCCAGAAGCAGAAGAAAGGCCATGTGCTCCCACCCAAGGGAAGGTGGAGTTTAGCATTACACTCCTTTAGAGCAAAACTGGACTCTGGAAACTCAACCCAGCTCTCTGATTTTACTTGCATTACACTATTTGCAGTGACCTGAGGATGACTGGGTGCATTGTGGTACTCTGCATTTATTTAAGCCTTCACAACATAAGGCTGTGTAACAGGTCATCGATAGCCTTTGGCTGCTCTAGGCACTGACCAGCAAGTGAAAGCAAGACAGTTCCCCTCTTAGACACTTTTTAAATCCAGCGCGGTGCTGTCTTCATCTTTGGATGCCTAAGTATCCTAAATATGCTTAAATATCTTTGTATTAAATTATGAGCAAGAAAGTGATTAATTGTTCCCTGACCTTCAGTTTCTTCATTGAGACTGTGTCACCAAACCGTATTTTATGTCACTAGGAGACAGCAGATGTAAATCAAATATCTGCCTGCTCTAGAATATCTAAGAAGGGAGGAAATTACTTCCATCCGTTAACGAAGACAGATTTTCTTGAGAAGATTTTCTGCCTTCCAAATTCAGTTTTAAAATGCGCTTTCATCCTCACAGGTCTGCCTGTTGGTTTCTAGCACAAGGGGCATTGCCTCAATTTGTTTGCAGCGCTGGCAAGAATGACCTGCCACTCTCTTACCTTCTAAATGCTTTTTTTCCACTACGTAATTTAAAAACTGTAAATAATTAAAAAAAAAAAAAACAACACCCAAGATAAATTTAGGTTTTTGGTTTCTTCAGAAGGAAAGGTAGTGGGTATACTTTCTCAAGAAATTAAATGATAATTTAATTAGCTCAAAAGAAGACTGAACCCCATACACTTTGCTTCTGTGGTCCAAGACTCAACATGCAGTAAATAAGAGAGGGAACTTTTTTCCCAAATAATCAGCAAGAAATGACAGTGGGCCTTGGGTCTCTGAGACCATCCGTGTTTGCAGCGCATATCTGCACATCCTGTAGCCACATCTGTGGATGCCATGAGAACCGGGAGGCCAATGCCTTTGCATGCAATGGGGAGAGAGCAGTGCTCTGCCCCCCGTGCCAACTTGTGCCACCCATGTTGCCACTCCGGCTTGCTGAGGTACGCTGGGCACGGCAGCCGCCGCTGAACCTGCTGTATTTACAGTCCGTGACAGAATGGGCCTCCCCCCATGCCAGTGCTTTGTAATTCCTTTTCCTTGGTTTGTCCTGCTGCATCAGCAGCATTCAGCACTATCAGATCGTTGTATCAGCATGTTCTTCAGGCCCAGCTGTATGAGGTAGTGAGTATTTTCAACTTGCATCAGCTCCAAAGCAAGTGCCATTGAAAACTAAAAAACTCTTAAACAAAAAAATCAAGCTTAGGAGTAGCCTCATTGTTGTGTTGTCCCTGTGCATTCATTTTTCTGTTCAGATTAGTCATGCGCTTGCAGAATAGGAAGTTCACAACAGGGCAGCCAAATCTCATGTTCGGAATTAGGACCCTGGAAGGAAAAATCAGCGTGTAAACTAGAAAAATATTAGCCCACGATCGCACTGAATTCTCAAAGCTTAATGCAAGATGTCTTCGTAAGTGCTTTTGCTGGAAAGAAACAGCCCCTGCCATGCAATTACATATTTAAGCTCTGTAGAAAAGATTTGTTTACTGAGTGACAAAGGCACACACCCCAGGCTGCTGGTCAGAGAGTCCTGTGTAATCATCACAGGCTGCAACATAAATAGAACGGTTTGAAGACCTTTGACATTTGATTAGTATTTTTCTTTTTTACAGAGTGAAGACAGTTTGGACCTTAAAAGGAAAATGAGCTAAGACTTTTAATTAGTGGGGCCACAGAGAAAGAAATGAAGAATGATTGGGGAGAGCAGTAAGTATATGCTGAAAGCTTACAGGGAAACTGATGGCAAGCAGATTGCGATAGGTTTTAAATTCCAATTAGGTGTGCAGATGCCAAACATTAACTGTTTCTATATAATTCTACAAAGGTAGGAAATGTAAAAAAATTCAAAAGCACAAATTTGTGAGCACTGGGAAATGCTCTACTTGAGCAACTGCTTGACCCCTTGGCACGGTCATAGAGAATTGATTCTGCTTTCTTAAAAACAACAGCTGTTCACTGCTGAAGGCTGTTTCTAGATTTGCACCTTATACACCTGTGCAAAAGAGACAAAAGTTTATGCTCTTGTAGCCCACCTGTACTGGGTCTTGACCCACACAGCTCCATCAGTACAAATACTAGTGCATTGGCCAGGAAAACAAGTAGCAAAGACACAAAATTCTCTCCAGTGTACAACATAAACGAAAAATATCAGCAATCTGTGGGGTTACTGAAAATGGCAAGCATGCTATTTTCAGGCAAACGTGATCTGTGAGGTGATGGTTGCTTCACAGGCAGCGAGTCACAGAAGCTTGGCCTCTGCAGCATCTCTCTCTTCCTTAGGCAGCACTTTCCATGGCAGGAACAGGTGTAGGTAAGGGCAGTGTTTTAGGGCTTGTGCTGATAGCACAAAACAAGCAGAAACTGCTGTCAAGTCAAAACAGGTAGGAAAAATACAGGAAGAGGCCATACAAAAGCAACACACATTTCATGTCAGAACAGCTGGACACTCAGGTGTGGATGAAGCCAGAAGCGATGTGACATCCCACTCCAAGCGCGTTCTCCAGTTACTCCTGGCTGGCAGCTAGTGTCAGCATAAAAGCAGAAGTGCAAGCAGCACTGATAGGAGCTTGGCTAAACCAGGCACCGAGCAAGGTGGAATGAGATGCAGCACAAGTGCTGTATCTTTCTATCCTGGCAGGTGAGACCCCAGTCGATGTGATTACCTGCTGTGGGGCAGGAGGCTGAGTAGCAGGGCACACCTCCAGAGAGGACTGCGGTGGCAGGGCGCTGCTGGCAAGCACGGCCTCTGGCACAGCTCCGTGCTATCTGCACTGCTCCGGGGCCTCTCCTGCCCTGGACGTGGGTGTCAGAGGCGGCAGGAGCAGCAGCAGAGGGGCTGCCAGCCAGCCTGGGAACCCACACGGCCACCCAGTAGTTCTTCCTCTTGAATACGGGTAGATTACTTCCTCCTGATTCTTGGTAAAAATGTGATCTAGTATCAAGACTTCAGATTATTCCGATGCCTGCAGGCATCCTTCCATGTGAAAAAAAGGTTAAGGACTTTTTCTCTAGAATATTACATGCTTTGCTCATAAACCACTTTGGAGATCCTTAAAAGAATAATGTTCCTGGGAGCACAAGAAGTGATGTGCTGTTTTTATGCTCTCCTCACCCTTTGTGTTTTTGAGTGGCACAACATGACATGTTGCAATTCATCTGTCATTTTCACATTTGGAGAAGCGGTCAGAATTGAGCAATCCAGCCATCCCAGCCGAATACACTGTTGTTAACTGACAGATGTCTCAAGTCCAACAGGAGTTGCAAGGCTGTCGTGGATGTGCTGACTTTTACATTCCAATTGCATGCAGAACCTTGGCATATTGTCAGCATGTACAATTTCCAGTTTCACGGGACATTTCTTTGAATGTTACCAGTGGATTTTGTTTTACCTTCATCTTCCCTTTTTGTTAACACTGCAGGAATTATTTCTCGGGGCCCTCTCCTGTCCTACCTGATACTGCGTGTGCTGTGTGATTCCTGGGGAGCTTCTGTGGGCAGCGACTTAAGCTTACAGGAGTGCGTAGGTACACTCACATACAAATGCCGGACAATTCAGTAACATGAAAGCTGTCACAGGCCATTTTACTACAGTCCCAATGTTTGAAAGGTATTTAGGTTAGTATAAAACCAGGTTTCAGCTCCGGTCAGCTTTTCTTTGCAGAATACAGGGAACAGCTGCCTGAACAAAGGTCTCCTCCTACGCTGAGTGGCCTTGGGGGGAAGCTGCTGCTGCATCTGGCTGGCCTGGCAGCAGAGCCCAAAATAGGGATTTGCCCTGTACAGCTGTGGAGGTCAGACAATCCAGGGCTGTATTTTATACATGTATATTTTAAGTGGGAGAGTACATTTTTCTCCTACAACCTACTCAGACCATGGAGAGAAGCAAAGCAGGCTGAATCAGTTCCTTAGACACTATCCTTTTGCATATTTTTAAGAATCCAAAGCAGGGTAAGCACAGCTCTGAGTTTTTTTGCCAAGATCTGACCACACTAATTTCAACAGACAAAACTTTGGTTTCAACATGCATTAAAATGAAAATATCAGCATTTGCAAGCTAAAATGTAATGTTGAATTATTCTTTTGTCGAGACATCGACATAGAGTGCTTTCATCAATTGATCAAAATTTGCTTATTTAGACTTTACTGATCTTGCTTTTCTCTGCTCAAATTAACGCGGTCGTATTTGTAATTGAACTCAGTGGTAGCCAAGGCTATAAAGGCATATAAATGCAAAAACCTGCCTCTCCAAAGTCTTCAGTCTCCCTAAGAATGAAGCTTACAGAAGCACATTCAGATCAAAATCGATGCTAAACTAGGAAAAAATTCACTTTCAGAGGCTCATTTTGTTTCCTTCTGTATGCACAAAGGGAAAGTAATTATCTTTGTACATGAAGAAATTTATCTTTTCTTTTTCTATCCATTCTGTGGACAAACTGTTGAGTTCACTGCTTTAATAAAAGCTTTCTAAAACACTTTAATAATTCCCCAAACACTCAACACAACCTACACTGGCTTTTTTCTGTTTGTTTTTTTGTTTGTTTGTTTTGTTTTGTTGTTTTGGTTTTTTTTTAAAGCTGGAGGTTTATTAAGATCACAGATTTTCCTGTGTTTCTTGTGAAATCCAGCTGGGAAAAAAATCAAATAATTCTTCGTATTTAATACGATAATTCTAACTGAGACTCATAAGGTAAAGGAACTTAATGTCATTACCTAAGCAAGATATGAAAACATGTGTCTCCAGAAATAATGACCTTATTGCAGCATTGATCTTGTGTGGGCGGAAGCTTGCTTTAGAAGAAGCCTGTGGGAAATGATCATGTATTTCACCTGCCTCTTGTACATTATAGGTGAGCCCAGAGGTACAATAAGATACACATTTGGTAAGTGTCTTACATGTAAGAAATCAGTAATTTAATGCATTAATCACTAGAGTGCAATTACAGACGCTAATTTATAAGATATTAGTCATTCACCACAGATAACCTTCAGTGGCTATTAGAATTTCATAGTCTGAGTTCATTACAACTGGCAAATGTCGTTTGCACAATCAGCACACACAAGGGCCTGTTCTTTGGCTGGAAGCACATTTTTTCAGTATTAAATCCACTCCATTAAATACAAGGGAGAGCACCTGTTTGGGTCTTATTTCAATAAAGAATATATCCTAGTTGCATTTTAAGGGGGCTTATAAAGATTGCACATTATTAATGTATTTTAGTACCATGTTTAAAACTGAGTAGGATACACTGGAAATATTAGAAGCACATCAGTAGAGGACATTGTAACTGGTGACAAACCATGGCAATAAACAGCCTATTAACCTGTTGCAGTCTTTATCAAAATATGAGACTGTCATGGTTTTGGCTGGGATAGAGTTAATTTTCTTTTTAGTAGCTGGTATAGTGCTGCATTTTCAATTTAGTATAAGAAGAATGGTGATAACACCCTGATGTTTTCAGTTGTTGCTAAGTCGTGTTTAGACCAAGCCAAGGACTTTTCAGCTTCTCCTGCCCAGCCAGCAAGAAGGCTGGAGGGGCACAGGAGAGTTGGGAGGGGACACAGCCAGGACAGCTGACCCAAACTGGCCAGGGGGGTATTCCATACCATGGGACATCATGCCCAGTATATAATCTGGGGGGAGGGATCACTGTTTGGGAACTAACTGGCCATCGGCCAGTGAGTGATGAGCAACTGCATTGTGCATCACTTGTTTTGTATATTGTAATTCTTTTTATTATTATTATTATTACTGTCATTTTATTATTATCACCACCATTATTTTCTTCCTTTTCTGTCCTATTAAACTGTTCTTACCTGAACCCATGAGTTTTTCTTTTTTTTCCAATTCTCTCCCCCATCCCACTGGGTGGGGGGAGCGAGTGAGCAGCTGTGTGGTGCTTAAGTGCCAGCTGGGGTTAAACCACAATAGGGAAAATGACTATTTGTTACAAAATCTGTTAAACCATTTACTGACCTTTTCTAAAGGAACCTTCATATATGGTATTTTTCCTGAAATTAGTAATATGCTTAAAATTAGGTATCTCACTGCTTAATTTCAAAAAGCTGCATCTAGGATACAGTAAAATTCTGTAAGTAATTGTTCCTAATTTTGGTGGTTTCATGTGTATAGTGGAGAGGACATCTTTTGTTTTTCCCTCTTTCCTAATCCCTTATGATGCCTGCTAGGTGTCTAGCTCGCTGTGTGTATGTGACTTGCATAAGACAACGGAGGAACAAGAAACATGTCTCTGCTTAACACAGACACCTTGGCAGAAAGACAACTTTTGTTTTAGTTTCCATCATTTCTTGCAAGTGACAGAACGACATGAGATGGTTGTGTAGGTTTGCCTTTTGTCATCAAAATATAACATGCTCATCTACATCATTTAGAATTGCATTACTTCCTCTGTGCAAGAAGGCACTGAAAGACGTCAGCACAGTGCTTGCTACAGAAAATACAGCTGCATTAACAGACAACTTAGCAGTTTCTTTTCTCTGAGTTACACAAGTACAGTAGCTGAATATATTGCCATCTTTATACAGAGTCCTGTGATTTACACGTTTTAAACTTGGAGGGTTTTAACAACTGAATCAAAAAGATTTAATCCAGAAGCAAGTCTGCAGCTGTAATAATAGTGTGTGAGCATTGTTCGGTGATAAATCAAAGTCAATGCACCAAACTAAAAAAAGTTCCGGGTTGGATTTTCAACCATAACTTGGCAAGAGCTTTTGCAAAGAACACTTCTGTAGATTTGTGACCACTTGTTAGCGGCAGTTGACTGTACAACAAGCAGCAGTGAGTACCTTGCTGCCATGCTGAAATCTGCATTATATATTGAACAAAAAGATGCTCGAAGACTAGAGCCATGAAAGGATAGCGGTCCTGCTTACCTGCTGCTTCAGCCACTTCAAAAATTTTTATTCACAACCTGAAACTGGTTTAGCTGGCACCAAAACTGTCACTGGGTTCTAGGCCTTGCTTCAGTAACTTCAATATAAAGCATCTCAGCTTTTTGTGTATATGGGCAAACAGTTAGGGGCCCAAGCTGACAGGATCCACAAAAACCTAGGTGTTTCCCACCTACATCAACAAGCTACAACAACAGGACTGTAAGTGAAGTATCCACATTAGACGCACATTGAGATGTGTAAACTGGGGGCAAACGTGTCTAAATCCTGATGGTGGTTCTTACTGTCACCACCTGGAAAGAGGTGCTGTGGTGGTAGGCTCAGTAGAAATTAGACTTACTACAGACTTACTACCTTTTCCTAATAATTACAGCTGAGAGTAATTCTGAAAATATTCAGAACTTCAGGTGTCCAGTTCCATCTATTCAAAGCAAGGGAGAGAAGCAGCACTGAAGGCAAAATTTTATATATTTGAGTAAATTTGAGTATAAGTATCACAACCATTTACTCACACTGTAAATTTGCACAAAACAGGTACTTCCAGATACTTCTCTAATAGCCGACAGAATTCTGTAGGACTTTTCCTAAAATGGTTTATTTGACTTTGTCCGATTCCCTGTGTTTCATTTAAACATAGTATTCCAAATTTAGCAAAATTACTTCTCTCCAGATACACAGGTCCTGCTCTCAGTGGCCTTAGAACTATCGTTTCAGTGCCTGAGTGTGTTGTAATCTCTTACCCAATTTAACACAAGTACAATATATCACAAGCAACAAGAGAGGTGCATTAATACCATTAAAATACATATATATATACACAATCACTTATAAGTACTTAATACAGGAATGACATAAGTATCAGTAATTAAAGGTACATAACCCAGATTAGCATGAAGACGGGCACTTTGGTGTCATCTCTGGCCCAGTCGATTCCATACAAAACACAACAGCTTAAGCAGGAAAGAATGAAAATTTGCTATTTAGATATCCTCATGGTCTGGTGGGACATCAGAGACAGAAGCAGAGTTCAGATCCTATTAGGACGAGAAAGGCTCGGGAAGGAGTGATCTGACCACTGAGTGGAGGGATAGGAGAAGGGTCTACAACTTGCTGGGAGTTCCGAGCAAGAGCTGCCTTAGGCAGCTCGGAAGGGGCCACTTTTTCAAACAGCATCAATTTCCAGAAATTGTGGTTTAAATGCAAAAAAAGAAATTTAAATTACTGTAATTTTTTAAAATAAAAATTACCCTGTCTCCTCTTTTACACCACCACCCCCTCCTTTTCATTCTTGGATTCCTCTCTAAGAATTACAGTAACAGGTGAATAAATCACTAAGGCTACAGATCTATCATTCAATCTTAACTTCCTTAGTAAGCCTAAGTATTCAACTTGTATAAGGTAATGTAGAAAATGGAATACAACGATCATTAGAAATAGGGTAAGAATGCGAGTAGTGGATGAGCCGCTTACAGTTACCTTGGGTGAGATTAAGTGCACATCTGAGGGTCAGCCATATTGGGGGTAAGAGACGGAGATGAGCTGGCTCTTTCCACCTGCAAAAGCCCAGAAGAAACAACTCAAGCACCAAGCAGCCATCAAACGCAAATTTTCACATTCCTTAGGCTGAGATGAGTCAGTGTGATCATCTTCTACAGATTAAAACGCTTACCTTGAGCAAAGCCTGCACCCCTCAGCCTGGTTTCCCCTTGCCTGGCCCCTTCTTGGTATCTGGCAGCCGGTCTTCGAAAGGCAGGGAGGATTTTCACCCTGCTGGGGAATTTACCTGCCAGTGGTTCTTCACTGCTGTCTTTACCCTTCCTCTTTTAGATTTTTTTTTTTTTTCCATCCCATACCCACATCAACGACCGTTTTCCTCCATTCTTTACCCCTGCAGCACCCCACCTCTGCGCGGCGCTGGCCTTTATTTACCACTGCGTTGCACCAGTAAGGGCCTGAAGCAGGGTTCGTGTTTTCGGTGGCTGTGGAAGCTGGCCTCCGTGAGGCAGGCCCCCTCAGCTGGAAAGCAGCCATTCCCCAGCTGCTCTCCGGGGCCGCCAGCCTGCCCCACACCGCTCGACGCCTCCACCGTTTCATACGGGCTGAGTCGTCGAAAACGCTTTCCCACTTCAGCCGGCTGGCGTGCCTGGGGCGGGGTAAGCGAGCAGGGGGAGAAGGTTTCCCTTAACGGCCGCTCCGCCCCGCGGGCGGGGTGGCCTCAGCCACGCAGGCCGGGGCGGTGGCGGCGGTGGTGGCGGCGGCGCGGGCCGGGGCCGGGCCGTCGGA
>JAVKLA010000054.1:13831200-13888577 GCA_034782735.1 Sagittarius serpentarius | reverse complement strand
GTGCGGGGGCAGGAGCGGCGGCTCCCTGGGGCCCTCGCTCCTCCGTTCCGGGGTGGGGGGTGGGGGTGGGGGGCAGTGGGGACAGCCACCCGGGCCCGCGGGGCACCCGAGCGAAGGCCGGTGCTGCTGCCGGGACGTTTGCAGCGGGTGCTGTGCAGTGCCCTTGGCGAGGAGGGATCCCCTCTGCCAGTGCCCCCAGGCAGCCTGCTGCAGGGAGACAGGGGGGTCACTGGGAAGGCCGGGGTCCCTCTTGGTTTACGGAACCGCTTGTGTCCTTCTTTGCCCGCCGTTGCCTTGCCGAAATTGAAGGCTGTCGTGCCGCCGGCTCCCTGCAGCCCCCATGCCGAGGGCAGAGTGCGGAGGGCATTTCCCCCTCGGGGGCCCGTATCGCCCACAGCACGGCTTCGATGGCTTGCAAAAGGAGATGCCTTAGCAACTTGCATTTGCAGATTAGCTGCAACTTTAGATTCGCGCCGACCCCCAGCTGTGGGCTGTCGCCCTGGAAAACCGGAGGCCGACGGCGTGTGAAAGCCACGCACATTTTGTACGCTTTTAGATGCCGTAGTTGTTAGTGGTGGTGTTCTGTGTTTTGTTCAATCCGCTCTATTGATCTACAGTTTTGAGTTATTCAACTAAAAGCTGTTCTACTTCAAAAGAAAGAGTAACAAGATACCCTTTGGAACCTTTATTCCGCTGCTAGCTGGGGTTCGGAGCTACAGTATAAGCTGACTTTACGTAACTGGAGCGAATAGGGAACTGTTTGCAAGGCAGAGCTGCTGGGCGATTCCCGGGTGTAGTTTAACAGTGGTGATTTAATTACATTTCCCTCAGCAGGTGGTTCATCAGTCCTGGATCTGAAAGAGTAAAAAAGACAGACTGGTGTTTAATTATCCTGGTTGGAGCTCCAGTTTAATGCCCAGCCGCGTACCTGCCGAGGCCGTTCTGAGCGCCTGCTGCATTGTAACCTCGTTACCTAAAGCCTTTGGAAAGAAATAGGGCAAGGCCTTGGAAAAATAGGGTGTTTCTAGGGAAGAGGGGCAGCTCCGCCTGTTTGCAGGTGTTTCTGTTATTTTTTGTACGAAAAAAAGCCCTGCAGGTGTATGGCCTGCATGAAGTGCACTGGAAGTTTATTGCATTTTTCCCTGGCAAAGTGCGGGTTGTGAACATTCTCCTCTTTTGAGCAAACTTAAGTAAGTCTTCAGTTTTCCATGGAAAAAGGTGTTTTCCCCAAAGGATGAGCTAAGCCTTCCCACTGGCGTATTTGCTCCATTCGTTTGTTGACTCTGCTGTTAATTACAGAGCTCCTGCCCAGCGTGTGCCTCTGCAAGGCCGCAGTACCTGGAGAGGGCAGGCAGCTTTGCTCCCTCCCGTTGTTATGAGTACCTTCTTCTGACAAGTTTCAAACAGAGCAGGGGTAAGGATGAACAGTGAAAAAGGGCAAGAGGTGACAACGAGTGCACGGTAGTGCGTGCCACGGTGTTTCGTGGGCCGGACGTCGGTCCTCTCTGCGGGAAGCCGAGGGATCCCCGTGGGGTTAATGGCTGCTGCGATGGAAACTCTTCTTCCAGTTGTCTGTCTCACCGCACCCTCCTGCTTCTGCAGTCCCCCGCCTTGTATGAAGAAGGGGAAAATCAAAGCTGCGCGATGTGCTCAGGACTGAAAACGAAGAAGAGATCGTGCCAGCTTGCGCAAGCCACGCAGTGCTACAGCCGTGGCCTTGCAGCTGGGGGGACCGAGGAGCAGAGGGTTGTGGGCTGGCATGGCTCGAGAAGGCAGGGAAACCTGCGAGCCCCTTGCTAGCCAACGTGAAGCACGGCACGAAAGCTTGCTTGTTTTATTAGACCAGGCAGCAGAGCTGGAAAAAACATACCCTGTCTTTTTTCAGACGTAGCTGTTGATGTTTTCAGAGCACTTTCTGCAGAAAGGCTTTGCCTTGGGCACGATGGCCGGAGAAGGCTGTTGGTGGGACTGATTATTTTGTCTCTTTTTAGGTTGTGAGTCAGAGACAAGTGAGAGTTGTAGCCATGCCCACAGCTTCTCTGGGGCTAGGGAATCTCTGTCATCCTCAACCTCAGGTCTGGCAAGCCCTTGTTCAGCTTTATCGCTTGCGGGAGACCGAGGTTCTCACTCACTGTGTGTTCCTACAGCAGCGGGCACGGGGGACCCCCGGCTCGCCTCCTGCCTAGAACAGCACGAGATCACACCAGCCGTGTTTTGTCTTAGGTGGTGAACTGAAAAACTTGTCGGAACCTTGGTTTTGGTCCGTTTGATAGAGAACGAATAGTTGTGACTGTGAGTGCTGGAGGTCGCGAGAGATCCAGCGGTGGGACGAGTTGGGCTCTCAGGGTGTCTTTGCTTTCGGCTTGGGGC
Organism: Sagittarius serpentarius; assembly: GCA_034782735.1. Taxonomy (NCBI): domain Eukaryota; kingdom Metazoa; phylum Chordata; class Aves; order Accipitriformes; family Sagittariidae; genus Sagittarius; species Sagittarius serpentarius. Next base: position 13,886,207 of record JAVKLA010000054.1, on the reverse strand, counting down.
TTGGCCTACTGAGCACAAAGGCTTGTTTCCTAGAAATTGGAGCGGTGCCCGCCCCGACCGAGTGGTCTCTTCTTTTAATTATCCTGGGAGACATCCCTGGAGACATTCCTGTCCCTGAAAACCCTGCCCTGGGCTCCGAGGGCACGAAACCCCAGGTTCTGCAGAACTGTGTACACCGCCCATATAAATCTGCAGAGTTTTCTGCAGTTGCTGTTGTCTGAAATCAAGCGTACCCTATGCGAAATCCTGCGGCTCGAGATGGCCGCCGCAGCTTAGTTAGTAGGGTGGGTTGCCAGGAACTCGGAGGGAAAACAGTATTATTGGGTGATGACCTAGTTGTTTGTAACTCTCTCTGTAGAAGAGATTTAGTAATCTTAGGAGAACTGTTAAAGTAGTGCTGCTTATGTTTGTTTGAAGATGAGGAAACACAGCAATTTAATTTTCAAATGTTATGGTTTGGGGTTTGTTTTTTGTTTTCTTTTTTTAAAACATCTAATTTATTAACAAAGCTAACCAGCTGGGAAAATAAGCACTGAAACTTTCCTAACAAGGTCATTCATGTAGGATGGGAAGGGACTCCAGAGAAACTCAAACCTCTCCAGTGGCAAAAGGGGGTTTGGGGCTGTGGCTTGGGGGTGGGGAAGGGAAGGGAAGGCTGAGCAAAGTCGGCCTAGGCTTGCCCCAGCAAAATGAAAGGAGAACAGTTTATCTTTTAAGTTTGCAGCAACTGTTTTTTAACCTTATGACTTTTTTTTTTTTTTTTTTGAAGTACTGAAATTGGGGGACTTGGCAAATGTTGAACTGTCTTAGTTCTCAGAGATGTGTGTATTACTTCATTAAAAAAAAATTGCTTTGGGTTGGTTTTTTTTTTTCCACACCGTAGTTTTTCAATATAGTAAGTGAAAACTGCAGGGTCTGGAGCGGGAGTTTGGGCTCAATTTGTAGTGGGTCCGTGCTTTCATGTACACATGAAACAGCTCCTTGTTATTCCAGAAATGATTATTTTAAAGTACCCGCAGTCAGTTTGCAGTGCGCCAGCAGAGTTCGTACCCAATTCAGCAGCTGCATGTATCAGCTCTAACAGCGCGTGTTGGAGGTTCTCGGTTGGAAGTTTCATTTTTCACGAACGCGTCAGCCTGTTGGGTACAGGGAAGCTTTTGCAGCCGTGACCGTCTTCTGCGGGTCCTTCTGGGCACTACCTGCGCTGCAGTGAAGCTGTTGGGTTCGGTGTGCCTGCGCCTGTCTCACGAGTCAGTCGGCCACCTCGGCCCCAGGGTCCTGCGGAGGTTCTGGCCGGGTGCCCTCTGATGCTGGCGGTGGGGAGGCAGGGAGAGCGGGGTGAACTCGGTGCTCCGATCCTGTGGTTTTATTCTGAGCAAAACTGAAAGCCCCAAAAGGGAGGGTCTTCCGATTTCTCACTTTATTCTGTGCAGAGTAAATTTCGCAAAGTAGACAATAGTCTCATATCTATTATCTTTTCTTAAGAATACTACCTAAACATCAGAAATTCCTCTTCTACCATTTCAGTTGCACGTAGCCAAGACGCTGTTTTGTACTTGCGTGTCTCCCACGTGGTGCCTGTGGACTCGCTCTCCGTCCGGAGCAGGGTCATCTTCCTCAACTGCTGCTGGTACAGGAGGACTTCTTATAGAAACAGCAATCCCTTAGCACGAACATCCTCCAGACACGACGTCAGCACCTCTCCTTGGGCCCAGGGAAAGGTCGCTGATGGTTTTGGCGAGCCATGCCTTGCCTCAAGCACTTAAGCATGGTGTCGCCTACCTGGGAGCACAATCTGCAACCCCACATTGGGGTGCCAGGGTGAGACTTAGAGCAGCGAGCCAGGGGCTGTGCTGGGGGGGGGGGCGGGCAGGGGGAGGCACCACCTGCGAGGAGGATCCCGTTACCATTTACAAATGAGTTAAGCCTCATTTACATGTTGAGCAGGAGCTCTGGTCAGACTCTGCAGCCATTTGGCCTCAGTGAGCACCAGGATTAGGCGACAAAACCCAGACGCAGCAAAGCCCTCGGTCTGGTAGTTTCCCGTTGCAATCAATTGCTTTCAGTGGCATTGAGTCTCAAAACTTGGGCTCAAATGCATTAATGGCTTGGAGCAGAATAGGGCCCAGGTGCTATTTTTGTGTGTCGGAAGGGGGCTGTGGCAGCAGAGCAGCCATCCCCCTGCCCACGTCTCGTGGCATGCCAGCGAAGGCAGGAAGCGTTGAACAAAACCCACAAAATCTGTGCGCTTTTAAACTTCCTTTCTGGGAACTCTAGCTTAACAATTAGCTTTTCAGTAATTAAATTCCTCAAATTGTCAGGCTAAATGCCCCAAAAGTCTAGTAACTCCTGGTACGTTTCTAAATGCTGTTGTAAATGAGCACGCAGCGCTGTAGAGTGCATTCTGCTTGCGTTACCCATCGGCTCTGTGGCTGCAGCTCTTTGGGCAGTCCCGGTGTGCCACCACATGCAGGTCTCTGAGCTCCGTTCGCTTGGCAACAGCATCACAAAATCACGGGGGCAGGTTTACCAGTGGAGCTTACACGTGTTCTGGCTGGGCTGCTGCTGTCGAGAGCCACGGGAGCTCCAGCTCAGTCCTTCGCGCTGCCTCCGGTGAGCGGCTGGTAGAGGTCAGGGTCTCCGCAGCAGCGCTGGGGGAGATGGGGGCTCCCCCGCGGCCGTCGTGTCCCCTGCTCTGTGGCACCAAGCCCTGGATGTGGTCCCGACCCTGCCAATTCACGTCAGCTAAAACATGGCCCGCCTCTCAGGCTGCGAGGTAATGCTCCTGATTGTTTAAAATTCCGCTTTTGTGTCTGTGGCGAAGCACGCAGTGCGTTCCTGTGTTGCCCGGCGTGGTGCAAGCCTCCCCGGCATGTTGAGTTGGCCGTCACTGACTTGAAATAGAAGAGGCCTTCTTGTCTGAGTCACAGCACTGCAGGGCTTACCTCGGGGGTGGTTCATGCACCACGGCCTTTGCCTTGAATTCCAGAGAGTTTCCACTTTGTATTTTACAAATAATATGACATGCATTCAACATACACCTCCCGTCATCGCTTACAATGAGAAACATGCTCCAAGAAGCTTGCCCTTTCCCAGCAAGAGAGCAGATTGTCTGAATATTAAACCTTTACAAACAGATTTACGACTGTTTGCAGACAAAGTTGTTTATGCTGTGTCGGTCAGCATTCCTCCTTCTCTGGAGTAATTTGGAGACTGAATCACTAAATGTGCCGTCAAAATGCATTTTAATATCTGGGTGCTACAAATATTAGTAATTCAGGACGCATACGCTGTAGACTTGCTGCGGGATGTTATGGCTCCACGATTAGGAATAACTCCGCTGTAATCTGGTGGATCTGGGTTAGTAACTCAGAGTTTGTGTCGTGATGTTGACACAGAGGGTATTTCAGACTCCCGTGCATCTTAACTCTCCTCCTCACAGCCAAAGCATGCAAAGACTTCACACCTCCCTGGAGCAAACGACGCTCCCAAAACTCCGTACCCGCGGCCGTGCCGAGTAAGTAGCCGACGGCACTGGGAGATGGCAGCCCCGGTCTGCCGAAACCAGTGCCCGTTCCTGGGAGCGAGGGTCTCGTGCCTGGTGCTCCTGGCCCTGCACAGTCACAGCTGCGTCTCAAGCTGCCCTGTGCTGGCTGACTCATGGTTTGGATTTGTCACCTCCTGCCTCGTCGTGCAGGGATTAAAGGAGGGCTGGAAGAGGCTTGCAGGGCTGGAGGATGAGCTGCTTTCGTGCAGGCAGTCCTGGCTCGTTTCCTTCGTGCTGCTCTGAATGCAGCACCGAGGAGCAGCGGGGCCGTAGGTGCTGAGTGAGGATGAGTGCCTGCGTCTTCGGTTAAGGGAATGCTGCTTCGCAGAGAGAAAATCCTGTTGGCTTTTTTTAAATTTTGCATTAATTGCTTTCCGTGGGTGGTCAGGAGCGAATCACGTGCGACTCGGTCTGTAGGTGACCTCTCTGGAGCACAGCGGGGAACTTTGGGGAAATTTGGGGGTGACGAGGGGCTTGTGGGGAACTGGGGCGGTGGCTGACTGCCACAGACCGAGGCTTGGGTTACTGACCCGGCTGTTGCGGGGGTGAAGCAACCACGGTTTACGACCTGTTCTCCTGCACAGTCGGAGTGAGTCAGCTGGCAGTGTGTGCTGCCAGCCCGGCTTCCCCGGCCTCCCTGTCACGGGTGTCTGCCCTGCTCAAATTGCCTCAACTTTGCTGCCGCTTTACTCGTGGAAGCTGCACACGGAAACCCTGGGTGGAAATATCTAGAGGAGTGGAAGATACATGCTTCAGATGGAGCGTGTCGCTGAAATGGCCGGTGCCTCGCCTGCTGCAGGGCGCTTGCTCGGAGCTGTGATCTCTAAACTGGCACACGTTTAAAGGTTCTAAAATTACAAAAGACCTTCTGTGATTTGCCCTGAAATTGGTCATTTGGAGCATATGCAGCATTTAAACTAGTTCTGGGTTTCACGCTTGTCTCCTCCTCCCGGATGCAGAGCGTTGCTGGCAAAGTAGGCCAGTGAGCTAAATATTAGGGGGCTGTTATATGGCCGTGCAGACTGGAGAGGTTCTTGAGTGTGTTCGTAATATTTGTTTCAGGAAATAAGTTTTTAGTGATACCTAATATCGATTATGAACGTCCCTCCTACCTGTGCGTGAGCAGGAGGCGTTACCTGCCGCTTGGCAATTACTCTGCCCAAAGCTGTTGCAGGGAAGGTCCCCCCACGTCCCGCTGCCGGCTGTTCCCCTGCTATGGCAGCGTCCCTCAGCTGCCGAGCGCTGCTGGCGTTCGCTCTGCTCTGCCGTGCCGCTTGCTGCCTGCAGCCTGATCCTGCTCTCGCTGGGCTTCGCCATTACTGGTGCGGATGTAGCTGGGAAAACCAGCAAGCTGCTTCATTTGTGATTCACTGCTGGGAGGTTAGAAGAGCAGCCGTGAGCTGTAAAGCGTGAAATACCAGTTAGCGTGCCACTTACGGTACTTCTCACCGGTAGATCGTGGGGCTGCAGAGAAAGCTGAGCGCACTCGGTGCCGCGGGAGCGCGGGTCAGCGCATGTTTTGGGTTTGTGTGGCGGCGTTTAAACCACAACAGTGCGTCGCTCCTAAGAGAAAACACTGAGGATGAGGTGGGGAGGGTGCTTGCTGCTGGCTGTGCACGGTTCCCGGCCAGCAGAAAGCACCCACGGGTGCCTGCGCTGCCGTTGGAGGAGAGCTGAGGGTGTATGGCAGTGTTTCGTGGGCATCCCACATCTACCGTGGGTGCTGTCCGCCGGCGCGGGCTGCATTGGCCTGACACACACCCGGGGTGAACTTCAAACCCAGGGCTGGTTTCTGCAGAGGGAAAGAAAAATTTTTAAAATCCGGGCCCTGCTGAGCAGCCTAGAAATGAGGGCGTGTGCCGAAACGGGGACTTGGTGCAAAATGATGCTGTTCCCAGCTCGCTGGTCAGGCACGAACACTGGCTGGAAAAAAAACACTGCTACCCAGGCCGAGGCGTGAGAAACCCGAAGCCTACAAGGAAATGCTGTGTGCAGTGCTTGGAAAGGTCACATGTAGCTACATTGGACTCGAGTCCCTGTAGTGCAATAAATGGTTTAAGCACAGCACCGTGGAGCCAATTATTCTCGTGGACCTGTGGAAAACAAATGGCGGGGTTTGTGCACGATCCTGCTAGAGACTGCGTGCAAGGATTGGCACAGAAAGGACAGTTTCACAGGCTAGGGCTGTCCTAAACCCGCTGCTCTTTGAACTCCTGGGTACCTGAATAATTTAGCGATAAGCTCTTTGCTCCTGCGATGCCTGTAGGGATATTCTTTTGAACACGATGCTGCACGGTCCTCAGCCCTTCTCTGCTCCTGCTGCTCCGTGCGCAGGTAGTTTCCTTCCAGCAGCAGCGGATAGATGGCTACAGGGGATGAGAAAGGGCCGGGGATGCCGGGGGCACGCGGCAGGGAGATGGGGCAAGGTGGCCTTCAGCGTGGCACGGGCGAAGGGACAGCTCGCGGTGGTCCGATAAGCCAGGGCAGGCTCGCGTATGCCGTGTGAGTTACGTACAGCAGAAGAAGCTGAGGTTTTACAGGGACCGCCAGGAGGTTATAGACCTCCAAACCCCGAGTGGTGTAAGTGCCAGTGGAGCGCTGACTTACAGTGTGCAACTAAGCATACTTTTGTGGACGTGATGAAGGAACCTCGTTCGGGTCTTTGTTGCAGAGCGCCTGCAGCAAAGCTGCTCAGGGACAGCAGCGCCAGCGCCAGCACAACTGACCCTTAACTCCTTGCTGGTCCTGCCCGTCGTCTTGGACCTGGTTTTGGGTCAGAGCTGGCAGGCGGGCTGTCTTCCTTGTCTGGACATGGTCGCGCACGTACGATCCTGGTTGACTCCTTGCTCTTTGGTGGGGTCAGGATCATCTCTTCTTCCTTGGTCCAACTTGCCGGGAAGCGCGTGGCACCCCGGCACGGGCTGGGCTCCTCTGTAAGCCGGCGGCACGTGCTGCCTTCGCGCTGCTTGTCGGCATCCCCTGGGTAGCTGCAAGTGAGGGGTCAAGCTGCAAAAGCTGTGCTGGAATTGCTGCCAGACCGGCCGCCTGAGCCCAGCGGAGAGCATCCTCCCTTCTCGCTGGACACATCCGAACACCGGCCCCATGTCGGGACTGATGCTTCGCATTCTTACCCGGAGAAGGAAAGTCCCGGAGCTGCTCGGGGTTTTTTTCCGCCACTCCCTCATCTATGGCCACGTGGGAGCAGACAGCAGCCGGGAGTGAGTCTCTGAACTTTGCCTTCTTGTTTTCCTTCTCTTCCGACGTGTGGGAAAGCTACTGCTGGGCTGCTGCAGACCTGAAACACGGCCCAGCCGGAGAGGGGCGAGGGAGGCGGAGAGGCCGGGCTGGCATGGCCGATGTGGCTTTGCCGCTGCCCGTCCTCCTCGCTGCAGCGGGCTCAGCAGAGAGGCAGTAACCGGTCGTGAAATCCTCCTCCGCCTGTGAGAGGGAGCGGAGGGGACGCTCTTCATCCGCAGTGCTGGGGCAGGTGGGCGGCAGCTCTCCTCCCTCCCGGCACCACCCGGGGTAACTGTCCCTTCCCACGCGGCAGGATCCGTCCCCTGTGCAAATAGCAGGCGTAGGGGTGGGCGCACGGTGCGGTGCTGGCCGGCCGCCAGCTTGGGAAAAGCACGAGTCGATAAACCCGTATCACCCGGTAACACAGGGAAGAGTGAAGCAGAAAGGCGCTCAAGAGCTCAGTGCGTTTTTTCTGGAGGGTGTTTGGGTTCCAGAGCATCAGTTGCCGAGCTGCTTCTCAGCTGACCGGTCCCGTTGTGTAAAATAATGGAAAAAAAAGCACTTTTTGCAGCGTGTCGCGGTTGCCTCTGTGTGTAAAACGTAGTTTCACATGCTGTGCCACCTTCTGGAAAACTAACCCGCTGTCTTTCAAAACAGAACTTCACCGCTTCACTGAAAATGTCTGGCAAAACGGCTAGCACGACCAACAACATAGCCCAGGCCCGAAGGACTGTCCAGCAGTTAAGAATAGAAGCCTCAATAGAAAGAATAAAGGTGAGAGCGCATCCTTCTTCACCCCTCTTTTTTCTCCTGTTTTTTTTCCCCCTTCCAGCTGTAGGTTGATAACATAAGGGAGTGCGTGTGTGCCCACGGTTCATTTTTTGTCCCCATCTCGGAACATGACATTTACGTTTCAGACCAACAGATCTGAATAAATCTAATTCTTGTGGCCCCTTACCAGCAGTATCCTCAGGTCGCTCGGTGCTTTAGGGACTTGTAGGAGAACCAAGGCAAAATACAAAATGCAAATCAAATGTGTGAAACAGAAGGCCGGTATGAGTTTCCAGTTTCATGCATATTGGCGTGATTTTTGTTCCATCCTTTGGCTGGCTGAATGCTACACCTGCGGGGAAGGTTAATGTGTAGGCACGTTCAAAAAAAAAAAAAAAAAAAAAAAAAAAGTAGCGAAAACTGGATTTCTTTAACTTAAGGCAGAAAAGAAACCAAACTTTTTTTCTAGCTAGCAGGGATAGGATATAGGCTACATGAGATGTAGCCTTCTTGGAAGGGTTTTGCCTTCTCGGGTGTTGCCGTGCTCCTGGAATTGCGGCCCAGCCCCTTCTGAAGGCCAGCAGAAGAAACGCAGAGGCTCCCAGAGCAGCGGTGCCCTTCCTCAAGCGGCAGGGGTCGGGAGCGGGGCCGCGCCAGGAGGGACCCTGCGCAGCGTTCCCGAAATGGCTGGTCAGCTGAGGACGCTTCTCTTCATTGTCCCCAGCATTATAGGTGGAGAAGTTCCTCGTTACAAACCTACTGTATTATTTTGAACCTTCTCCTGTTTATTTTTAGTCTTCTCTAGAAGCCGGGTAGGAGCTGAGCGGTGCTTTTGCCTGGTGTCGCAGACTAACCCCGAAGAGCGCCGGGGTCCATCCTTTTCTCCTCCCTGCAGATGAAGCCGGAGCGAGCCCGTGGCAGCATGTCTTTCGCAGGAGATGGGGCCCAGGAGAGTGCGTTGATCTCCGAGCACCTCTCCAGTCCCACGCAGGGACTTTGTACCTGTCGGCAGCTCTCAGCACATTCGATCGCCGTACCAGTTATGCGGAAATACCATTTTATGGGTTTTTTTCCTCCTGTCTTCTGCAGGTATCAAAAGCATCAGCAGACCTAATGCTCTACTGTGAAGAACACGCCAAGAAAGATCCGTTGCTAATGGGCATACCCGCTTCTGAGAACCCTTTCAAGGACAAGAAGACCTGCATTTTGTTATAGGAGAGCGGCAGCTCCTCCGCAGCCCTCCTGGGCAAAGCCAGCCACCGGCAGGCGTGTAGGCAAATACTCTGTAAGGTACCACCTGCTAACTGTGTAAGAGCAGCCGTTCTTTTACCAAGCGTATAAACGATTTCTTAAGCTTTCTAAAGCATTTCTTCTGTTCCCTATCTTTGTTAGGAAGCGAGGTTTCAAACAGAATTAACTTCTTTCTTGTCCAAGGGAATGGGGTCTCTGTCAAGCCCGCGAGCGCTGCGCCGGCGTCCCTGCGGTGGGACGGGCAGGGCGAGCCGGGGGTCTTGTCCTCTGCAGGAGTGGGTCCCGGTTTCACTTTTCAAGTTCCGCAAACGAGACCAAAGTTGCCTGAGCTTCGCTGGCAGAGCAGAGGCGAAGGCGTAGAAACCTGATTAAACATGGTTGGTTTTACATTTTGTAAAAATTATGTATGTGGCAGGGGGTGGGGTGGGGTGCTGTGTTGGTAGCATGTGTTTATGCACAGACGCGTTTAGAAGTGCATTATCTCGCAAAAGCTACCTTCAAAAACGATTGTAGCAACTGCTGGTGAACTCCGGGGAGCCGTGCCTGCAGCCTGCCTTACGCTGGCTTCTCTTGACCGGGGTTTTTAAGTGTAAAACCTGAAGCGTCAAGAATCGGAGATCTGCAGATTTATTTTCCTGCTTTATAAGAGGAGTTGAAAAAGCAGAATTTTCAGCTTTGATTCTGCTTTTCTGCATTTTCTTCTCTAACTGAGAATCTGTTAGTATGAAAAAAAAAAAACAAACCCATCAAAAGAATCGAAGGCTGCAAGCTAGCGCTGCCCCGGCTGCGTGCTGAGCTGGAGGCACGGTTCCGTCACTCGAAGTCCGAGTTACATTTTGTGCAGGGAGTCAGAATTTGGCTCTTTTTAAAATTCATTTTTAAAGGGGGAAAAATGCCAAATTATATCCAGATTGTGGTTATGCAGATACAATTGGAGGGCCTTTCCATCAAGTAAGTGATTTTATATATATACATAATAAAAAAGTCTTTCTCTCTGTGTGTGTATGTGTATATATATAAAAACTTTAATAGTGTATTTATACAGACATTGCATATTAACAGAGAACTTTGAAGGGATTGAAAATAATTCTGACTTCAGCTGGCCACAGACATCTTTCTGTGTAGCCGGGGGTTCAGAGGTTGAAGCTGCGATCTGCCATAACTGTCCATTTCTGTAATGATCTTTACAGAATTTATTAACCACTTGTAATTTACTGTCCTACGTCGCATATTTGTCATTTCTATATTAAATTATATACACACTATTGATACATATTGAGAAATTACATATGTTTAACAGGCTTCTTTAACAAACAGTTCAAAAATCGACATACAAGACTGACAGAAAATTGGACTGCTTATTCTGTGCTTACATGCAGATTATTTTTATAATTAGAGTATTTTTCTAGTGACAATTTAAAAAACAACAATGTAGAGCCACGCTAATTTTTTTTATTTTTTTTTTACTGTGTTTGTCTATCATTTTATAAGACATCTCGTTAAAAATAGTTAATTGACTTAGTCTGGGTATGCAAGACTGTAACTGTTGAGAGAACTCCAGCTGGGCTCAGAAGTGTGCAGGCAGGTATGTGGGGAGGGTAAATAACCCCCTGTTACTGCCTGAATATTGTTCTCCTGTCCGTCTGCTGTCTCCGTAGTAATCTCCCATTTTTATTTTGTCAGAGCTCCCTGTCCCCCCGCCCCACCAAAAAACGCCGTCACCTGTGTGGCTGCAGAGATGCTGTTCGTGTCAGGCTTCTTTTCGGTATTGAAATACCCTGAAATAAAGCCGGCAGCAGGTGCCGGTTGGTGCTCCGGCTGGAGCTGGAGCTGGAGCGGAGCCCCCACCCGTCATTCCCACCCGTCACGCCGTGTCCGTAACGGTGCTTAACTCTGTACTTTCTAATAAAGAACTTCTGGCATGGTCCTCGGGCTCGCTCCGTCACTCCTCTCCTACGAACCCCCCGGCGTTTGTCAGGCCGATGTCGAGCGTGCCTCGGCTGTGGCCGTGGCTCTGTCCCAGCCCCGCGACCGAGTTAAGCGTATTTTTCAACTTCTTCCATGCAATTTTGACATCCCTGTGGCACCGGGGCGAGATTTATGCCAGCATCTCTTTCACGCTTGCTTACACATGCAGAGAACAAAAGGATTGCTTGTAGGTGGCCATGATCGCATCAGTGATCAGAGGCGTAGGACTAAAAACACCGTGCCAGCTTCTCTTTCAGGTGCTTTCTCACTTTTAGGTAGAGACTTCAGATCATCAGCTAACTCGGCACCACACAACTGCCTGCTTCTGACGGCGCTTAGTGTATAGATTTTCGGTAAATTCTCTGGTTTTTTAAAATGCAAGACATAAGGGCATGCGAAGGCTTGAGCGGTTATGTTTGCACTTTGCTCTTTTGCTATAAATACTCCCGTGGAAGAACAGGAATTGTAAAATTCAGGGGAAATACAGACTCTGGCCTAGTAGAACGAAAAAAGGAGAAATGAGACCATCTGCATCCACAGCTGCTGGGGGAAACCCACAGAGGCAACGTGGTGGGACAGCATGGAGATGCGGCGCGGTGCGGCGGAGCGGCTGGGCCGCCTCTCCATGCCGTCCCTCTCTTTTATATCAAGTGAACCCAATACCGCTCCAGAATGGGTATTTATTCTTTTTTCTTTTCCCCCCAAATTAAGCAGCCAGCTTGTTATTTGTGGTTTTTCCTCTGTATTTTCTAATTTGAGTCTTTAATGCTGTGTTGCGTTAAAAGAAGGGCCGGTTGGCGGCTGAGAGACCGGAGTTTTGCTGAAAGTGCCCCTTGCTAAAATATTTCTGCTTTTTCTGTGCTCCCAGCTTTTCGTCGTTCATTTTCCTTGGCCTCCCGCAGCTGGAGAGCTGCAAAGGTTGGACTCGCTGCTGCTGCGCTGGTGCATTGCCGGGTGTTTCCTCCGTGGGAAGGGTGCCGATGGGGTCGGGATGGGGATGGCCTGGTGCAGGTGGGAGCGGTACCCCCTGCTCCTGACCCCTCCTGATCTGCCAAGGGTCCCCAAAAGAACCGTCACCCCGTAGCGTTGGGTGACAGCAGGACAGGTCTTCTGCAGCCCCGAGGTGGGGTGGCCAGGGTGCCCCTGCCGAGACCCTCAAGCGTGCTTGCTGGTCCTGTTTTTAAATCTTGGCTCAGGTAGGACCTGTTCATGTTAAAGCCATGGGGCTAAACGGGGGGTGAAAAGGAGACCTCACAAGTTCTGGTTGCGGTTCTTCTGGGCTGGGCGTCGGGATGGGTGTGTTTGGATGAGCACTGCGGCAGGGGTGAGAGCTGCAGGACACCTCGGCCCTGGAGCAGCAACAGAAGCTGGGTGTTCTTTATTATTTAAAAAAAAAAAAAATTTAGATTTATTAAAGACCCTTGGTGAAGCCTCGGTTCTGTTTGGGGGAGATTTTTTCCTTTCTTTCTTTCTTTCTTTCTTTTTTATTACTTTCCACAGCCTTTGTTCCCCAGGCAATCCGGACCCGTCCCTCTTTTGCCTTAGCTCCGCATGGCAGGTGCGGGGCCGCCGGCCCCGTCCCCAAAGCGCCGGTGTCCCCTGTGCGAGGCACAGCCATCGCCCGGGGAGCCGGCAGGCCAGCCAGGCCACTCCTCGCGCTGCGCTTTGCCCCAAAATGATCAGATTTTGCTTGAACTTGTCGCTCTTGGCTTTGATGGGTTTTGGTTTTGAGGCTGCAGTGCAATTAAGCCCCAAACCAGCACCCATTTTTAAATGAGGGGTGCAGTGATCGGAGGGCAGAGCGGGATCTCAAGCCCAGCTCTCCAGGCCACGCGCCGGAGTCCGTAGACGTCGCATCGCCGCGTGCGGCTGCCGCTTATTCCTCCTTTTGGCCGGTTATCGGAATTAACGTCCTTCCCGGTACGTGTGGTACGCCCTTCCCTTCCCGCCTTCCCTGGCAGCCGGTGCTTCCCGGGCAGGTGGCCCCGGGGCCACCCATGGGTCCTGGCCAGGCAGTTTGGAGTGTGGGGACAGGGGCTGGGGGAGACACCAGGAGAAACCAGAGGTTTGGGGGGGGTTTGGGTCGAGTTTGAGCTCGGTGAAATAGCAAGTGTCTGCAATTAATTCTAATAACGTGATTGATCTACCGGCCCTCTGTTACACACTTAGGAAAGAGCAAGAGAGCGTCTGGTGTACGATGGCAGAGGAGGGTAAAAGATCCCCAGGGCTGGATTTGGGTGGGTTTATGGTCAGACGTGGCTAAATTTTTTTTTTCCTCAATATCTGACATTTGTGCTGCTAAAGTAACGTGGCAGAAGGAGGATTTTTAAATACGTGCGTGCAGAGGACCAACTCTTGGGCTGTATTTGCTTTTGAAATACCTTAATAATGAAGCTAAAAATAATGATGTTTCAGAAAACTCCCATCGTGTGCAGCTACCGCGCCTGCGCCTGACCCGACCTTCTTGTTGGTGGCTGTTGGTGGTGGTTTTTTTTCCTCCCCGCCAGCTGCATGCTGCGATGGGCGGCGAGTGTGACTCCTGCTGCCACGGGCTGACGGCGATGCCGCTCCTGCGCGGACCCGCAGCCGTCCCGTGTCCCCGGGGGCCGAGGACAGTGCCCGCCCGGTCCTGAGCTACGTGCTGGACACGGCGCGAGGCCACCGCGGGGCGGGTGACGTGGCCCTGCAGCACCGCGCGGGCCGGGGCCGGGCGGTCGGCGGTGAGCGCGGGCGGCGTGAGGCGGCTGACGGGCTCCGGGTGCGGGGGTCCGGCGGGGGCCTGTCCGGAGGGGCGTCGCTGGGACACCAGGCTGGGCCGGGCTGCGGGCGGGGAGCCGGGGCGGGGAGGGGCGAGAGCAGCAGGCGAGATCGGAGCGTCAGAGCCTTATTGCACAGGTCCTTCGCAGCCTACAGTCGTCCAAGTGTCAAGCTTCTCTTTCCCTTTCCACCCTCTGCCTTTCCTCTTTGAGCCGCTAAGAAATAAGGGGTGTAATCCACTCCGAGGAGAATTTTTTGGCACCAGGCTTGCACGTCGCATTTTTCACAGCAGCGTGTTACCTAGCGTTCTTCCCCCCTCCCCAGTTAGGCAAGGATTGTTACACTCGTTTTATGGGAAAAAATAGATACGTGGGGTATAAAGCTCCTAAAAGGCACCAAGGCATCAGTGGTAGGGCTTGATGAGGCACCCTCTCACCTGCACCTGATCTTGGACAAGCCCAGCTTGCTGGATGTCAGCGGGGTTCCCCACCCCTCACTTCAGTATTCAAGCATGAAACATTCTGCTGTAGCAGATACCCAGCAATGCCCGAGTCTGACAGGGCTGGTTAGCCAGCGCCTCGTCTAGCTACATGGCACAGGAGTTTTGATGTAGGCATGCTTCTAGCTCAGACCCAGCCCAAAACGCAGCAGTGGCTGCTGCTTTGTTTTAAAATGGAGCAGGGAACTGTTACTGTACACCTTTAATTCAGTGGCTTACGGCTAGGAGCATTCACCCAGGTCAGGGGAGAGTTCATTCAATTCCATCCTCTGCCTGAGGGCAAATGAGACATATGTCTTCCTCCTAATTGGCAACAGGATCTTTTTGGCACACTCTTCAGCTTCCTTTTGGAGCTGTGTCATTGTGCAAGAACTTCTAGAAGCTGATTGAGATGGTAAGAGGCAGGAACTAGAAGGGGGGCAAAAAGGGCCTCCAGGCTGTTCTCTAAGGATGGTTTCCGGGTTGAACGTGTGCGTAGTCAGAATATGGAAACTGCCCAGAGCAGATCTCCTCCCTCCCCTCCCTTAGCCCCTGTACAAAGCATCCCCCAACCCCTCATTAGGCTGAAACCTGTCCTTGATTTAGTGAATCTTGCACATTATTCTCTCAGTTGGAAGAGCTGTAACAGAAGAGGAGGAGAGTGCCTCCAGTCCAAAACAACCAATGCTTCCACAGTTAATGGGCATTTGTGAGATAAAAGGGTTTGGTATTGCATTGTGCAGAAAACGGAATTGAGTGTAGCTGTTTTACGCAATAGATTAATGTGCTAAATGAAGACAGTGCTAGCTTTCTCTCCAGAAAGAGCTGGTTAGGGACAGAATTTAAAATATAACCTGCATGGGGATTTCTGTTTTGTCAGTCCGTAGGTGTCAGACTGCAGGTCTTCTATGGATTCAGAAATCAGGTGCCTATCTTTCTACGTGCACTGCATGGAGTGTATAATTCAGTCTCCTGCTTCCACCCTAAATGCCTTTCATGCAGGTTAGCCTGTGTGACAGCTATTCTTCTTGGTTGAGGTGGGACCATCTTGTTCATAAGGATAATCAGTAGACAAGCACTTGACCTGGGATATATATGCAAGTGAGCCCTAGGACTCTACTTCCATACTGTGAGTCAATGAAATAGCTAACTCACCAACAGCCTCACACAGGAACTGTTTCAGAAAGGCTACTAGCTACTTTTCTACCTTCTTCACTTGTTAGATCTCCCTTGCACAACAGGTTCTACAGTACAAAGTAATGTCAGCTCTACTTGTGAGTGTAATTTTCACATTTTTCTCCTCCACTGAACAAGTTAAGAGCTAACTCAAATTTATTCTGATCTAAAGCCTATTTCAAAGAAATTCAGAAGGTATCCTTTCAACGTTTCCATTCCAGGAAAGAGTGAAGCAGGTTTCTAACTTCACTTCAATGCTGGGCAGATTGGCTGGCTGTCTCTCTTTTGTACTTTATTTACGGTCCTTTTGTCACTGGACATTTGCAGCTTGTTCTCTTTTGATTGCTTTTTTAAAACATATGAGCAAAAAACATATGTGCAAAAGCAAACATCTCTTTGTTATCAGTTCTTCTGTTTGGCTCAACATATTTTGGCACCTGTCTCCATACTCTTTTAATAGTTCCTTAATAAATAACATGCCCAGTGTGGGTCCCAGGAGTGCAGGTGTGGCAAGCATGCCATTTCCCCTCCGGCTAGCCATTGAGTCATCTTTGCTGACTTCAGCTACCGAACCATTATCGTTGTTTTATGCCTGACCACTATTTCACAGGCATGACAGTGTTGATGAGCTTTATAAAAAGGTTAGCTTTGCAGGTAAGGCTCTGCTTGTGACTCTAAGAGTTACAGTCTGAATGCTGCTTCTCCACTTTCTGCTGCTTCCTCAGGAATTTCTGTCTCATCTGTGAAAGCTGGCCTCCAGTAAGTTAAAAACTGGGCTGTCGTTCTTAAGAGTCCTTTCATATTATCACTTTGATCTTTTCCAGGTGAGATTTTTAATCCTGGCTGCTTCTAATTATCCTGCAAGCACAAAAAAGGACATTTTGTCCCTGGGCTAAATCCACTTTGTGAAAAACACAGTCCAAAATGATAGCTAAGAGGGAAGGGAAACTTAACAGGAAGGAAGCGCCACTTCCCTGGAGTGGCTTCTAGTCTCAACCAGGCAGTTACCACATGACAGTTTTCAAAAAAAAAAAAAAAAGGTCAACATAGATTCAGGGTGTGAGGCAGCAATACCTGAGTGGTGACTGTGACCGTCCACACGTGGTCTGTGCAGCTTTGAACAAGTGTCTCTGCTGGTAAACAACTGTAGCACCAAGTTGAAAAAAACCCAACAGGAATCTTCACTGTCCTCACTGACGCCTCGAGAAGTTCATTTCATTAGGACCTGAAAGAGCATAAGAAACCTTGTTGGTCCTCTTCTCAAGCCTAGCTGGGTCCCTCTCTGCCTTCATCATCCCCTGTCAGACACAGGGGCAGAGGAGCCTGGGCTGCTGGGGGCTGGCAGATGGACCAGTGCTCAGCACTGGGGCACTTCACTGGAACAACCAGCCCAGCTGGCTGGTAGATAACAACAGTCTATTACCACCCAGCCACGCTGACAGGACAAAGCTGAGCTGTAAGATACAACGAAACACACATA
Source organism: Sagittarius serpentarius (assembly GCA_034782735.1). Classification (NCBI taxonomy): domain Eukaryota; kingdom Metazoa; phylum Chordata; class Aves; order Accipitriformes; family Sagittariidae; genus Sagittarius; species Sagittarius serpentarius. The sequence continues at coordinate 13,869,542 of JAVKLA010000054.1, read as the reverse complement.
CCGCTTGTTGGCAGTCAGGGCTGAAACAGTCTCTCACAGTTTTGCAGCGCGAGCGAACTGCTCACGGCACACGGCAGGGAAAAGCGCAGGCTGGCTCTGCTCAGGAGGGAGACACTCGAAACACTGCTAGCAGCTAAAAACAACTGCACTGGGGCCAGGGGCTGGAGTCTGGGGCTACATCAACCTTCCTGCACCTATCCAAGTTTACTCCTGTCCCCCAGAGAAATAGCCCAGAGCATGTTTTAGTCTATACTTTCAAGTTTATTTCCCCATCCTTCTGGAGACTGCTTTCTTTTAAAGAACTGTTATAATAGAATTAGAATAAGAATAGAGGAATCACACTGTCTTTGTGTGTCTGCGTCTCATCATGAAATATCAGGGGATATCAACACAAACAAATAAATACAAACAAATAAATCTAGATAATGAACAAGAACTAGATCGTTACATCCCATAGGTAGATTCTGATTACCCAAAGCAGTGGCTGTTTTTTATGGTCCTTCTGCTCTGTCAGGTCATTAAATGCCTTATTGTCTTAGGTTTTCTACATCAATGATAGGAACTGTTGTATTATAACACGCTTCCTGATTTTAAGTTGGAAAATGCTGTATTTGAGTTAAGCACCCTAGCATCTTAAGGGAGAGGCTGAGGGGGTAGGAAGGAGATCATTCGTTAATCATCTGATGAATGAAATTGTCTCTTTTTTAGATTGTAATTGGCTAGAGGGGCCCCATGAAGAAAAGTGTGTTTACACTGCACAGCTTTTTATGGGCAGAAATGCATATATTATGATGGCTTAGAGCCTGGGCAAAAGCTTGGAGCTTTATTTTTGTTTCAGTAGGTAGATTTGATCTAATCAGCTAACAGCAGCAATACAAATTTTCACAATAACAGTTGGCCTTTATGTGGCCATTCCAAGAACAAAGGCTTACTGTTTGTGATATATATCTTTCAAGATCTTTTTTTATGGCCTAGATAAATATTACAAACTCACTCCTCGTCAGTAGGCTTTCTGTTCCATTAAAAGAAAAAGGGTGCTCTTTGAAGGTCTTTGGTTTTATTTCTGAGAAATTTTACCAAGTGCCAAATACAAATAGTCCTTCATAGTCAGTGCGTATCACCAGCCTCTGGGAAAGATGCCCATAATTGTTCCCATGAGTGAAGAAAAGACTAATGATATTAGGGTATCAGACGAGGATATTTCACTTGTTCTGCACTTTTTCCAAGAAGTAGGAATGACTCGATTCCCTACAGAATTGTGACATGTGAATATATAGGGAAAACTGAACAGGGAGACTCTTTCATTTGGATGGCAGGAAGGGACCCAAGAATTGAAGAATTAGATTGAGACACATTTGTCTATTCAGGTGAATTTCAGTAGATTTTAGGCAGCCAAGTCCCCAAAATCTGATCCAACCCCCCCCCTTCATAAACCCACATGGCACCACCATTTCTGCTGCTGCTCCCAGTACATGCAAGCCATTGCACAGGAGCACCCCAGGGTGAGGAGCCTTGCACAGCGATGGCAGAGCTTGTGGAGATCAATATGAAGAACACAGCTCCAAGCAGGCCTCCTCCTCGGAGCCTGCATGGAGCACTTCTAGCAGAGCTGCAGCTTTGGGTCTAGTACAGGGCATACTAGTCATGGACATTTTCTTTCAAACTTTAGCCAAGGAAAGGAGAGGTCCCAGTTAGACCATTAAATGAAATGGAAGATGTAAGTAGTTAGCCTTTGTCAGTCTGAGAAGCTTCAGTCTGGTTCTCACTCAAGGAAACTGCTTTAACCACGAGGCTATAAGCATGTTAAGTATGCTAGGTAACAGTACCTTAGATCTCTCCTGCAGAAGCTTGGCTGTGCAAACAAGAATGCAAGAGCTGTGAGGATTTTTTGCTGAGCAGGGGCTGGAAGATAAACTCCTTGAATTATTTCAGAATAGAACATTGCTTGCTTGGTTTGGGTTGTTTAATCTGAAATGCTAGTTTAGCTAAAATCCATAACCAGCCTTCATCTTTAGAGCCCACTGTTCAGTACGGAATTAGCTACTGATGTCACTGTCCTCTACTTCCCTTTGTCAGTACATGCCTCTAGCATAATGTTGCATCCAATCAGTATTCCCCTTGTTTTGCAGAATTGGAGAATTATAGTTAACTCCTCAGTTGTTCTTTTACCACGTCCTTCCACTTTGAGGTACCAGTTTCCAAAGTTACAGCCTCTAGCCTCAACAGCTTTGACCCGTTCTCAGAAAACTTGAAAGTCATAGGTAACCAGCCCAACTGTTCTAGATACTTTGAGGAAGTCTCAGCCCTGTGACATTTAAACAACAGAGACAAGTTTCCATCGTTTGCAGTGGGGTTTGCTTGTTATTCTCTTCTTTTCCTTTTTTTTTTTTTTTTTCCCAAGTCTGCTTCATTCTGTTTGGGTGTTTCCACAGAAAGGTCAATGCAATCCAAGTAAGATAGGAGCTGCACTAGCCGTGTACCAGCGATAATGCACGTAATTGTGTGTAGGCTGCATTAGGTTTGTGCATGCTTTCTAGTCTTCATTCTGAGACTGATCAGGGGTTACTTTTCTGACTGGGCAGCTAACAGCCAAAATTCCCCAGGCAGATAACTTAAGTCTTACTTTTACAGCCAGACTAAATAGCAGTGTGGAAAGAGGACAGATGCAGTAGGTCATACTAATGTAGAAGTTAAACCCCCTTTATATGCTGGTGCATTTGGTCCATGCCTAAGCCGAGGTATAGTGAAAAGAGAAAGGGACTGAAGAAGAGAAGGTGGAGATGGGAACTGAGATCATTCATTGACATATCAAGTCTCAGGTCAGGAGCAGAGTCTCGCATAGGCTCCTGCAGCACCTCTGGGTTGGCTCAGCCATCCCACGCTGCTGAACTGTGAGAGACCATTTCAGCCCTAACTGCCAACAAGTGTGTTTTGTTGTATCTTACAGCTCAGCTTTGCCCTGTCAGCATGGCTGAGCAGTGATAGACTGTTGTATCTACCATAACCCCTTTCCTGGAGCCATTCCAAGTACCTTATATGCCACATGGCCAAAGATCAGTTACAGATGTACAAGGATCAGGTATTTAAACTTTAATACTATCAGGACATGAACATTTTCCTAACATTTGTTCTCAAAAGTAAACTGGGAAAGAAGAAAGGATTTCTTTAACTTTGTTGGGATTCTTGTTCCGGAACTTGTGGACTGAATCAAGAGCCCTCTGAAATCCCAGAGTCCTCCTAGGTGAGATTATCTATTCGGAGTCAGGCTTAACCTGAAACTAAGCAAAAATGTCCTCACTTACCCAAAGGTTCCAAACTACTCCTGTTCATTGTTTCCCTTTCCCAGTGGCTCTTTGATGCCTATGTTCTTTGTACTTGCAGCTGATTTCTTTATTGATACTGTTTGTGAGTGCTGCACTTTCCCAGCTTCTGGCAGAAAGATCTGGGGTTAACTAACTCTCCTAGGAATCGGTTAATCCCTTGTCCTAAAAGGATTTAACAACTGACTCTTGTTTCTGGTCTGGGAAATACATCCTGCAACCTTCGTCAGTAATGCTGGATGCCATGTAGATGCACAGTATGCCAGAACAATTTCACAATAAGAGTGTAACTACCTTAAGCAGAATTCAGAAACTGTATATGCGCAGGACCCCCAATTCATTATATCACAACTGTAAATGTGTCCATCCCTATCAGGCAGGACAGCTACTCTGGTGAACATGAGAGGGACAGAAGCTAGCGAGAAGATATTTATATTAGTATCTAACAATCAGAAGCAAAACATTTGACATTGTATGATTTTCTGCACAGAAACATCTATTGCTGATCAGCTTATTTCAAATCTTAGAACTTGCCAGAAAGCAGAAGTGTGGCATCAGTCTGTCTAGAAACTTACTCATAAACACGGCTGCACACTCAGCATAGTTTAGGTTAGATGAATATAAAACAGTCTCTGTTCAGTTAGCTGGACTCTGGACATACAGAAGTTGGCTTAAATATATTTTCAAAACATTCACAAGAAAAGTTGTACACTGATGATGAAAGCAGTGTGCATATCAAATTTTAAGTTAAATCAGTGTAATTTTATACACAAACCCATCTCACTATAGAAGAAAAATAATAAGGGACAACTAAGACGGTCTTTGTCTCTTCAGTGCCTAAAGTTTTTAGGTATAGAGGGGAGAAAGAGGACTATCTTCTATGCATTGATTTTACAGGCATTTAATCCTATCTTTCTTTCTTCCCTTTCTCTGGGGAGCTTTTGTGCTACCTGTGACAACCAGTGGTGTTTCACAGAAAGACATCAGGGTAACAGCAGCACTCATGCAGGCTCCGAGTGAGCTCTCACATCTTGCTGTCCAAACAGCAAGACCCTTAGCTATGGAGCTAAAGGGAAAAAAAGCCTTCCAACTTGGCAGTAGGATTAATGTTTATCCCTTAATCCTTAATCCTAAAGCAGGCTTGCAGCAATTAGAGATGAGATTCTCACACGCTCACCAAAAGATACTGCTACATTTATTATATATATACCCTACTCATCCGTGATTCAGTGACCTACAGAAAATGGCCTGGATGTTTTTGTGAAAATTAGCATGAGCAAAAAATGTACTACTTTTTTTTTGGTGCAGACAGTGAAAAATTCACCAGCTTTACCTCTGTCTTTACCTTTTGATCCACCAACCACATCCCAAACACCTAAATGACTGGTATTCTTGGTCACAGGACTTCATCTTTGTGGAATTGTTTCAAGCAGTCTGTGCTTGTGGTGGGCATACGATTCCTCTGGCTGGCTGAGTCGTCATCTAGGAAAAATCTCCTTAGGAGGATATCATGGTTGCTGCAGTAGGTTATTGAAAAGATTTTTAAACTCTCTGAATCTTATTGATGATTATATCAGACTGGTCTTCTCTAGAGTCCACCTAGACAGCCAGTGCCACTGCTGCTTGGTTCCCCAAAACCTATGGCTGACAACTGAGAACCATTTAGGCCCGCTGCTCATTTTCATAAGCACACAAGGTACATGTCCGTTCACTTCCATTGGCATGTGCTGGTTCATATTTGACCTAGGGTTATGTGGCGGAAGCACAGGAGGCTGCTGAAGAGAGTAAGCATGCTACTGAACGCTGCACAAAACCACTTCCGAGACCGAAATTTTCCTTTCAGATCACTCTCTTAAAAAGCAAGCAAATACTCTCGGCCATCAGCAAGGACAAAGATAGGGTATGTAACCCGTTCTTTATTTATGTGGACTCCAGTGCATTTCTGTTGCGGGTGTGGAAAGGGGAATGGCAAGTGCTTTCTAACTCTCCACAGGGGAGTTGTTACTCTGACTTCTTTCCTGGCTTGCGTACATGAAAAAGGAGACAGTCTTGGTCCTCCTCTTCAGCTATGCTTCAGGCCCTGCTTACTGACACAGCCTCTGTGGATGTCCTAAGGGGTACACAGCTGTGCTGAGATGGACATGCGCTGCTACAACATCCACTCTCGGGTACTGCCAGTTCCTTTCCTTTCTTGCTATGCTAGTGAAGGTTTCTAGGTCTAGAAACCAAGTTAACAAAACTGAATTTTAAAAAACGTTAGTACAATAGTGTCGGTCAGTTCCAGATGACTCAAAGCATCTGCACTGGCCTTCCCTGATCCAGACGCACACTCTCTGAGGAGGCTGAGACCAGAGCTAGAGTATTTGCATTCTGTATACACTTGCTTGCTGCCTTTAGATCTAGGTGCAATATCCACCCTGCATTGTAAAAGTTCTTTCCATTGCTCAGAAACATACCCTGCTTAGGACTTTCCATCCCAAAAGCATTTGCTGCATTTTTCCTCACCCTCCTACTGTTCCCCTTCCCTTTACTGCTTTTACCCCTTCTGATAGCAAGGCAGTAGAAGGAAACAAAATCTCACATGCTGAGCTCTCATTCTCACAACTTTATTGCTCCAGTTTTCAATAACGAATGAGGCATTTACACATCCCTTCATCTCCATATCCATGCACAGGCACGTAACTGAATGGGATGATCATCATTTTGTGGGAATAATATCCTTCCCAAAAAGCTGTAGGTGCTAATGTACAATGGCGAAGAGTTGTATAAAATGCTCCATGGAGGGATTCTGTTAAATTAAAAATCTTTGCTGTCCTCATGACAGCATTAAGAGGCATTACTTACTGCCAGCATCCTCCTCCTGTTCATGGAGGGCTAAGATTTCCCAAGAGGGGGAAAAGGTAGTAACTTAGGCAGAAAGAATTGAGGGAGCAAAGAGTTTACAAATTAAATCTTCCTTGTCACCAAAGCAGAGCAGAGGTGGAGTCTAACAACTTAAGAGATTGTTAGAGACTTCTTTAACTTACAAGATCATGGAAGAGCAGGTAAGTGCAAAAGTAAAAGTGGCTAGAAATATTTCACCATTTTCTTATTTTCTAATAATAAAAATAAAACTACATTTTTAAAGTTAAAAACAACGTTTTCTAATTCTTCCACTCTAAACATTTTGAGCTTTTTCTTGTGCTAAGGTGATACATGTCTATTAAGTTTTGACTTCCAAAGTACTTTCCGTTTGTCACTGCTTTTTGGTGATGCTGTGATTTTGCCCAAGCTTTAAAAACCAGCCATAGCATTTGGACAAATACAAGGAATGGAAATGTAAATGTCTGAAAGATAAATGTAATCTAAAACTATTTGTGCTAAACATCTTATAGTATAGTGTCAACAAGAACCATTGTAATAGTTAAGAAATAATAAAAGGGAAACAGTGTTTTGTCTTCACGGTTCAAGCAAAGAGAAAAGTAGAAAGTAAACAAGATCTTGAATGAACTGCTGTATGTTTAGTTGTGTCTTTTTTAATAACCTACAACATTTTGTTGTCACACAGACAAACATCCTATAGCTTACTGTTTATAATGTCCCCTTTTAACAGTGCATGCTAGGTCAAAAAAAGAGGGTAAAAAACCCAATTATTTTCTAGTACTAGGAATTATTCCCCATAGATGCAGTTAAAATCTCTCAACAGAATTTTGATACTCACTGCCTCTAATTTGCTTTTCTTTGCAGGACCTTAGTGAGATAAAATGTGAATGAAATTTGAATGCCAGGACTTAAGAATTCAGCACTCTATCCTATATTCATAGTCTCTTTTACTTTCAAGAATCAGATCTTGTCCCAAAACCATGAAATTATCTTCAAAAATTACAAGATTAGTATTTTAAGTTGCAAGGTATGTGTGTTTCCCACTTGGTGTTTGAGCCTCTGGGGTGGAAATTTGCAGACTCCCCCTAGTAGTCACAAGCTGTTACAAGTTAAGGTTTTACTATAATCAGATGACTTCGAGAAAGTCACCAAAAATGTTAGGTACAGTGAGATTGTGTCAGTTACGAGATTCAACGGTACCATAATATCCTTGTACTTCCTATTTAGCAGATAGTCTCTAAAAAATGGCTAGCTCTTTCACTTGGTATTTGCAATGGGAATATCATAGTGGTTTCTACTGACATACTTTTTCATTTCCCAGAAATCACTTTGTATGATGGCAACAAGCATAAGATGTTTTTAGTTAAAGTACAAACTGTAATAGTACAAAGCGTAATAGTCTGCATAGAATTTTGTACTTGTGCTTTAAAGCAGCAGTGTGCTTAAATCATAATAATAATTAGCGGGGTTTACCTCTTTTTAATCACTGGCTCAAAGCCCAGCTTTTTTCCTCTCTGAAGTAGATTTTCTTTGCAGACATCAGATGGCCATCAGGGCCACAAGGATTTACACTTAAACAATTTTTAAGGAGACTGTGCTGGAGGTCACAAAAATTCTTCCATTGGGTTGTCATTTCATTTCAATAAATGCTTTTTTAAAAGCAGAAGCAGATGGTTGCAATCTTAGTTAGAAGGGTTTTTTTAAACTACAGTACACAAACAACCACTCTAGGGTAATAATTTGCTCTGTTCTTTACCATGCTCAATAAAAAAGACCTTCCTTGCTTTGAAGAGGTTTTTGTCTCAGATAAAGACAGAGACAGGCAGATAGTATAATGCAAGGAAAATCCAGAGTGGGAGTAAATTAATAAATGGATTCATCAGTGACCTGCATGAATTATGCACATTTTTGTATAACTTAGGAATTTACAGTTCAGGAAATGTAGTTTTTCATAAAATGTGAAATCTTGCAGCACAGTTTCAGGCTGCTGTGCTTTTTCTTTTCCTTCACTGTTAGCCTTGTTCCTGCCTATACTTTCAAAACTATTTTACAACCCTTTCAAGAACAATTTCAGATTGCAGGGTTAATCTGAGGCTCAAGGAGCCCCAAAAGAGGTCCCCCTTTTAAAAAATTCATGGCTGTTAGGCACTTAGGTGAGACAACAATCTGAATTCCAAATAGCATCGTTGCCCTCACAAGGAGAGCGCTCAGGGAAAGAGCGGCGTTGGCCTGCTCTGTTGAGGTGACTGGATGACTGCACTTCACTTTGGTAATCCAAACTGTTTAAACCTGTTTGGATAACTGATTAAGGAATTAAGCCAATACACCAGCATTATCAGTTCCATGACGCAAATTAAATAGCTAGGCCAAGATTTTCACACTTACCTAGCGAGGTTTTGGTGCTGCCCCTAAGGTACATAAAGGAGGGTTACTTTTTAGGTCATAGGAGGTGCTCACATCTCTTTGGGACCCATCTTCTGACCAGCCAGCCTATCCGATGATGCCTGTTAAGACATAAGAGAAAGGATAAATCCCAAATCACTAGTAATTTTTAGTGTGACATTAGTCTTTTATTCTGTTAAAAATGTGCTCTACAACTTACTCCATACATAGCCAACTACAGAATTAATGCTTACTATTTTCACTTTTTCTACATAGATTCGTGATGTTACATCAACAGCTAGTACTTGCCTTTGGAATATCACTAGCTAGTGATATATGTGCATTTAGAAGCTGTTATTCTGAAGCCCAAGTCTCCCTGTATTATTTCTGCAATCTCACAGATATTCCACTTGTGCCAAAGGATACAGTGAAGCTTTTGCTAACTTTCAACTATATCAGACAAGTGACTGCAACTTCGTTTCCGCTGCTGAAGCACTTGTTGGTGTTGGAAATTGGAAAGCAGTATGTCTATCCTGTTACCATAGGAAAAGGAGCTTTCAGGAACCTGCCAAACCTTCGTGTCTTAGACTTGGGATTTAATACAATTCTTCAACTGGATCTTGATGCTTTTGTGGGCTTGCCAAGTCTGACTGTACTCCGTCTGTTTCAGAACTACCTTGGAGACTACATCCTGGAGGAACGTTACTTTCAAGATTTGAGCTCGTTAGAAGAATTGGATCTTTCAGAGAATCAAATCACAAAACTTCAGCCTCATCCCTTATTTCGTAATCTAACAGTCTTGAAAACTGTGAACCTGAAATTCAACAAAATATCCAACCTGTGTGAAAGCAATCTTACCAGCTTCCGAGGAAAACACTTTTTATTTTTTAGCCTCCGTTCTAATAATTTGTACAAGACAGATGAAATGGCCTGGGCCAAATGTCCAAATCCTTTCAGAAATATTACGTTTAACTCACTAGACCTTGGTGACAATGGCTGGAGCACAAAGAAAGTCCAATATTTCTGTACAGCCATTACAGGGACACAAATTGCTTCTTTAATATTTAGCTCTCATACAATGGGTTCAGGATTTGGCTTTAATAACTTAAAAAATCCAGATAATGACATGTTTGCAGGACTAGCAAGAAGTGATCTTCGTTTGCTTGATATTTCAAAGGGTTACATTTTCTCTCTCTATTCTTTAATCTTTCAAAGCCTTGGTGATCTGGAATTGCTGAACCTTTTCAAAAACAAGATAAATCAAATCCAAAGGCAAGCATTTTTTGGCTTGGGAAACCTAAAAACTCTCAATCTCTCAAGTAATCTTTTAGGCGAGTTGTATGATTATACTTTTGAGGGTCTACATAGTGTAATGTATATTGATTTACAGCAAAATCATATCGGGATGATTGGTGAAAACTCATTCAGTAACTTAGTAAGTCTGAAAATAATTGATCTCCGAGACAACGCCATTAAAAAACTCCCTTCCTTTCCACATCTGACCTCTGCCTTTTTAGGTGACAATAAGCTAATGTCTGTAGCTGGCACAGCAATAGCAGCAACACACCTTGAATTAGAAAGAAATTGGTTGGCAAACCTGGGTGACCTGTATATTCTTTTCCAAGTTCCAGATGTGCAGTATATCTTCTTAAAACAGAATCGCTTCTCTTACTGTATGAAAAGTGATAATGTTATAGAAAACAGTCAGTTAATCTACATGGATCTAGGCGAAAATATGTTACAGCTTGTGTGGGAGAGAGATTTATGTTTGGATGTGTTCAGGGCACTGTCCAAACTTCAGGTTCTGCATCTGAATAACAACTACCTCAGTGCTCTTCCACAGGAGATTTTTAGAGGTCTAACATCTCTAAGAAGACTTAATCTAGCTTCCAACCTATTGTCTCATCTTTCTCCTGGGCTTTTTCCACAAAACCTAAGAAACTTAAACTTATCTGGAAACCAGCTTTTTTCCCCTCAGCCTGAAGTCTTTATGACTTTAAGTATTCTGGATATAACACATAATAAGTATATCTGTGATTGTACTTTAAAGAGCCTACTAGTGTGGCTAAATGAAACCAATGTCACCCTAGCTGGCCTACAATCTGACAGGTACTGTGTGTACCCACCTGCATTTGCAGGGGTACCACTGTCATCTCTGACATATGACGGTTGCAGTGAAGATGAACTCCAGCAGACACTCAGGTTCTTGGTATTCGTCTTCACCTTCATCACTCTTCTAATGTTTCTGATGGCAGTCATCGTTTTTACTCGCTGTCGGGGGATTTGTTTTGTCTGGTATAAAACTATCACCAAAAAAATGATAGACAGCCATCCACAAATGGCAGATAAAAGTGGATACAGATATGATGCGTATTTGTGCTACAGCAAAAATGACTTTGAATGGGTCCAGAATTCTTTGCTAAAGCACCTGGATTCACAGTATTTTGATAAAAACAGATTTACCTTGTGCTTTGAGGAAAGAGATTTCTTGCCTGGGGAAGAGCATATCAACAATATTCGTGATGCCATTTGGAACAGCAGGAAAACAATTTGCATTGTGACCAGGCAATTTCTCAAAGATGGGTGGTGTGTGGAAGCCTTTAATTTTGCCCAGAGCAGGTACTTTTGTGATCTGAAAGATGTCCTCATTATGGTAGTGGTTGGGTCACTTTCTCAATATCAACTGAGGAAACACAAACCAATTCGAAACTTTTTACAAAGGAGTCGATATTTGCGGTGGCCTGAAGATTATCAAGATGTAGACTGGTTTTTAAATAACCTTTCTTGCCAAATTCTGAAAGAAAAAAAAGTGCAAAGGAAAGCCAGTGGTATAGAGCTGCAGACTGTAGCAACACTCTCGCACTGATAGTGTATGGGTTGCTTGTCTCTTGCCTCTAATCATTTTACCACTGTTTGTTCAGGTATGTGTCTTCAGGGGGTTGTTGAGGATCATTTTAATAAAAGCCTGACTCAGTGTTCATTGTTACAGAACCTGCACCTATTGTTTTGATGGTGACATACTGCTTGAGTGTACCGTTTGTCTCGGTTTATACATTTATTCAAAAAAAGCTTACCAAAATAATTTCAGTATGGCCTCAGTGAGTTTTTCCACTGTAGTGAGGATGCAGGAATGGGAGGTTTTATAAGCTGTCTTGACCTTAGCTGCAAACAAATAATACCATCTTAACTATTTTGATAGAGACGAAAAAGTACAATCCACTTCATGTGAATGCAGTTGTTTGAATACAGATATGCCTGCAGCTGTCAGTGCCCCAATATACAGGATTTCTGTTGATAAAATTACTACGGTGAAATAGGACTTCCTTCTCAATCGGTATAGTCATTCAGGAACAGCAGAAGGGCTAAACGCTTGGAAAATTTTCCAGGCGGCATGGGGGAGCAGATTAGAAAAGGGACGGACTGTGCTGCTGAGGCCCTGGGTGTCGCTGTTGGCCCAGGTAACGGCTGGGGCTGCCTCGGCTCCTCCTGCACCTGCTGGCCTTAGGGACAACATGCCGCTGCAGAGGGAGGTCTCAAAAAGCGCCAGCAGCCCTGGCTTCCCAGAGCCCCCGTGGGCTCTCAGAAAAACCACCACCTGCATTTCAGCTCTCTGCATTTCTTCCGTTTCTCTGAAAATCTCCAGCCTTTTCCCTTTTTTTTCCCCACCCAGTATAAATATTTACAGGCATCCTTTAAAGTCAGAGGTTATACCAGGGAGTATTTCACACAAAAACCACTGACAGATAGCCAAAGCAGGAATGAATCTGTACAATGAAGATCACATGCAGGTCTAGGCTGTTAGCCTGTGGATCTGTACGTGGTGTAAAAGATGCAAATTTTAAAAGCATACTTAAATTATATTTGAATGAATGTCAAAAAACATTTTTGGTTAAGTGTTAATTGAGAGCCCTCTTCAGTTCAGACCTTACTGTATACTTACAAGACACTCCTGTCACTTCAGATACTTGAAACTTACTTCTGCTAACCTGTGTATGCAGGAATGACAAGCAGATACAGAGATTACCGAGACGGCTTGAACCAAGGCTTTTCCATTTTGTTTGAAATGCTTCTGTCTACTTCATGCTTATGCCACTGGTGGGAGGTGGCTACATAAAACTTGTATTTACTTCAGTCTTTGGAATGGTCTGACTTTTTACATAAAGGTTTTAATAAAACCTCTGGATGAAATTTCCTTGTCTGCCTCTGTGCTTAGATACCATTTTGGAAACTTAAAGGGATCAAACCTGGATCAGGAGCAGCTGGGAAAACTTCTTTCTACCACAGAGGAAGCTTAGAAACGTAGAAGTAGCCCAGCTGCCACAGTGGGCCTTGCAAATACTATTGCAAGGGGTCTACAAAAGGCAGTAAAAGGATTTTTGGAGAACACGCTACTGAACCATTCCGGATTGTGGAGTGGTTTACAGGCATATGAATAACTGCAGTGTCAAATTTTAAAGAGATCAGAAATAACTTTCTTTTTTTACTGTGAAACCACTCCAAGCCTGAGACTGTCAGAACAAATGCAATTGGTACAGTCTGTCCTATACAATGAAAAGTTCACTTCGAATAGATCATAGGATCCTGATGACCACCTCTGTAGAGTCACCTATTTTTAAATGACAAAGCCTGGGGAACTGTTGAGAAAGGGCTTGTGCAGACTCCTCTGCTCAGCAGGAACCACAAAAGCATCCTGTACAAAAACGGAGAATGACTGTGCTTGATGAATTAAGGTCATAAATTGAGCCTCAACCTCATAACTATTGATCAGATTCCCTTCAGGCTCGCTGGGAACATTACTGCTCTATTAGAATTTTATGGCTCCTTAGTTAGAGATATTCTCATCAGTTTTACTCGCCTTCCTCAGTGAAAGACATTAACTTGTTGGAGAGTGTCCAGAACAGGGTGTGAGGTGTGGCACTGGCTCTAAAGCAAGCTATTAAGACGGAAGCTGGTGAATTTATTTGCAGTAGCAGCACAGGGAATATTCAGAGGACAGTGACTCAGTGCCACATGGTATCAACTCAGATATCTAATAGTGAAAGCCTACCCCCACCATTGCAACATATATTATAAACATTAATTGGTCAATCAGGCAGGGTTACTCAACAGCAATAGCTAGCCGGCCTGTCAAGAGTCCAAAGATTGCATGGGCTCCTACTAAAAATCAAGGCACTCAGGACCAGAACCCAGATTCTACAAACACATTGCTGTGGACAGTAACAGAAGCCAACAATGGTATGCCCACATATTATTTCACATTTTACATGACTATTATTTCACATCCAGTGAAATCAGGCTTCTCCTCCCCCTCCCATCTGACAGGCACACTAGTCTCAGCAAAGCGTTGTCCAATTAATATTTGCTAATCCCAGCTGCTAATTCCTCCTCAGAGAGACTGTTCAACATGCCAGTAGATCTATCACCTTGTTAATTTACAGTTAGTATCCATCATTGCTCCCACCCCAATAGCTGTACTACCTGTGTGGAGAAGACTAGCATAGATAAGGCTACAGAGAGTTCAATCGCTTGAGTGGGACACTCCTACATTATGTTGCTGAGAATCACTCTGCCTTTCATTGTCTTGTGTCACATCATTAGCTCAGCTTATTTGCTGACTTCTGGGCCTTTTTCAGCATGATAGCTCTAGTTCTCACTGGCAGAGACCATCTGGGTTTCAGATTATTGGATCCCACCTTCTCAGTTTCATGCGGTGCTGATTATTTTACAATGGCTTTAACATGTTCTCTTCTTGCTGGAACTGTGAATAGCAGCAGTCCAGTTAAATCACAAACCAAGGCCCATACCTGGCGAAATACTTAGAGATGAAGAGCAATACACAACCGAGTGACAGGAGTGAGTGGTGAAGACACTGCAAATGGAGCAGAAGCAGCACATGCAAATCTCTGGGAAAGCAGCAAAGTTAGGAAGGGTACAAAGGGCAGTCTAACCATCTTGCCAAGGGGACTTGGGTTCCGTGAGAAGTGGAAACTTGAAGCAAGCAAAGACAGACAAGGAACAAGATACATCTTTAGGGTCTGACTCTACAAATATGACCAACCTAGTACAGTAAGCAGATTTAACTTTAAATAAGACTAGCACTAGCAATTATTTGCAAGGTTTCTTTGCGCTACACAGTACTGTCAACAGCAAGCATGCAGTTCTGTAAAATAAGGCTTCCCAAATCAGAAGACTGGTGTAAAAACCCCCAAAGATTAGAAAACAATTATAAATGTCTGGTATTTGACCCTGTGAGACCACATTTTTACACTTTCTCCATGATCATAAGAAGGTGGATATTCCATGAATACAGAGGCCAAGGCTTTAAGAAGTAATCCAAGTATTTCAGGACTTCTGTTTAACTGTGAAGTACGTCTAAATTAGACAGGCCTTGAGTAAGGAAGAGCTTTAAGAAGATGGTGAAGAAAAGACAGGCTGGCTTTTCCAGCTTCCCAGACTGTTCTGTGCAGTGGTCTTAGATCACATATATCCTCTTTAATTCTTGCAAGATTTTTTAGTTGTTGCTGATAAATAGGATCAGCAAAACTACAGCCTTGACTGCAATGAAATAACGTGAAGGAGAAGTGACAATATGAAGGCTTCCCACACAGGCAAATTTACATCAGTAGTCTTTACAAGGCCTTTTCTGGTGGTTATTGCATTAGGCTGCTTGTCAGTCTCTGAGAAAGTATCAGACACTTTTGGGATGCCAAACAGCTCATTCTGCTTTTGGGTACAAGCACTTTCTCATACATAGCTTTTAGTTACCTGTTTTCTGTTTTGTCCCTCACAAAGATGAGCTGAGCATCTTGGTCTTCAGTCTCACTGTGCTGCTCCTGGCAGCCGTCAAAGATTCCATATACCTGGAACAGAAATGCAGGTGCTCCTCCACCAGTATTTCCTTCAACTAAGCAAAAGCTGCAAAAGCAAAGTTTAGATGCCGAGATTTACCCACAAAGCCACTGTAAGCACTGACTTGAACCACAGAGAATGCTGGATGCCAAGCAGGCAACAGAAATTTTAAATTCAGCCTTGTTAATCAACCTTGCATCACATGTAGACATTATTGTTGGCCCAATCCACCTCCTGCATGATTCCTTCTTGCTGTTTGTCAGATTGACAGGAGGCTTCTCTTCCCTTTCAAACCTTAACTTTGCTTTCTGTGTTGTCTATATACAGTGTAGCGGGTGCCAAAAGTAAGTCTACATTTCCTTTCCCAATATGCAAAAGTCAGTATATAGGTATGACATGAGTTATTTCACAGTGCAAAGACTATCTATTCATAGCAGACTCTGTTTGTTTCAGACATGTGGTTTTCCTTCCTTTTAGATAGCCTATTGTTTGTCTTTTCCAATTGTATTAAAAATAAAAATCTTTGAAAACTGTAAGTAAGAGAGAAAAATATATTTCTTCTGAAACTAACAATTCTCCAAACAGGAAGGTTAGCTTTTTCCTGTTTAGACATTACATTCAAAGAAAGGAAGTCGGGATTTTCAATGATAATAATAATTACATGGTATGTAAACATCAGTAAGTATCAAAGAAGGCTTCACTCTTTATTTAGTGTGTCCCAAATGCTACACTGCTGTTTAGAGTATCTTTATCTTTGCCAGTTCACCAGCATCTTGCAGCGATGGATTTATGAACAGTCATTGCACTGGGTTGATCACCGGTATGCAAGCTTTGACAGTAGAACAGCAGCATTATCAGGCTGCCTCGAGCCTGCATGGAAAGCAGTGATGGAGAGGAGTGGAGCAAACAGAGAATCCTCATACAAAACAACAGTTTGATGTGGCAGAGGTTTTTTTGCGTCAGGGTTACACATACCAGGCTGTGTAACCTTTTCATATTGCCATCCAAAGCTAAGTACTTCAAGCCATGAAGTCTCTTGACGCCGTTCCTAAAAACTGAATTGGCAATGTAATTTCAGCACTGTGATTAGATGCAATATCAAAACATAGATATTTGGTACACATGATACCTTGTAATAGCGAAACCAGAAGTGCTTTATAAAGATAAGTGCATTTTATTATCTTATCTTTAAGGATGGAGGAACTGAGGCAGAGAGAATGAAGTTACATACCTTTATTCACAGGCAGCACGGGGAAGAGAACTACGGTTTGACAAAGGATAAGCTATTAGGTCTGTTTGCTCTGTTTTGTAGGAGTTTTACAACATGCATTTTTTTTACCTTGGAAACTAAAGTCTCCTGTTTATCAACTAATAACTAATGCAGAACTAATTAACAGCATAAGGTCTCCACTTAATGTGCCACCACTTTGCCCGTGTGGGACAGAACTAGTTTTACAGGGAGGAAAAGGTAGCAGAAGATTCATTGAGAGTTGCCAACTTAAGTGCCAGTGATTTTGGGATGATCTGAGCCTCTTCAGGATAGGAGCAAGAATTCACTGGGCATTTCACTGGGAGTTGCCAACACTTTTCAGGTAGCCACATAGGCTGGTATTTCTGATGAGGGCTTGCAAATTAAGAACAATAGGAAAAACAGTGGAGGACATATGTCCTAGCAGAGGTTAAGATGCACCTGTGGGAATGCCAGCAACAGAGCAGGAAGAATAGGGAGAAGGCAAAGTATTTTTAAATCCATGAACTCTCTTTTGTGAACTCTAAGATACTAAAATTTCAGCAACGATCAGGGAAGAGCTTTGGAGTGAGCCATTTGGATATGTTGCTTCAAAACAATGAAGCCTAAGAATTTAATGTGAATAAGGAAAAAAAAGGTGAGACATTTAATAGTAGGAAGTACAAGAAATCAACAAACATATCCCAACTATAACCTCCTTTTCCCAAAGATCTGATGTTCTGGAATTTACTCCCACAACTGCTCATCAGAAAGGAAAACCCTGGGCCCATGCACCCAGCCTTCCCTTTGCAATGGATGATGAGAAATGCCAGGGTGAATCACTTTAAGAGTGCTAGCACCTGCAGCCCTCCTGACATAAACATTCAACACTCCTGAAAAGCAGGCCTTGAATTTCTCACTCTTTTCCTAGGGAGAATAGCCTTTTAAGGCTGCAAAGTGAACGCATTCCAACTGCTCCTGTTGGAAGCAGTAGTGTCAGCTTCTTGAATTTCAGACTTTAACTGCTTGTAACTCCTTTTTGTAACCTCCCTAGTTCCACGTTGTGAAACATCCCTGGACCATCTTTTGTGGCAAACGGCTTTGCACCCACCCAGGAAAGGGCCATCCTGTGCTGTGAGTGAGGACTGACAACAGCTGACAGGTACGCTGCACGGCAGGAATGTGCGTGTGATTAAAAAAAGGTCTACAAACCATTTACCTAGGTATGTCTACCATACTCACTACCCAGATTTCTGAGAAAACTCACAGATTAATCACAGCCCTTCCTCGTGCCTCTGAAGTCTGGACTGCACTTTTCCTGCCAGAGGCATAACTTTTTAAGAAGATGCCAGTTCAGCCTTCAGCTGTAGCAGCCAGTGCTGCCCCTGACAGACCTCATGGCACAAGGGGAAATACAAGCTCATGTGGAACAAAGAGAAATCCACAACGCACAGCACCTTTACAAAAATTCCTCGATACTCTTCAGGGACACATCCAGCAAGAGGAAAATGTAGGCTGTTGGTTAATACAAAGCTAGCAGTATTTCACTCAGTTCTATCTTTACAATTCTTTATCAGGAGTAATGATGGAAAACAGACTTGAGCTGGGAATGACAGAGCTTGGTTAGTTTAAGTAATGAAGAAATTTCTTTTTTTTTGTTCCTAAAAGTTGAGACAGGCTTTAGAAAAGCCCATTCAGTTTTCTGCCCTGTTTTCCATTTTTGTGCAATTCTCCTAGCCTAGGTTCTGGCTGAAGATGGAAACAAATCACTTCATGGAAGAAAAGACATGTTGCAGAAGATCTGTAGTCTGATTTGAAAGAGCTGAAGAACCCAGAGAAGCAAAAGAACTACGAACAACGGCTGCAAGAAAATTATATCTGAAGCTAGCAGAAGTTTCCAGTGTGAAGAAAGAGGAGCTACATTACCACAGAGGGCACTGTCCCTACCAACTCACTATTCATATTGTAGATGCAGGGAATAATGAAAGGTAAAGAACGGTATAAGAGGTCAATAACCTGAAATAAAGATGACAAATTGCACTTTTAAAGAATCTTGTGCATATCACCCTCTTCATGCCTCACTTCAGCTTTTTCATGGGAAGACTAGCAAAGCCCTCTATCCTAAGGGTGCTGTAATTGTAAATACATTAAAATTAAAAGACATTTAAACACCATGCTGATGGAGCAGTGTAAAGACAGAAGACAGATAAGGGCTTAACTTTTTTTAACTTACTTCCCTCTTAATAGAGGAATCCATAGGCTTGTCCTATGGCCACTGGCACTTGTCTTCACACCGAGAAGAACCTTCACTGAGGACAGACGTTATTTCAGTTTTTTTGCTAAAGCTGGAAAATCTTTCCTATTTACCATGACTTCTGAAAAGAAAATAATGTAGTTCACTAGAAAGTGGGAACCCACTCCCCCTGGGTGTTCTTCCTTTCAAGTATTTGCTCATACTTTTGCGGTCATTTTTGCTAACAGTGTCCTTTTCATCAGTGTTCTTCTCTGAAGAGACTCATTCATAATATTCTCATTTGGGTATACACACATTTGCCCCCTTGTCACTTCAGAAATCCGCAGTTCCATTCATACCCCAACACACACATCAGAAGGCTGTTTAAAAAGCCCCAGGAAGTTTGCTCAGACGTGCTATTTTAGGAGACTTGGACTGGGTCTTGGAATTTTACAATATTTAGAGGATTTGGCACTGTGACCATTTCCACACCAGGACATGTGTGCCGTCAGAACACGTAGCATACACCTCGTGAGAGCGGAATAAGCTACCTACAAGCTAAGAGATAAAGAGGAAGGCCTATAAAATGCCTGAGGGTAGCTGTAGTAAATAATCTGGGGAAGATGGATCCAGTTGGCCAACAGCCCAAACCTGAGGAGAGAGGCAGGCCAGGCTGCAGCTGGCCAGCCGCAATGCACACGCTGGGGACCCATCCGCGGCTCCACTACCTGTACTGTGGCCTGCGAGGAGGAAGGGCCAGCATATACCAAAAATGTTAGCCTGTCTGAGGATGGGTTATAACATAATTTGGTGTTAGCTGAAGGGACAGACCTGTCTTACTCGTGTTACAGCACTGTAAAGCACATAGCTACAAAGCCTGACATTTCCTCTGCACAGCTCCACTACGTTAGCATATGTGTTCTAGTCCTAAAACTGTCAGAAGATAAAAGGGCTGCCCAGTTATATGAAGCCCGACAAAGAAGAACAAATAAGATGATGCAATTGTCCACACAGCTCCAACATAGCTGCTGGCAGCTGCCAAAGGCACCAAAGAGGCACCTTTTTTAGCAGAGGTGCCCAGGGACAGTCCATCCTGCTGATGCTGTGGTGGCTGCCAGACTGAAGAAGCTACTTAAATCAAAATTTTAAACAACAGAATGAGAAGGTGGCAGTGGCCACTCTACCAGCTTTATCCTTCTCATTCTACAGGCAACCTGGGACACCTGCTCAGACACCACCAACTGACTTCAGGGAGCAGCACCAGGGACACTGTTCTTAGTAAACAACAACTTCTGCCATTCAGTTCTCTCCACGGGCTCCTTTCCTTGCAGGGTCCTGGGTTTAGGAAGGATCCCATGACTCAGGTTTGCACCTACTCAGTATCTGCAAGACCTTAGGAAAGAGGCCTGGCACTATAACTTAGGGACCTATCAGGAATATCTGCAGAAAAATATTTTCCGAAGTAGGTAGCTGCAAGTAACCACTATGGCGGGGCTGTTCTGCCTTCTCAATTTTCAGAGAAAGGTGGTATTTCTCATGTGTCTGTTCTCCCATGGGAGCAGGCTGTTTATCAAGAAACTGGTCCATACTTCACATACATGAGACACAGCAATGGGTGATGAAGTCCATCGAACAGACCTACATCTTGCAGAAGCACAACAGCAGCTCTTCTCAGCAAAGTTTCACCCTTCCTTATGCCATGCTGTAGATTCTGCAGCTTCTCAGACAACCTCAGAATACAGAGTTTTTAACTTACTAACTTA
The DNA here is from genome assembly GCA_034782735.1 of Sagittarius serpentarius. Taxonomy (NCBI): domain Eukaryota; kingdom Metazoa; phylum Chordata; class Aves; order Accipitriformes; family Sagittariidae; genus Sagittarius; species Sagittarius serpentarius. The sequence continues at coordinate 13,848,905 of JAVKLA010000054.1, read as the reverse complement.
CTGCTCTCTGACTTTGGCTTTACCCCTCTGAAGGAAGAAGCTTAGCAGGAGACACTCTGGAGGGATACAGCTTGTACTTAACATATAGAAGCAGCAGCTTTTCTTTCAGTGACCCTTTGGTAGCCCTTACACTCAGGTTGGAGATCTCCCCATATCCTGTTGACTGTATTTCACTGGCATGACAAAGCAGCACATCCTGCCTGAACCTATGAACCCTTGGCCAGACCCTCATCTCTAGAGCTCCAGGATACACGCATTAATAATGCCTGATGAGCTATCACAATGCGCCTTAGTCACCGAAATTCAGCTTCTCAAAACATCATTCTGTTCTCCCGGGACATGTATCTGAAGCCAGACGCTTCACTAAAAGCTGCTACGCCACCAAAACACCAGCCACAGCAAAACCTGCAGAGATTTTTAGACAGAAGCTGTTGGATTTATTCCGACTTCCTGCAAAGGCTAGAGATGTACCAAGCCTCAGTTTTCAAAGTAGCATCTGGGATCAATGCAAACGTTTGTTACAAGTGGCTCAAGGTGCGAGACTCAGACTTGCCTCCCACAGAGATCCAGTGGCTGCATAGATTTTTGACAGAATGATGACTGTTTATGCAGTAGTAAATATTTTCATACTCCATCTATTTATTCTTTCATGTCACTTCAGAATTATTTATATTTTTTTAAAATCTAAGATACCGAGAAGGCTATATAATTCTGTGTGTTACTTCACAGTTTGATAGAGCAAACATGACCTAGGAGGGTAAGAGTCTGAGAAGTGAGATGTGATTGCTTTTGCAGGAAGGTTAATTAAATAAAATTCCTCAAGATCTAATCCCTCCTGCCTAGCTCCCACTTGCCTTTTGTGACTACTCTGCATGTTTCGATCTACCCACTGAGAAGTCGCTGAAGGGGATAATGGTTGCAGCCCGCCTGCCCTACATCCACGGACTTGGAGGAGGATGGGAAAAACATCTTTGAACAATTTTTTCTTCACCAGTAATACACTTAATAGAAATAAACCTAATCGGTAAGATGGTGACTGATTAATGGGTGTTTTAGCTTTAATGAGTCATCTGAGATGAGAGCCTGAGAAATATCTAGATGGCTGTAAGCTAGATGGACTGGGGAGGAGATTTCTTACACAATCATGTTGTGGTAAAAGGAGAACCAGGGACCACAAGGCAGAAGAAAACAAAAGAGCTTGAAAATCAGAGGAGACTAGAGAAAAAACAAAAAATGCAGAGGAAAAAAAAGGGGGTTTTTTACATTTTAAGCAATCTAAGATCTGACCCAGTTTCATCAATAGAAAGATACCCAGGGAGTTCCACAAATCTTTTAGTTTTGTTTTGGTTTTTTTTTTTTTTTTTAAAAGGCATTTTTACTACATCTTAAGTAGATTAATCCCACAGCAAGAAGTATAATCTTTGTTTTCCAAAATCCTAGCCCTTCTTCAGAAATTTTTAAAACCATGTAAGAACTTGATGGAGAGAATTAGATGATCTCAGCCCTGGACCAGCTTCTGACTTACAGCATCCAAAATGATCAAGATTATTCTCCTGCAGATGTGGCCTTTGTGACAACCACACACTTCCACAGTCATAACTGGAATTCACTTGGTTACACAAGCTTATCGATATGTATTTTAAATAATTCCCAGTTTTTGATGCCTCCAGAAGCTTCTTCAAAAGGTGCCTTAGCAAATAGGTACTTCTGTTGCGTCAGTAAATCACAGTATCAAGCACACAGGAAAATCAACTACCCGGGAACTGCTCTCAGCAGGAGTCATGAGCAACATCTGCCCTGGTACATTACCTTCTCCATTAGCCTTCTGAAATTAATTTGACTTTGTGAAAAGGAGCGTGCAGGTACCCTTGTCAGCTCCAGAGGCATGAGACAGGAGTGACACTTTAATGACCCACTTAAAAGTAATGAAACAGCCATTTATCCTAATTGGAGGAACACTAATTATATCAGAAAGTGGCGCACTCTTAGATGGCAGAGCGCAAATGGTATCTAATCAAACTTAATGAATAGGCAAAGTATCCTGACAGAGCATCTGTGTATCACTCCCGCATTCCTGCAAACAGAAAAATTAGCCTGTAGGGAACTGATCTGAAAATGGAGGTTTTAAAATGGAAGGTTAATTACGGTAGTTGAATACATGTACTTTATCTAAAAACAAGTTCCCATCACGAGCCTCAGGGGATGTTTTCCTTTGGAAAGAAATAAAGGTAGCTGAAGGGTAGCTGGAACATGGGGGAACACCCAGTGTGGAGGGCCTGTGGTGGTTACTGGAACACGTGAGGGACTCCCAGTCTTCATTCATGGGAATAGAAGGAGGAGGTTCAAGACAGCCTTTGAGTAAAGCCTCCACTGATGCTCACCACTGCGGCTAAGCTACAGGGGTAAATCTTATGCTGAAATGCCTTCGTTTTCTCTCTAATTGGCTCACAGCGGGCAGAGGACAGAGGCCTTTGGCACTGCTGCTGGGAGGCAAAGGTCAATTCCAGTATCTTCCCACCCAGACAGTCTGGAGTGCAGCAGAAGCAAAGTGTATGGCCCTGGGCTGGCAAGAAGGACCTCACATTCTTTAGCCTCCGTCCTTAAGGACAACAACAGGGCCACTTATGCCAGACTCTGAATGAGATCCCATTTGCTCTGCGTTAGCCAGCAGAAGGGTGGTTGGGATGCAAGGGCTGGGGAGGGACATGCAACAAGAATCAGTGAACAGGTCCTGGAAAGCACATCAGAGACCAGCACTCCTGGAAGAGGACATTATTATTACAGGGGGAGTGTAGGGGTCTTGCCTTCAGCAATCACATGGATATACTAATGCATTTGTAGGAAAGTGAGCTGGGCTTTCTATGAGCTGTTCACTGATGGGATCCCAACAGCTATGAAAAAAGAATAAAAACTTTGCCACCTCTTTAGAAAAAACTCTAGCAAGGAATAGCAGTGAATTGACAAAACTGAAACCTCTGCCAATGAAGAAAAGCCATCAAAACTTGCTCCTGTGAGCAAGGTACAATGTTAAAGTCAGAAAACATTTACCCTCAAGCCACATTAGTCAGAGCCTTAAAATATTAGCAGAATTGGCTGCATGGAAGCCATGCGAACAGCACCAGTTTTATATGCTGAAGATGCCAAGTAAACACACAAGTCTTGACCAAACAAGTACTGCACTGACAGCTCAGCTTAAAAAAACAAAAAAAAGCCATGAGGGATATAATAAAACTCCAAGCAAAATGTGTTCCCAGCCAAAAAAACAAAACAAACCTCAACAACTCAGGATAAAAAGACATTCACGGCCTCTGAATGCTTACTGAGATTAGACATAAAAGCCTCTTCAACTTATCTTGAGTTGTACTTTCCTCTTAATGTCAAAGGGTACTCTGCCGCATAGGGAGATGTTTATACCCTCTCATGGGAAGCCAGAGGCTTCAGATAAGGGAGTGTCTTTGGAAGAAGAGAGCTTTAAAGGCTTTGGAAGATAGCCTTTATTATCAGCCAACCCTCTATTAGGTTAGTGAGATTCCTGTTTGATTTGGCTGCAGTCTCTAGCCTCAAGTTCCTGCCCTAGCTTTTAAAATAGAACAAGATCTCCCTGCAGCTGAAAAAGGGCAAAGGGTGGAACGTGTAAATAGCAATTAAAGCAAAAATCTTCTTTTTAAAAAACCCTCCCTTAAAAGATACTCTGTGCTCTTCCCTAGTGGCCAAGGTTGGCAGGCTGACAAAGCCAAATATGCCACATGAACCAGTTCAAGTTCAATGTAACTTGCCCAGCTATTTCAAACTGTGGATGACAACACAATCCTGACATCACCCTTCCTTGCTCTCATGATTAGAGGCAATTCAGCCAAAAGAACAGACTTCTGGACTGGGGTTCATGAGTGCTGGGGGGCTGTCCTGGCTCCCCCACCTACCTGCTAGGTAATTACCTTGGGACATCTCTGGTGCTTTACCCTTCTGAAGTATTTTTGAGACCTATAAATAAGAAGCTCTGGATTATGTATTACTGCATATTCTTACTATCAGTAGGCTTTGCTCCATATAGGTTGGTAAGACTACATAGAAAAATAAAACAGCTAAGCAAACCAAACTTGCTTTGGGGAATAAGAACCCCCCATATCCTTCCTTACCATCATGGAGCAGCCCTGTCAGGCTCATGCTTCACAGGAGCTGAGTGCGCTTAGCTCCCATCTACCGTTCATGTTTTGTGACCTTACCTCATCTGTTTCTCATTTCTTCACTGCACTGCTAGAAATCATTACTTTCTTGTGTCTCAGTGTTTCAATCAATATATAAAATGTCAGATCAGATAACTGGTACTCTTTCAATGCACACTAATGTAATTTCATAATGTGATTTCATTTTTCAGAGAAAGAATCAGAGAAGCTATTATTGGAATTCAACCCAGGAAGAACTGGGTAATCAATCAATGATACTTTAAAGACAGAATTCTTTGAGTTTGGAGTACCATATTTGGCTTTGGATTATACATGAGTGGCTTCTGTGACTTCCACTCCATTTGCACATGCTACAAACCAAAACTTTTTCCAAAAGCTAAGCACATATACAGTTGACCTAGGACAAAGTAGATTCACAGGATGGTTAAGTGCCAGTACCTTGGGAGATCAGTTAAGTCATGGAAGTTTTTCAGCATCTATAATTTCTTTTTATACAGCATTAGTATCATGTGGAAGAAGTCACACTCCAGCACATTGTTTTCTGTCTCATTTCCAAGCAATATCTGACATATGGGATGAATCTAAGCTAACGTTTATCTCCAAGTATGACAACACTGCATAGAGATCTCGAAGAGCTGCAAAATGCGAGGTGTGAAATGGAATCAGCTACAGAATTTTGGGGAATAATTAAAGAATTCATACAGGAAACCCCTCCCCTCCAAAACTCACACTATTCGTTTGAATCTGTGCTCCGACAGAAGACAAATCCGAAGACACAGTCAAGACCCAATCTCACTCAGTCCTGCTGGCTCTGGAACCAGAACCGTGCAATGACAAGATGCAGTTCTGCTTACACCTCTGCACATTTCCTTTCCATTTGTTCATGGCTGTATCATCCCATCTGTGTTAGGAGATGGTAAGATTTTTCAGTTGGGATTCTTGGTAGGTTGGCTTCAGTAACTAGGTAGTCCCTTTCAGGAGCAGATTAGGAATCTCTGAGTGAACTGTTGATAATTTGTGCTATATAGCAGCAGTCTGCAGATTCAGAGTACTCTGTAAACTTTCCTCAGTTCTCTGAATTATCAGCATTATCCTCCCCACAGCTCAGACTTGAAAGCACAGAGAAACTAAATAGTACAAGTCACTGGAAAAGCCAGGGTCTGGGCCAGAATCACAATCCTTATGCTTCTTGCTTTAACCACCTCTTGGACCATCCAAAATCTTTTGAAAGAATAATCAAATAGTTCAATTTTTGCTCAGCTTAGTCACTGGACTCAGTTTTTGCTCAAGGACTGGGTGGACACACTGAACACCTCAGTGGGGAATACAAGCAATTTTCCGTGATAGCAGTTTCACTGTACGGTCTTGATGACATGCCTCTGTTCAACCTGTAAAAGCTTTTGCTTCATAGGGAGGGAGGTTTGGTTTACATTTTAAAAAGTTATTGCATTGCACAGTGATTCTTATAATGCCCCTAGTTTCCAAGTACTTTTGCTAAGCAAAATATGATAAACTGTTTTTGTGTGAAACATGGAAATATGCAAAGAAGCAGAACTGAGTATTACTGGGAGAGACTAATTTGAGATTAGAAGGAAATTGCAAACAGAAATTAAGGTATACAGCAAGGGAAATTGGCACAACACTGTACGAACATCTTGACGAGAATCAAAACTGCCCAAATAACCTCACTGAAACCACAGAGTGATCTCTGATTTTTTTAAGCACTGATAGGCTGTGGGGATGCCAGCACTTGAAAGAAGATGTTACTTTTCCTAAGAGAAAAGAAGGAATGACAGTGAAGGATTCTGGAGATCCAGGCATCTCCGCATAGAAATTTCAGCAATATAGGAGAAAGACAGACATTTTTCTTCAAATCCTATGGTGCTAAAATTAACAGGAATTCAGACTTCACTGGAGCTGGATTTTATCTGTGGTCTGTTTGCGGGGACTCGTGCTGCCATGCCGTTAGGCACACATGGCAGAACTGAGAAGTCTGGGCAGATACTGATTTTAATCAAGTTACCTGAAAAACTCAGTGTAGAAGGTGACTTTACCTCGAGGTGATGGAGATAAACCAGATACCTTGGAACTGTTACACTGAGACAACTTAATGTCAGGGTGTGCCTTAAAGCAGTGAAGGTTATGTGGGCAATTTGACACAGGCATACCTGACATTCTTCCCAAATTGGGGTGAAAAGACCAGCCTGTGATTTATACAAAGGGGAGACAAAGCTGCAAAGGCCAGGGGCAGGAAAGAGATCAAAGTTCTTAAACAGAACAAGCTATCCCTATCAGATTGAGGCTTTTTTTTTCATTTCAGGAAACATTTAAAGCATTGATTTCCAGCAAAAATCTTATTCTCAGAATCATCTTCCTAAAAAATGAAACTCTGGTTTAAAGAAGTTTCAGTTTTCTTGTCTTTTTTGTTTGGTTGACCTCCTTCATCACTTTTCATCTTCTTTCACTTTTTCAGTGGCAAAACAGAAAAATTTAGAGAGAGAAAAAGAGAGAATGTCAAGCACCCACAGAGAAGTCTGGCCATTTTCTGTACAAATGCTGGTGAAATATTTTGAATTAGTAAGGTGTTTATGCTGTATGCAAAGGCCTTCAAAATTAAAACATTTTTAAAGATCATTTTTCTATCATCATTACTTCAAAAGCCCTAAAATAATACTCCGAGTCTTAAAAAGCATTTCTGACATTTCAAGATTTTCCAAACTTCACTTGAATAAAATTGTAGTAATAACAGTTTAAACAAACAATAATCCTAGAGGTCTGAGTCTGGATTCAGGTATTACTCAGCATCAGTTTGAAAACAAAGAGCGCAACATGACTGTTTATTTCTTATTCTCTCTCCAGCTTCTCTTTTTAAAGACAACATTTACAGGAGTAACAGGGCTCACTGTTTCTTATTCCTGCCTAGTGTCCTATGCTGAATGGCAAGCAGAACAAAACTAGCACTTGCTACTGCCAATCCATGGCCAGACACAGCTAAAGACAGTGATTTCCAGGGCTGATAACAGGGTTTATTTCTTTAAATGGCTAAATTTCTTGTGTTTGTGTTTTCCTTAAGAGTTTTCTAGTTCAGCCATGTTCTGAGGTTTTCACTTAAAAGCTCAGGCCTCCCAAATATTGAGATATCTGACAACTCCACACTCATTCCAGGCCTGTGATTCTGTTAATTCTCTCCAGGCTGCTGGAAAGACAAGGTAGAACAGCAGTCAGTCAGAAAGACACGCTTATTTTCATCTCTCATGCAGCTGATATCTGAGAAGAACATCTCAGTGAGGCCCTAAGGGCAACAAGGACTTTGATTTACTCCAGAAACTGCTTTCTTAGACAAGTTGCTCTCTTGGCAAAATTTAGAACAAATTCTTGAACTAGAAAGGCTCGGAGAAGGTTTTAACTTCCTGCCTCACTTGAACAAATATTGTCTGCACTGTATTTTGTGTGACAACATCCCCAGCCCCCTAGCAACAACACTTAAAATTTCCTGATAGCATGTCAATATGTTGCATGTTTAAAGCCTTCATTGTTCATAATATCAATAATTATTATACGAACACAATATTGAAGAATTATTTCAAATCTTCATTAATTTCAGTACCAACAGGAAGAGGAAACTAGGGCAGGAAAAACCTGCGATTACTGTTACGCATTCCCAGTAACATCAGTCACACCGCATCAGTACACTGTCTTCCTTGTTCTTCATCTCTCTTCAGCTCGGATATCCTCTGGCAGAGCCAGCTCAGAGAACAAAAGCTGGATTAGACATTTGTATGAATAAGAATAGTATCTAATATTACACTAGCTAATGAAAAATGTCCAAAGATAGCAACTGTCACGTTTCAAGGGGATAAACTGATCGCCAGCTGAGGTCAAGAAAAAATAGCTTCCCCACCCACACCCACACAACACTTCAATGGGAACACAATGAGCATTTAAACCTTTTTTCAAACAGCCACAACTGGAAGCACTGGAAAGAAAACACTTGACCAGACAACTCACTCGCCTCAAAAATTCCTGTAGCAGTACAAAAAATAGGGTAGCAATCCAGACCAAGGTAATAAAGGAATTTTGGCTTTCCTCTTGAAATGCTGGTGGATGAGCCACATATGGCTGTTTGCTGCAATTTATGCCAACACATTAATGAGTGTCTGTTAAGGTACAACAGTTACTCCACAGCATATTGTCTGCATATCCACCAAGGACCCATATTACAGTTCTGCGCACACTGTTTAATTCTAGTTGTGCTAATCACTGGTCCTGCAAGGTCAAACTGCCTTCCTAAAGTCTGACAGTTCTTCCTAACTCAAGTCTAACGCATTAAAGTCCACTACTCAACAAGACAGTAATACACGCTCTCAGAGGCACATGCACAACTCAGGCTCAGCTGTTCTGCCTCTACATATCTCCTTTTTATTCCTTGTTCAGTCAATATTAAATACACCTCTGAGTAGCTAGTTCTGTCTTGTGCCTTACTTACCAGGCAGAAGAAGGATTTATCTGGCTGCCAGTGCTGTAGATTTAACCCATCATCTGAGAATTAGGCTTGTCTTTTTATTTCATACATAATTTTTAATAAGAATATATGATCATGCAGTCACAGTGGAGATGTAATTTATGAGATGGTACCTCCTCCTGGAGCTGTGCAAATTCTGAATCAGGAGAAGCTAATATGTATATTAATTACCTGGCTCTAGCTAATTCTTGTATCTATTCCTCTCTGGTAATATCCTTGCCTTCCAGAGCTGACCTTATATTTATCTGTAAATCCTGGAACATCCACAAAAGGCTGCAGAAGCAATACAGAACTAAAAATGCTGGACAACCAAACTATCTGCCTCATTTTGGCATTCTTTTCACTGTTGCCCTTTCTGTAATATTGCAGAAATGAAGCAGATACCATGCAGTACCTGGCAGTCTTCCCTCGTGAAGGTCAACATTCACTGGGGAAAATAGTTTAGCAGGGAAATGGCAGGTGGGAGAAAATTTAGACATACAAGAATGAAGTTCACAATTTAAGTACGGAAGTATAAAAAGGCTTTCTAAGGAAGCTCTGAAATGTATCCTCTGGGATTTCTGATTCTAGATTCATCTAATATGTTTTGAGAGGTTTCTCCTTGTCAGTCATCAAGAGAATGGGTATGTCTGGGCTGTGTGTCTGGTATGGTCCTACAAGAATGCCACAGTCATACATAGATTAATATTCAGCTTCTAATGTAGCTGAAGCTTGATCCATTTATTGATTTGAAAACTACAGATCAGTGCCTTAAATTGGCATTGAAGCTAAGAGAACAGGCTTTACATGCTCACTGTGGCCTGAAGCATGGAGAAAGCAGGCAGACAATCACATGCTGTCCCCCGAAATCTGTGCATCATCTTTAAACCCAGCTTTAGATACAACAACTCACAGTAACACAATCTGGAGGTGATGAATGAATTGGCAAAATGTGGCCAGATGCTGCGTAGGGAAGAAAGGCCAAACTTTCTTAGAAAGCTGGAAGTGAAAGATTACATTTTTAGAAACTAATGTAAACCTGAGGTTCCTCAAGTAAAGTACGCTGACAAGTCTCAAAGCTTCAGCTGGTCTAAACACTGTAAGGAAACACGGTAAGAACAAGATTTTAATTTTTTTTTTAACAGCCTCAACCTTTACAACCAAATCTAACCTTTAAGGAAATCTGGGTTTATGCCTGTTTATTTTATATTTTTATATGTGCACTTCCATAGATGTGTATGATCCTAGAACTTTACCAGAAAAACTGTTTCCCACTGGAAATTACTCACTTCATTTCTTCTTACAAGAAAGGATGAACATAGATTCCAGGGTCAGAGGGTTTGTTCAAAACTTAAATGAAATGATGGCTCCTATGTGTAAGTACAGAGGTGTGCAAGAAAACTGCTGATCTGTAAGAACAAGAGCAGATCACCTGTATTTTCTAGCCTCTATATTTACATACTGGAAGACTCTGAACTGGAAATCCAGTATTTTAGTTCACAAAAGCACACAAAATTTATAACTTGTTTATTAATATGCATATTGCACACAAAGAAGTTTTACCAGGTGTCCTGAGTGAGTGCTGTCTGCTGCCATAGACTACAACCCACACCTTTTTCTGTTAAAACCTACACAAATAAACAAATGGGAACAACAGATTAGTCAACTGAATTCAGCTTTCCCAAGGCAGCACACAGCTGATGGCTGACTGTTAGCAAGTAGATGAACTGGATTTAAAGCATCAGCACAGGAAAAACAAGAAACAAGAGGTGGGCTCAGAGCACTGGGCCCAGGGACTACCATAACCACTGATTCTACCCTATCATGAAATAGGTAACCAGTGACCCAGAAGAGGAGGTGCTCTGACCCTGAAAGGCAACTGAAGACTATTGTATAGGATGGCTTTCAACAGAAGTCAACACTGGCTTATGGCTAATTTCCTACTGCAGACCACAGCACAAAGATACATGTGGTAGCTTGCATACTGAAGACAGGATAAATAAGCCAGGCCAGAGCTTGTGTTGTCCCAGCTTGATTCCTTTGGTGGCTAAGGGGAGCAGGGCAACTATCTCAGGTCAACCCTTTCCTTTGCCTGGTCAAATAAAAAGATTCATGGAAGCAAAGTAGCCCCTTTGCCAAGCTTGCTAGCTCAAAGAGGAAAGAAATATTTCACCTGTTTCTGTGCTTGTCCAACTTTCCCATGTTATTCCAGTTTCAGGTTTCAATTCACTTGTATGTTAGTTAACAGGAAAGAAAGAGACTATATTGCATTGTTAGGCAAAAAGGCATTGCAACCTCTAGAAATCTTCAGAGGGTGATGTTCCAAGTTAGGTACAATTCACTGCTCCTAAATATAGGATCTTGGGCTCTCTGGACAGTCACTGGGAAGAGACACAGGTGCTTCCAGAAGGTTGCACCTGGATTGGATGTGGGAGTATGTCTCAGATTGCTATTACACACTCAGTAGCTTCATGTCCCACATTTAATTTGGAGGTTTTCTGCAGTGAGAAGAGACAGATTTCAGGCAGGACACCACAGCCCAGGATGCATGTGCTTTTTCTTAATGGCAGCAGTCAGCTCTAGGTGCTGGCATACTTTCTGCTGCATCCATACCCAGGCAGGCTGGAGCTCTCGGATCTCACTTTACTGAACTAATTCAGTATATGACAAAACTTGGTAGCTGGGAGCCAAATTCTCAGTTCAGATCATCAATCACGTATCAGCTACTGTCCTATAGAGAAGGGATGGAAAAGACTAAGAATGAGTCTTTTGACACAGTTCCAGTTTGTCTTCCCCATTTCCACTCCCACTGTAGGAGAGGTTACAAACAAGAGTTGCATCTAGTTCGATACACGGAGATACAACTTCAGATCCTCTGAAGTAAAAACAAACCAATCTGAGAGCTGTGATAGCTTTTAGGAAATCTACATTCAGTCAGGCATACCTAAATGTAAAGACATGAAGAGGCTGTGGCTTCCCTGCTGTCTGGGTTTCCTAAGGAAGGGTGGACCCAATTCCAGATAGCATGGACATGGGTAGAAGGAAGGGGGAAGACACTACCAGTGACAACATCTGACGAGAATCTTTGCTCTCCTAATCTTAAAATACAACGTGAAACCAGAGCAAGTGTGAAAGCTGAAGACTCCAGCAGAGTTTCACATCAATCAGGCTTTTCAGGCTAAAGCGTATCAAAAAACAGGAGTGAGACAGCAAATGTTAGATGTCAGGATGATTTCTGAGCTCTTGCATAGTCAGAAGACAAAATAGGTTTAAATCCACAGCCCTTAGATTTACAGTCCACCTCAGAAGCTCACACCACCCCTGCCCGTTCCCAGTCCCCAGATGGCAGAGGAGATTACAATACAAACAATAGTCATCTTTGGGGCAAGGCCACTTAAATGAATGAGTCGCACCAGCTCTCCGCCACTGACAAGGGGCTCCAACAAGACTGTACACAAGCAGCAGGGGCTCCTTCCTCAGCTGGGCCTCTTTGCATGCAGCAGCGACTGCAAGGATTTGAGGAATGCAAGCACCAGGAGGGAGCCGCTCTAGGTTGCCCAAAAGAGGGGGAATAACTTGCAGAGTAGCACAATGACAATGGACAAAAGGGAAATTTAGACCTAATATCAGAAAGATAAATTGCTGAGAGTTCTTATGACTGGAGACTAATCCTCAGGGATTGCATGGCCCACTGACCCCAGCTGCACAGGCCATCACACCTGCTCTGCTGCTTGAAATCAATCACTCCCTCGTGGTCAGAGAACTAGGCGAGATATAATAGTGGGTCTTATTCAAGCTCTGTGTCTGGGAACATACACTTAAAAAGCAGGCACACAATGGCATAATTGCAGCCCCTCCGAACTGGTTGGCCCCTTGCAGTATGATAACCAGCTCTTGTCCTTCAGCATTCATGTTCAGACACTGCAAGGAAACCAGAGCTGAGCCGGAAAGAACTTGAAGACAGAACAAAGGTGGAGGTAGTCCTGAAAGGAGGGTTGTGAGAAGGGCAAGCTAGACGTAAAGCATATGTATACAGACTCGCTAGCAATCAAGTATATTGGGCTTTTGCTTTACTATTATAGGTCACGCGTTTTGTCTTTTTTTTCCCCCAGCTGTTTCAAGCAGTTTTAAAGCTAGCTGTGGGTACTTTGAATAATCTATGTGTCCAGGCCTAGCATTTCACATTTATGATTTTAAAGGCATCGTGAAATACAATCATGAAGTACTAAAAATGGTAAATGAAAACAGTCTATATGTCCCAACAGTGCTGGACCATTTATAAAAATACTGAAGTAATGATTAACATTAAACATCAGTTTATAATAATAGGAGTTTAAGACTGAGGCATATTATTCTAGATTTTATATATTTAAAATAAATATGAATTTAAACTTAAAAGCATAGTATTTCTTTGAGAGTGCCAAACCAGAAACAGATCAGGCCACTTTTTACAATTAACCAGGGTGAAGTGAAAAATTAAACAATCAGTTTGAACGTCAGTAACTTCTTAGCTACAAAAATCCAAGTTATGTCTTTGGAACACCAAAGAATCCAAGCACATGCACACAGATTCAGCTACATGTACACAGCATCACAAGGACTTAATCTGCCTTTTACTTAATTTGCTTTTTGAATTTTGAAACATCTATGCTGGTCAAAGTTATCAGCTTCTGTATTCAGGGGACAAACAGAAGTCCAGATCTCAACCTCCCTCCTCCACTGCCCATAACAAGCCAGTACCTGGCAAAGGACAAACAGGCATACTCACATTCTGCTTTTACGGACAGTCTCAGTTTTGAGCTACTCATCAGGAGGCAGTTCAGTCTCCATCCAAAGCCCTGACTGGTGACAGCCAAATTCGCTGCACTGATGTGCCTGTGAACCTGTGTAATGGATGCAAAGTGGAGTACATCAAAGTTACAGTACTAAAAACTATTTGGATGCACTGAGTTACTGGTCATCTTAGTGAAGTACAAACATTTATTGCAGGTTCATGGAATGCATCCTTTTTAAATCCACTGATTTTAAATGCATAGAAGTTTACAATTCCCTAATTAAACATCAATCACCTTTTACATGCTATTGTTTGCAACTCTGTTTAATGACTATTAGTCAGATCATAAAAGTTATTGTAGTCTCAAATATTGTGGTTTACACACATTTTGAAGACATACTTCCTCTGTATCATGTACAAGAGTTATTTCAACGCAAACAGTGATTTGGGGTACCTCTCTCTCCCTATCCCACTCTGTCTTAACTAGACTAAGTTATACAACTAAGTTACCCAGTGCACCTACTGAGCTGTCTCAAATTCTTGTGTACAGGCTTGAGTATCGTGCAGTTAAAATACATTAGTTCAAGTCCCATATTGCTTCTCAGCTGCAAATGATGAAAAAGCCAGATAGTGTAACACTTGAATGATAGTCTTCATTACAACACCTTATTTTGGTAAGATATCTTTCCCCAGTGCTGTCAAAATTATTTCACATATCCGAAGTTCTCTGGAAAGTGATACTGTCTACAGATGTCAAGAGGACAGGTTCCTGAATTCTTGTTTGGTAACAGCATGCTGTTCACCTGGGACATATTAAGATGAATGGTTTAAAAAGTCCTAATAGAGTTGAAAAAGTAGCAGAGCTTACCTCCTGGCTAGCCACTCTAATCCTAGCATTTTTCAATTTTATGTTGTTTTGCTTAATACTATCCAAATTACTTAATTTTCTTTGGGTGAAGATAATGCCACACTAAAGAAGATGAGAGTAAGTCATAATCTGTCAGTTATGTTACAAAACTCATAATGCCCATCTTTGTCAAGATTATACTCTTTCAGTGCTATGCCAAATAAAACACCTCCAAATCACGTAACTACCCACTGCTAGAAGTATTCAAACTAGTGTCAGTGTAACAGCACTCTTTATTTATGCCCTATTTAGTACTGTAATACTGCTGTGAACTGTTAAAAAGCTGACATATTGTACTCCCCAAATATAGATAAAGCTTCTCTAATATGAAAGGATCAAAGGGTTGCTACACAACTACATGAGTTGTATTTCCAAAACTGAAGAAAAATGGGAATCAACAGAAGGAAAGGAAAACCTGCTACATGAAGTTTTATGAATACATGAAATACAGGGAAAATTGGTTACCTTTAGCATATATTAATGTTCAACATGAACTACAATTGGCACTTAACAGATTCAGTACTATGTCAGGAAAGAAATCAAGCTAATAGGGCATCTAAGAAAAGCCCAAAAATTTAAAGTCAGATGAGACAGAACCCTAACTAAGAACACAGAATAGAAGAAAGGGTGAATAAGGGTCTTGGGCAGCTTTGCTGCTATGACAGGAATGACATGAATTCAAGCTTCGTCAGATTGAAAACAGCATGTATTAGGAAAAAGATTTGATGTTCAGCCATGCAGTATCAGATCCCTTGGAAAATATTTGGGACAATACTATTATATGTTATAAAAATAGATATTGAAAACATAGATTTAAAAAACATAAATTAAAAAAAATAAAATATATTTAAACTTAGACTATTTTTGTAAGAAAAAGTGAAGGACAGTATCTAACCTAGTACTGCAGGATGGCACCGACAGAACTCCCCACTCAAAGCACTGCTAAACCCATCTTTCTGTGCTGTGAATCTTTTCAGTACCGAGTTCATGTGTCTTCAGTTGCCTATTTCTGTTCATTTTTACCGGAATTCTAAGGACATCGATGGGTTTTGCTTTTGCACATAAACATCCCCCTTAGAAAATGGATTTAGGGCCAAACACTAAAGTGTACTAGGAATTTTTATGAGACACAAGAACTCAGTGGTTATGATACCTCTCTTTCTTATACCAACACAGCTCCAGTAACTCCAATTAACTTGCTTTTGATTGATACCATTAAAGCGAGAGTTAAATTATTGTCCCAGCTGACAATGCACAGGTTTTCTTATTACAAAATGAAGAACTTCACCAGTGAGAGAAGGGAAGAATAGGTAGCTGATGCAGTTATTGCCCCGAATGCTGCTGTTACAGCGAGGTGATTTCAGGCGACCTGCTGCTAGGGTTGGGTGAGGGCAGACAACCAGAGGTGTCACTTCATTAGTCATCCCAAGCCAAGCTGTCCTCACTTGTCATTCGTCCTGAAAATGACTTCAAATACACGTAAACTCAGTAGTAATCTTAGTACATCATCCATCTTAAGATTTAAACTCTGACATTTCCTATTATTGAATATTATTATATGCAGAAGACATGGCTTTGGTCAAATTTTTAAGGGTCTGACATTACTCAGTTTATATTTTAGTCGTCTTCTTTTCCAAGGATCAGGGCACTGTAATATAGTCAGCATTACTAAAGAGCCAGCTATGAATAAACTGCTCCTTTGCTAAGCCACAGAGAAATGTGCTAGAATTGCTGTTAAGATAAATCTACGGACATTTTTGCTTAAGGCTTTACAAGGGTTTAAGAAAGTTTGTTTAGGCCTCAAAGCAAAGCTATCCATCTGCTCTAAAGACTTACTGCTGGAAGAGTTCAACTAGAAGTTTAACCATCATTGTGGCCAACCTGCAGCAAAAGAACATGTGTTACTCCTGCTGCTTTTAAGACGACAAATCAGCACCAGTTTTAATTAAGTGGTTTGGGAACTAGATTCAACATACACTTTTAACGAACAGAATTTAAATAAAAGCAACAACCAGCTGCTTCTCTGGAATATGTCTATCCATTTGCAGGTAAAATGACATTTATCAGAACCTAAAAAATGGAATCCAAACCCAAGTTGGACATACTACCTTTAAAGACGTTTCAGGAATCAACTGAAAATTACGTGTCTCCAGGAGGCACCTGAGTCTATGCAACTTTCTAAAGTGGAGACCTTAGAAAAAACACTCCAAATACAAGCTGCCAAGTAAAGGGAAGCAGCAATGTCAGAGTCCTTGATGTGTAAGACTACTTAGTATTCAGAAGTTATAGCATGGTAGTACCTAAAAACTGCAGCCTAAGCTGTGCATGATCTATTCTACAGGCTCTCCAGACCCCATAGACCTTATTCTGACAAAGTGAGTGAACTGGTGAGATACACAGCAGCAGAATGACTAATGCCAAACTGACACTACATACAGAATAAACAAAGGATAACAACATTAAAGTGAGGGTAGTTCTGCGATAGTGACACTGGATCCAAATTCAGGAGCTTGTGGGGATCTGTTATGAACTCAGAGAAGCTATTGCCTTTCTTGCAATCTCTCTTACTTACATAGTCTGGGCTTTTTTTGCAAAGGCAAGTGTTTTTTCACACTGTGGAAATATGCAATACTTAGTAGTACGGTGTCCCAACTCACCACTGTAAATCAAACGCTAGATGTATAGGCACTTCAGATATTATTGGCAGAAGTAAAATTTAATATAGCTTGCCAGCATGTGGAAAAACTTTAAGGTCCTATTCAATGAGGTCAGTGTGATGTTGGCTTGAATCGCCCACATGCTACCTATATTAAGTCATATAACATTCTCTATATAAATGAAATATATTCAATTTTGATCATGTTTGACATTTCTTGCAGTGCTAAGTTTTTTGTCATTTGTCAACTTGTACTTTTAGAGCTCTCTTGGTCTGACTGCCAGGGCTCCATTTAGCAAAATTAGAGGTGTTCCTAATCCAAACCATTTCAAAGCAATTCTCCCACTTTCGTTAAAAAAAAGATCAAATTTAAGTGATTGCAGGTGATTGTAAAAAGACGCATTTTAGTTTTCATAAAAAACCACAACCAATGAAATAGCAACTTAAAAAAAAACCTTTATGTTACTATATCAGCTACCTACCGATCTACCAATATTTTGTATGAGGTAGCTGCAGAGTGATTCTACATTGAGCATGGTGTAGTATTTTAAAGGACTTATTGTAAATTATCATATAATTTTTTGTTTAACTAATCACTGTATTACCCACACGATAAATATGATTGTAATCTGAAAAACACAGATCCTAAGGACAACACAGACAACTAAGGTATCTAATATGTG
>JAVKLA010000054.1:13759657-13831145 GCA_034782735.1 Sagittarius serpentarius | reverse complement strand
GCAACTCCCACTCCCAGGAAGATTCTGGTTTGTATTTATTCCTGAAGAAAGCATACTAGCAACTTCAGCGCCGCAAACAGATCACTGTCTTCCCAGATAAAGTCTCTCGTTACAGTAAAGTCTTTCCTAGACTTTGAAAAGGCAAAAAGCTCATCTGTGATGTCCCAAGCTACGTGTGTCATCACTGCCAGAACAATTACCAAATACTCTGCTCGATTTGGTAAATACCCCAGCATGGATTATCCATAGAAATAAAGCTCTACATCTTCTAAAGCCAGGACCCTGTCACTTCACGGAGGAAGCACTAGCCCATGTCAGTGGTAGGGCCTGTACCCCAAGTGGGCAGCCTACAAGGGAAGCACCACACTTAGCCAGCGTGGCGTGCACACATCCAGATTCACTATGCGATCCCAATGCAAGGGAGGACCCCAGTGACAGCAAATCAGTTAATGGAAATTAAGAGTATTCTAGGCTCATCAGCTTCCCTCAGGACTTGGCAATCATTGGCAACTCTTAGAGATATGTCTCAATAGGATATCATGGTCCTTGTTAAGATTTCCTGGAGTGGAACAGGATCCCACCTCTCCTCGCTTGCTCCTAGCAGATTATGAAAACTTAATTATTAATATTTAATTTTTTTCTCTCATGAGTTTTCTGGGGATAGGGTAATACATAGCTTCCTCAACCTTCAATTGTCACTGGAACCAAATCCTATTCTCTGCCACTCTCCAGGAGTTGTACTAGCCTGGATTTTGGAGTTTATGCGTGAACTGACAGATGCAGCACACACACCCACACAGTGCTACAGACATAAATGTTAAATTTCAATATTAAATTTCAATGATTGATCCTTGTCCAGCTAAGTGATTTGGAAAGAATAAAGCAGTTAGCAGGGAGGCAATGGCAAAAGGCAAATACAACAGCGATACTGTTTGCTAGCCAACTACATTAGCTCATTTTAATCTTTTCCAAGAGTACGTTACATCACAACTCCTTATCTGCCCTATTTTTTTCACTGTATCAGCCTTTAAGAACATATAAACCATAATGAAAATACAACATTAATCTCTCTCGCTTACCTCACCATTATAAAAGCAGTTATTAATATAAGCAGTCAAAAGGGGTTTCCTTATACAGAATGCAGTTGTGGAAAACTGGCTTCGGAAAAAAACTCACTTTTGAGCTCATCAGCTCAAAATGTCCTATGTTCTGTAGATGCATTAGCTGGAGACCTCCCCGAAGGCCCCCATCTCAAAGGCACAGCTGTGAACGACAGCTGATGTGACAGGCACTACATAAGCATTACACACTGCTTTCGGAAGGTCTGACTGCAGGTCAATTAAACTATCATAACATTGTTTTTATTTTAGGATGATTTATTGCTTTACATGTTACAAACACCCCTCACAGAAACTGCACTCAAGCAGGGGCAGTGGTCAGGAAGAAAGGTGGACAATAGCAACAGCAAGAGCCCAATTTATTTCTTATCCCTTTTTATTCCTTTAGATTGCTAGTATGGCAAGTCTTGGCTCTTTATAATTAACGGCCTCTATGGTGCACAGAAAATCCTTGAATTGCTCTTATTACAAACATTTAGAAAGAATCTGGCTCTAAACTAAGTTATGAGTTTTAAAAGAACTAAAAGTGAGTTTTATCTTATCTCTAAAAAAGAATGCTACTCTTCTTAAACCATGTAAAACTATTTTAGCTTTTCCTGTAGTTTTCAACCTCTTATGCTGTTCCAGTCACTGGGATATATAAGCACTAACATCACTACTCCCAGACAAACCGAAGTGGTTTGTTGTATGATACTAATCTTCTACATCCCTTCAACATGAACATTAGAACAGAAAAAGCCAGGCTTTTCCTCCAGTGATTCATAACACACCACGTACATGATATCACATCAGTCCATGAAATCTATCTTCTGTTACCCGTGTACAGTAAATCAACATAAACAGCATAACTGAATGATTATATGGAGAGATTTGTCATTAAGGTGCATAGCAATTACGACATACTACATAGTTCCAGCTCTCAAATCCACTCTCCCTGAATGATGACACCAGCAAGTGTTCCCATGACCAAACCACAGCTGCCATTTGGCTACACCCTGCAGTTACGCAAATACAATGTCTGAAATCCAATGTCGTAGTTACATGGTTTAGTTCAGTATTTGTAACTACATCTTGGAACTTCTCTGGGTAAGAAAAGTCAGAGCACAGTATTTTAGTTTACGTATTTCAGCCTTTTGAATTGACAATCTGATACTACTGACAGCAAGTCTAAAACATGTGCATTAACTATGCCTTTCTCCACAAAGTAGATTTACTTCTAATTTCCATACTTCGTGGGAAAACATTTAGCATTGCAAGGCACTTCATGCCCAGTTTTATAACTCCTGATTTTATATACATACATATGTCATACACATGGATTATACTATTAGTCATCACCGAGAAGTAAATAATGTTCACTTACTGTTGTTTCCACCTGTATTCTCTGGTACTTAATGCTAAAGTCTACACAGTAACTGCCAGAAAGGGCAGTTTAAAATGTTTTACTGCACTATATACACAGATACGCAACAATGGCAGTGCAAGTGCTGTTGACCTCCAAGAGCTTTTCTTTAAATTTTGTAAGGATACATAGTTAAAAATACTCCCAAAACAGGCTACCCTGCAGAGCTGATCTTTCACACAGTCCTGAATGAACACAGTTATAGTCCTGCCCCTGTTTCAAGGTGCGCACAAGCCTGCCAAGGCAGCAGCAGAATAAAAGTAAATTATGTACTTGGAAAACATGGCAATCTCAGTCCGCCCCAAACGTTATCAATCTCTCAAGCCCTGTCTTCAGAAAAGGGAGAGTTTCTTTGTAATGCTTTATTTCTTGAGATGGTTTAAGGAGAATTCAAACTCTAATGCCCTGGGACAAAAACTAAATTAAGCATAATCCATTTTAGGAGTTACAGCAAAAAAACAACATTCTGGACAACATCAGGTTTTACTACAGGTAATGGCTTTATGAAATGTATAAATGTTACTGTTCTATAAAATACATTTTTCATTCCAAAATGCAAATTATAATTCGTATTTATTCAGGACTTTCCTTTTCAATGTTTTAAACTTACTTTCAAAAGAAAGACACAGTATTGCCAAATTGAAGATTTATTATAGTGTTTTTATTAACAAACTTTCATTGGAAAGTTCTGGGAGCATTAACACAGGAGGCACATTGGCTTCGATGTTTGGCATTTGACAGTCAACAGAATTGCACTTCACTGTGATAGCCTTGCTACAACAGCGTGAATTTTCACGGCAACCCTCGTAGCGAGCCTCTCTCGCTGATCTGTTCAGCAGATGTTTTTTATCATTTTGGTCAGCCTTCAAAACCTGGTCATTCTGCAAAGAACGCTGATCTATCCTGCTCTCAGCTTTCTTTTTCTGCTTTGACAGAGAGGCTTTCTTGCTTTCCAGCCCGTTCGCTTCTGTACCACCCTTTTCATCACACTTGTCTGTCTGCTGACAGACTCCCTTTTGGTTATTTGATACACTGTTCTCACACTCAGAGCAACGCACTATTAGAGGTCCTGTGTTTCGGCAGAGAAACTGCGAGGAGCTCATCACCTTTGGGACAGTTCTTACGTTTTCCTCTGGGTTTTGAGCATGTGAATCTGTCCTATTTATTCTTTGATGTGCCTGGAACTGTTGCATGGACTGGAGGAAAAAATTTTTAGGCAGAGAATTCTGTGTCATCGTTCTTTTGAGCCTTCCTTGAAGGCAACCGCAGTGGAGAACGTGCTGGACTGGATGCACGTAACCTTCGGCAGCTTGCTGTAAAGCATTTAGAGGAGCTACAGAGCTTTGGATCTGTACAGTCCCTGGTGAAGGAGAACACTGGTAACAGAAGGTGTCACTTAACTGTTGACATGAGTGCGGACTCCACTTCACTGCCATTTGCTTATATGCATCAGGACAGCTACACTGCCTGTTCTGAGAGAAAACTGGGCATATGGTGTGTTGGTCGATGGATGTCTGTAGCATAGCTGAACTAGCAACATTTTTTATGCTTTTACTCACTTCACTATTATAGGCTGAATGCATAGCCATACATGTGTTTTGGGGCCTGCTGCTGAAGAGCTCTGAGCAGATACGAGTTTCTTCATAAGTCACTTTCTCTGCAGGGTTACAGATACTGGTTTGTGATGCCAGAGGCTCGAGCTCATAGTGCTCATGCTCCATTTCTGGTTTCTGACTTCTGGAGTCCAGCTGGTATTTGCTAACAGGATGTGATTTATTTTGACCTCTGCCTCCTTGGGCTCCTGAAAAGGTCTGAGAGAAGGCATTACACCGCAATTTTTTTGGTAGTGGGATCTGGCCACAAGTGCCCTGGGGTCCAAGGCATCGGCACATGCACTGGAAGAAGAACGTTGCAAAAGCCCAACTAATGCACATTATAAGCATCATAAAAGTGCCAAGCTGCGTGTACGCCAACACTGTAGAGGGCATCATCATTGCTCCAGCTACAAATGTAGTCAGCGCAGCCATTGCAATAGCAGAACCCATACGGCTTAAAGAAAAAATGACCTTTCCTTCTCGGTCAGGGTCAGGGGCTAAGCGATAAGCCACTCCGTAATGAACAGCAAAATCTACAGATAAGCCAACAGCCACTGAAATAGTGACAGATTCTAACACATTTAGCTCCCATCCAAGAAGAACCAAAGAACCTACAGTGACAAAAATAGTTCCAGCTATTGAAACTATTGCATAAAGGCTTATAATTATATTCCAAGTTGTAAGAAGCATTACACTAAATGCAACAGCAACCGAAAGACCCATGGCAATCAGAGTACCATCAGAAAGACTGTCCTGAAGATCATAAAACTCGAGGTTACTCACAAACCAACCATTGCTCAGACCTTCAGGAGCAGAACTAAGCTCACTTGAAATCCATGAGTCCACCTCTTTGTAGAACTGATGCATTTTCTCATAAGCCAGTGTGAAGAGGTAGGTGCTTTGGAACTCTAACACCACTGCCCTGATGGTATCATTTAGGTCAAAGCGAGGCCCTGGGGTTTTACTATCTAAATGGTACCCTGTGCTTCTTTCTAGCTCCATTATAGCTCTCTTGATACATAATTCAAAAACTTCTTGTTTGTACGGAAAGCTCCAGTGGCTGCAGCAGGGGTAAAGAGATGGCTCATCGCAGTCCTGATTTTCCATCCACTGCTTAAACGTTTCAATGAAGCAGCTTGTGAAGTCTTGTTCTTCAGTCTGATAATAAAATGTTTGATTTCTTAACTTCTGACAGAAACGTAAAATCCAAACCTGTGAAGCTGGGCTAGCAATATTAAAACTGCTATCTAGCTGCAGCTTTCCTTTACTTTTAGGGTTTAAAGGGTCACCATTATCCTCAGGTGTGACACCCCAGATTACTGTAATCGGCATGTGGAGCTCTTCTCCATGGTGGACACGTTCAAACATAAAAAGCTTTTTGTATTCTGCATCGTATCGTTCAAATGGGTGAGACGACCTAAATACCTGAAACTCAGAGAGCTCCAATGATGGCAATTTCATCTTTGGATTTACACACACGATATATGCTCCACCAATTGTTAAGGCAAGGAACCAGAAAAGCCAAATATATCGAAATTTGATAACAATGCATGGCAAAACTTTTTCAAAAAATATCCTGGATGTTTCTGAGACTGCAAAAATAATCTTGTGGAACATTTGGCACAACACTGTCCAGCAGTTTTTGTTGTTGTATACCCTCTGTTGAGGTTTCTTAAAGCAACTGAAAATATTGAGAAGATATCGTTCATGTAATACAACTACAGCAGGTAGCCACGTAACCATCAAAACATAATTCACCAAAATGGCAGTGCCGGCATAAACACCAAAACACCTGATTGCTGTGATATTGCTGACATAATTAGCATAGAAGGCAGCAGCGGTAGTAAAACTCGTGACAAACATGGAAAGAGCAGCGTGCTGCAATGTGATGCTCACTGTCTCAGAGGTTCCAGCGTGAGGTTTATCAAATTTTGTATAGTTCCAAACGTCACATAAGACAAAGGCATCATCTGCTCCAATCCCAACAAGAATAATCAACGCCGTGAGATTCATGAATGGAAAAAACTCAAAATTAAATACTACCCGATAGAGAAAATAAGAAATAATCAAGGAACTAATTATTGCAAACATAGTCATCAGCGTGATAAACATGGACTTCGTGTACACACACATAACTAATAAAACAATTACAATGGCTATGGCAGGATACACAGTATCCATCAACAGGTAATCTTGAAACAATCTATGTTTTATTCCAAACTCAATCCCTGTGACGGTTGTTATACCATCAGAAGCGTTCCAGTTCTCAAAGTTATCTAGGTAAATACTCATCATGCTTTCCCCTTTCTCAGTTGGAGAGAAGAGCATGCTGTATTTTAAAGCTGGTAAGACATAGTCAGCTGTCTTTGGGCTTAGAAAATCCTTGTCCACTAGATAGTGAAGGATCTGGTAAACAGCGTTGTACTTGGTACATTTGCGAGGCACATTTGTACACTTGAGTTGGTCCTTCCTTTTGGCATTCATATCCCAGCAGTCTGGCCCCAGGGTTCCGTTGTAGTAGTATTTGGCACATGTGCGAAGCAGCTTTAGGGTGTGAGAGACATCCCGTTCTACAATTTTTTGACACGATGACCTGTTGTTTAGAATAGCAATATAGTTGCCCAGTGTCCAGCTGGGACAGCACGAAGCAGCAGTGGCTCTCTGGCAGAGATCGCCAAACTGGGAATGGGATCTGATCTGTATAAAGACAGGCAGGGCAAAAAATCCAGTTTAAAGTAATAGTCTGAATTATTAGAAACATTCACCCACAAAAAAAAAATCCCAAAGTGATGAAAATTCAGCTTATGGTCCTTTTGTGTTAACATTTTTAATTCTTATTTCCACACACACTGTTTTTGATCAGTATCCTCTTACATGCAGCAGACTAAAGCAGCAGTTCAGTATACTGACTTGTCGCAGTGGCATAAAATGGGCAGAAGCATTAAGAATTTTGTCATTCTATTCTTTGAAGATGCACTGAGGTGTTTTGTTTTTTTTTTCCCAGACTTAGGACTGTTAACTCTCTTCTATTATCTCATGCTACACTCCTGAAAATAAACAATCAGCCATACATCAATGAAATTTCACTCTGCTTGGAATCACATACTGAAGTTCCTAGGTGAGGCAGGGACTTACCATCCAGAAAGAAAGGATGTGACAGCTTCATGACGACTTCCATCATCTGACCTCTCTTCTACAACCCTCACTTTGAGTCCTTTTGAGCTCTTGTACAGCTGACAGACATTTCCGCCAACCAGGTCAGCCTGCCACCCAGGCACTGTGTGTCCCTAAGGCATGCAGGATTTCCAAGGCACAAGCACAAGATAATTCCGCTGTGGCATGAAGCAGCCCAAAATAAGCCCTGCTGCACAGAGACAATGGTCATGCCTCTGAATGCTGTACCCACCATGGGACAAAGTCCCAGGAGTTGACTCAGGAGTAGAGTGGAGGAAGATGCAGCAGCAGCAAGGCCAGAGAAGTCATGGGGACAAGCAGGCACTAGTGGCAAGTGCAGACAGAGCACAGAGCTGGGTCATGGGGGAGGACTGCTGTTGTCAGCTCAAGTGACTGCTCAAAGCCTAGGAACTCCTACCAGAGCTTTACAAAAATGACGGCAATTTTAACATTTTGGTTACGGACTCTCCTTAGCTAAATGAGTATTAATCCCTTATGTGGATGCTCTTCTTTCACTTCAAGGATATTCCAGATTTACCTGAAGCCAGTAACAGCATGACTTAGCTAAATCACCATAAGGCACTTCTAGGCAAAACTGAAAGTATCTGTAAAATAGAACTGAAGCTCTTAAGTAACAAGGTTAGATCAGGGAAATTCTCTCCAGCTGGGAAAACTCAATCTTGATAGGGCACAGGGAATATAAAATTCTAAAAAGCCAGAACTTCCGGCTTGTTATACATGACAAATCAGAATTAATCCTTAAAATAGTTAGATATGTATAAAATTTCAGTCTTAATCAAGTTACATGGAATGAACACACATTAATACAGTCATATTAATAAAGCTGTGTGCTTAAGAGTTTACAGGATTGGGCCCTGAAACCATGATCCATGTATGCTTTAAATTTAGATGATCTGAAATATACCACTTTGCTTTTTTTTTTTTTAAGCAGAATTGCACAGGTTTATTATTAGCGATCCTTTATAATACAGACAAAAAACCTGTACTTGGGGATTCTCATGGCAGTTATAAAAGCTTTAATATGGACTTAATGTTGTGAACCAGTTTCTGAACAATAACAAACTGGCATTCTAAAAAAACAGGATAATTCACATTTGATTGTTTCCAGATAAAAACACGCACACATGCAAACTCAGGAAAAACTGAACAACCTGCTAAATAAAAGGAAGCACTGGAATAGCGTATCTGTATTTTTCATGGCACATCTCCAGGTTAATCCTGGAGAGGATATAACAGGCAAATTGGAAGGAAAGGATTGTATTGTCTTCTCTATGTATTCAAGATGGGACAATAAGGTTTATAAGCTGCTCTTCAACACTTGCTGCAGGCCGTAAACATTAACTGGTAAAGTAACTGTTGCCAAAGATAAAAGTAACATGAGCTGGCAGCTGGAAATTAGAAATTAAAATACAAAATTTAGCTCCAGATAGGTCATTAAAATACTACGTACAATGTTAATATATTGTAGCACTGGGCTTTGTTGGTGATTCAAGGAATTGAAAAGGCCAACTTGCTGTTGCCAGACTTGGTCTACCACTGGCAACATTTTCATTTATTTTGGAACAAGTACCGAAACTAAGCTGTGCAACCTGCGCACATGGTGTTATCTGTGGGCAGATCCGCCCAAATGGATCTACGCAGTGACAGAGAATCACAAATACACAGTTTATAAAACAACTGTTTACAGTTTATAGGAGAAACATTATGCAATTAAGAGATGAAAAAAGGGCTCCTCTTATCCAAGCAGTAAAAAATTAGAACACCTCCTATAGCTACTTCATATATAAAGTTTCCAGGAAGATTATAGGACTACCATATGCTAAGCAGCTGCAGGATGGAGTCCCTAAGTGTCAGTAAAACATATAGTTAAAGTAGTTACAAGCAGACGGGAATACAATAACACATAGGGGATATATTGTTAGTTCATACTAAAGCAAATACTAGTTGGTGCTGAAATCCTGCTTATCATCAGAAAAATACATAAATTCCAAGGTATGCATTTCCAGAAAAGTGTCTGATTTTCCTGTCTTTGAATACAGAAAGCTTTGCCACTTACTTCAACAGAAGTGTGGCTCTAAACAAGCATGAATTCAACAACAAAACCAACTACAGCCAGAAGAGAGTCTGTAAGACCAGAAGGTCACTGAAGTCATCAATTTCTTCCGAGAGCTGCAGTGTAAGTCAGCAACCTCTCTAGGGACTGGCTGCTAGCAGAACTTAGCATTCAGAAGTGGGGCGTATCACAGCACTTCATGAGTTAAAAAGTGTTAGAAGTGCTTAGAAATTGTTAAAGTGTTAAAATCGTTTGAACATGTTATTTGTAAGTAACAAGCATTTTTTTAAAAATTTAATGAAAAAAGGTTCAGCCCTTTCTGAGCCCCGAGTATCTTACTATTATAAATTTACATACATAGACCAGCAATAATTGCAAAACCTAACCATATCAACTTGTTTTGTCTACTAACTAGCTAAAAATCAACGCTGCTATCATGATGCACTGTCTTTCTCCTCAGCTGAGATGTGCAATTACTCTGTTCTTAAGTAAATACCTAAATTACAAAAAAGATCCATAGAAACATTATCTGGAACAATATTCTCCATAAATATCTACACAACTGTGGGTGTAGCTGAAGTAGCCAACATTTAATTTTCTGAAGAGTTATTTCAAAGGAAGAGCTATTTTTATGGATACAAGACCTGTGGTGCTTGTTTTTTTGAAGTAGTTTGATCCTTCCCTCAAAAAATAAAGCAGTGTTTGAAATAATACATTATTATCAAAGTGTGCATATAGGGAGGAAAAAAAAAAATTCCTCAGGAGTAATGCAACCATTACAAATGGTTACTTCAGAGGTAATTAACTGTCTTCACTCTGTTATACACATTTATTTTTTTTTTTATTCAGACTGCATTGCTTTGCAATGATCTATACTACCTGGGATTTACCTGCATCAGCTGTCTGTGTGACTAAACTTCCACAGCTAAATGCACAGATTAGCATCTCCTCCGTAACTCTCAATCTTTACCCCTGTAAAAGGTTATTCCCCACTGCACCTCCTGATTGAGCTGGTGATATGAGTACTCCCTAGCTCAGTTCATTCAAAACTGAGCTGGGTTAGTTTAAATACTGTACTTTGCTCACCTGGCTCATTCTGATTGAAAGAGATAAAGGGTAATCATATGAGCCATCCTGTCGGTGCAATAATCTGATGGGGATATAAGGAACATTTCATGAACATGTGAAGACAAAACTCACTTACACCAACAGAGGCCAACCAGGACAAAATGCCTGTCAGCAGACTGCCAAGGGAGATTCATTACACAGTGTTTCACCACAGCTCAAAGTTTTAAGCAAGCAAATGCCAGCTGTTAGGGAAAACAGTCTGGGAGTTCGCTAAATTAATACAGTTGTCTAAAAGGCAATGATAAACAACTCTAATGATGGAAATATTCCTCATGAAATAAACATGGTATAATATAAAGTTAATTGTTTATGATTGTTTTTGTTTTGGAGGAGAAAAAATTGGAAATAAACAGATTATTAATAGAAGAAAAACATACTGCTTTATTTCCATACAAAGTCACTAGTACACAGAAATTTATGGTTACTCAGCAGTTCAAAGGAGTTCACTCCAGCAAGTGACAAGCTTATATTTTACAAATGTACCATCTGAATGCTTATTTTAGCCTTTGTCAGTTAACTTCCATCAGTTGAAACCTGAAATCGATTTCAGAGTGCTAAATTATCTTCTAACACATGCAAAAGAAGCTATGGTAGCCTCTGAAGCTGGCTATCACAATGGTTATTTTGACTATGCAAGGTACTGAGTAAAAGGAAAGCCAAGAAAAATTACAACAGTGCGAGACAGACAAGGCCAAAATGTCATCTTTCATTTTCTCAGATTTAAAGAGAAAATTAATATTACTCTGAAAGTATCACTATCCACACCTAATTAATTGGGCTATATTTCTAGCTACTCTATCCTTTGATGTCCATCTGCCAATCTATTCTATTTTGATCTAAAAAAAAAAACCCACCAAAGAAAAAAAAACCTGAGATACCCACTGGGTGTCAGAGAAAACTGCATATGCTATAAGGATGCAGCTAGTTCACCTGAAGGTGAAAAGGGAAGAAAAATTAATTATTTGCTGGGAAACAAGAATAAAAACCCATGGAATAATATTCTAAGAGGACAGCACAAGTTAAGATAATCTTTTCTGCAAAGAAACTTCTGAAGCAAGCCTCCTCCACCCCATTCTAGATGGTATTAGGAACAAAATCAAATAAATTCCCCTAACATAATCTGATTTACAAATTGAAAGTTTTTTTAACTTCGTCTGCATGCTGACTGACCATTCAAAAAAGACATGAACAATGTGAAGTCCTCCCATATGCTACTGGACAGCAACAGGTAGCAAAACAAAGTTTCAAATACATGCTTCATATGTCCAAGTTAAACAAATGTCATCTTTACTTACCCTCAAGTTATCTACATTGCACATTGACTTAATTGCATTCAAATTCCATAAATTCTCTCCTTCTGTTGATGTAAACACCACTCGTGAATAGCGATCACCTGAAATTACAGGAGGGGGGTTTTATAGATAGTTTGGGTGTGTCTGGTATCAAAGACTGAGGCAAAATCCCACCATTCAAATGACAGAGATGAAATCTTTCTCAGGTCATGGGAATCCACCTCCTTTTCAAGATGAGCTATTTATCTGTACGACTCAGTCCACATGAAAGTTTCAGTTTGGCATCTTCAATACTATGTACCACTTAGAAGCTTTACACACTTCTATTCAAGCAAACTATCTTCTGAAATATGACAAACAAATAAAAATCAAAAGATCTAATCAGCAAACTATGAAATTCTTGGCACAGCATAATGGCAGTACACAGATAACAGTAATCAAAGGCTGATTCAGTAAGTCATTTGGGTATATAAATAATAATTATAAAGCTGTTTCTACAAGAACGTTTTTGTTTTTGCTTTAGAAGCAAATGACTGCAGTGGAAATTGTTGTGATATCCTTGAGGCCATTTTTAAGAATTCTACAGTTTAGACACATACAGCTTAAATCACAAATTAAATGACATTTATTAGAAGACAGCTTTTAGGAAAGGAAATAATTACTTAGTGCCAGGGAGATCTTTATGCATAGCTAACAAAGGAAACATATAAACACAACTATACAGTACTGTGTAACACAATATGGTACTTTGGGTTAAGAAACCTTATCACGTTAATTACAATATTCCCAAACCCAAAAGGCTGAATTTTTCCCACTGCTGAGAATGTGCAGAACTTTAGCCTCTCACAAGACTGTAATGAAAAGACTCGGGGTAGTGCTTTATGATCTCTGACCATGCTTTAGGATCAAGGAAACTGAAATCTGCAGATCCTGGAGCAGACAAAGAAAGATACCAGGAATGACAAAAATGGGTCAAGAGGAAATCAACTGTTTTCTTTACATAATGGACTGGCAAACTTTCCCACAGAAGTGCAATTCCTTCATGACTGCCGCAACTGACACTACACAGAAACAGTAGTGGAAAGAACGAGAGTGAGACTATGCAGAAACAGCAGGCAGGATAAGGGGAGTTAATTCTGCTTCAAGTTGCAGTTAATGCTCAGTAGAGTTTCGAGTACATTTCTTCTTCCTTATGCAAGATCTATTCAGTCTAATTTGGTTCTGCTCACAGGAGCAGAAATGACGACCTTGCTCTCATCTTCTCACTTAGATGTAAGACCACACCATAATCGAAACAAAAAAATCATAAATCGTTTTTTAAACCCCAGTTTTTACTGGTCTTTACTCTCTCAGATCAAGTACTATAAACAAATAATTTCATAATTATGTTTTTGTGCTCTGTTATCAGTCCTCACATATTGAAGTAGCTGCAAAAGAGTCCAGGTCATTATATGAACAAAGGCAAGATCTACATCTGCTAATGCATGCTGTCTGCCAGAACAGGACTTAAAGTTTTGCAGTATGCCTTGTAAAAAGTCAATAAAGACTTCTTTGTCTTTTTTGTCCTCTAGTTTAACTTAGACAGCTTCATAAGCCTCCAGTACTTTAAGGTGGTGGGTTTTTTTTATTTTTGTTTCTTTGAAGGAAGTGTTTTGTTTGGGGGTTTTTTTGTGTGCAGGTTTTTTTGTGGGTTTTTTTCCCTAAACAAATTCCTAAATTCTGTACAAGATATGACCTGTGGATGTCTTGTAGGATATATACAGGAGAAGCATTTTGATTTAAATTGATTTTTTAGAGTTAAGTTAATGGCACAGATAAAACACAACTTCTTCGCTAGTGTGAGTTAAGTGCTACCTCTATAGTCATACACAAAACATTGCTTTTACAATGATCAGCATTACCAATGACTAAAAAAATTTTTACAGGAAACGGAACCACTTAAAGGAAGCACTTTAAGTACAGCTGCTTCCTAGGAAGGACCAATAGAACACAATATTTCAGCCCAATTTCTTCAAAGACTTCTGCACACAGAAAGAAGATGCTTATTGTGAATATACTACGCAAAAAATATTTTCCTAATAAGGCATATAACATACAGAAGAGCTCAGAAATCATTCAACTGGCAGAAGTTTTCAGCCTTGCTTACATCATTTCTCCACTTACTTGGAATATCACAGAAAAAGGTATCCTTGTGGAAGTTCCAGTCTGCTTGTCTCTTCTCTCTTTCATAGTGATCATCTGACCATCTGTCATCTTGATGACTAAAACAGAATGAATAGTTTTACCTTACCTTACCTTGTTAATAGAAGGAGCATCCAAACAAGTCACACATCTTAATAGCTCTTACATATGAGAAAATGTATTTTTACCAGTGTGACTTTGGTATACAAAAAGTGAAACATGCATTGAATACTTTGTTTAAACCAGAGACTTCAAAGGAAATGACATTGAGTCCAGCACTGAAAATATCCATTACTAAAGGAGAAAACTAAAATTAGACACTTTCTTTAAAGAGCTTGCGAGGGGAAATATCTAGTTCCATGTGAAAGGCCTCGAGAACTGTAGATGATCAGATTCAGTATTTATTGAAATCAGTGGCAGTATAGCCACATTAACTTCAGAGGGTACTGGAGCAAGCACTATGTACATACAAAAAAACCCCCAATGAAATAAAATGCATTTTTAGTACAAATTCTTACCTTTTAGCTTGCTCATCTGCATACTTGAAAGGATAGTTTGCCAGTGTTGCTTTGTACCCTGTGTTTTTCACCATATTGTTCCATGTGACCAATCTCTGTCCTATGGCTGTCCCTCTTGGTTCAAAACCCTAAGAGAAGAGCATCACAAAATTCCATTAATACTTTTCATTCTTTAGCTCAAAGGGAAAGTGGAAACATGATCAAGTGATGGATAGATTTCATTATGAAGCATAGTTACTCCAGGCATCTGCTTTTGAAGGTAAAACGCTTTATGACAGGTCAGACAAAATAATGGCCAACTGTACAGAGTGACAAGGGATTAAGAATTCTTGCACGTACTACTTCTCTCCCTGAGAAGTGATAATAATTTAGTCTATCAAATGTTCAACAGTTTTCAGAGAAAGGGCCTTCTACAAAGTCCTCTTCTGTATCTCAATCATCACTCTACTGATTAAATATGCTTTAAAACTCTCAAGTATATCTTCTCTATTTCTCCAAGAATAAGGCAAATCTTTAAATAATTCTGAAAGTGACTTTGAAACAATTTTAATAACTTGGCTGTTTTCAAGAAATATCCATTACATATGGATATGTACAGATATATGCTACTATGATATAAATAACAATAACTTACAGGAACAGCATATTTTAATTTGAGGACAATAATTAAATACAGTATTTTCAATAAAAGTCCTGAAAGCTACTCACGGGTAAGACAGCTCATGAAAAGTAAGAAATTAGCACAGCATTTAATAGAACCTGATAAAAATTACTTTCAATCTTTCAATATGGATATCATTTCATCCCCAGAAGGCACTTAGAATCCCCTTTCCTTTAACAGATCCTGGCCCTCACTCTTTGAAATCTGATTTAGAACGTATGGTCTCTGTTGTACTGTGCTGTACATCTAAAACTGGGATGAATTTACATTATTCAATCTACAGCAGTTCTGCTGAAGGACATATGAGCTTTCAATAGCAAAATGCAAAAGGAATTTAAACTAGTGGATAACACTCTCTGATGGCAACTGCATCTTTGTGTCACCGTTAGCTGCTCCAGTGTCAAGACTTCATACGTTCTGGGTTTTTTTTAATTAGAGGAATTACAAGGCTCTTCAACTCATTTCTTTCGTGGATTCATTAGACAGAACTTGCTTCTGCAAGCTTAGTACCAATTGAATCTCTCTGGAAATTGATTCCCAAATAGATTCCTAGAACAGGGAACCTTTCCAAGCATATTAAGAGTCTCTTTTTTTTCTTTAGGCAGATCTCAATTTAAGAGGAATGTACCAATTGCTGTACTTGCACCTTACTGTGTACTTTCAAGTAATGTGTACTTACTGGTATTACTGAAAAAACAGCAAACCAAAAATACTTATTTGACAGTACAATTGATTAATATTTACCTACCAGCAATGGATCAGAGAAATCTGGAAGATCTGGAACTAATATTCCAACCAGCGCACACACCACTATTAACACAGTACACATTCCCAGGACCACCACAGGCCAGTCGGCTATCAGCGCAGCATAGCTACATGGAAAGAGGCAGAGAAAAAGATGTTACAGAAATAAGTTATACACAAAATTACTCCATTCTTCTATAAAGAACCATGTTGAAACACTGACCTGTTTTCTTTGTTATGCTTACAGGAAATTAAGCTAGCTATCATGAATGGGTGGAAACTGTTTGGCAACAGTTTATTTCTACACTTTTTTTAAAGTAAGAAAACAAAAAGACCCCACTTTCTACCAAATTTCCCTGCTGATACTTTCTATTCTTATATAGAAAAGCTTTTCACATCAGACTATTATTTTTCCCCCCAGGATTCTGACAAAAATGCAGCCTTTATCTCAGATTTTCTTTGTGCTGCTACAGAACTGATTAACTATGGGCTACTGAAATAATTTCTGTTGTTCAGTACATGTTCAGTATTCAAAACTGCCATAGCAATAATTTACATAGTGTTTTTACATTAAAAATGAAAAAAGAAGCATATGTTAAGTGAAAACTGTTAAGACTAAACACAATTTTTTTTACATAAATACTTTTTCCTTAATTTAGGCATGGATATTATCCATGGTTGGGAATCACTAGAAAATAGATGCTTTGTTAAAAATTTAATGATAGAAAACATCGCAGTTTCTTCTTCAAAAGCTTAAGCTTTTTTAAGAAAAATATCAAAAAGAGGAAAAATCAATTTTAAAGTAGAACACAAAAGAAAACATTTCCTCTATATTTAAAGGTCATTAAAAATATACTCAAACCCTATATACTAATGATCCATAAAATCTGTTGTAAATTCAAAGGTGCAAGGGAGTTGCGACATGATACGTAAACTAATCATCATCAATTGTTTAGTCTTCTGGTGTAACACATATCCTTGGTTTTTAACTCCTAGTTAATTCTAAATTTTAAGAGTGTAAGAATTTTTATGTGCAAATCTAATTTGTCATTTTCATAATATATTATTTTTGTTAAATTGACAGAAAACTATCAGAAAATAAAATGAAACCCAGAAAACTTATTTTCTTAATAATTTTTCTTACAGTAAAGACTTTAATTCATAGAATTTATGTTTCAAGGGCAACATTGTCTAATCTTGGGAGCAGAGAGTACAGAAAGTCCCATAAACTTTAAAAGGCATTAGAAAAATTATTATATGCTATGAATCATTCTATAGCAATAGTTTCTGTACACACTAAATATTGATCAAGAAGATCTATATTCTTATTTCCTCCTCAACTTACATGCAACTTAACATGAGTTAATAGCAGAGGGCTCCTTCACTTTTTTCTACTGTCTTAAAAGATTATGGTTCTTTTTCAGTTTCAGAGCATCTCATTATCTAATCCCAGTTCAATTATCGGCTCAAGAGAAATCTTCGGTCCCATTGCTATGAAGGGAGGTAATACCCAGCTCCTCACTCCAGCAACAGCTTCCCAGTTTTCTAACTGTAAGCTCAATGGCAGTGAGCAAGCTTCTTGTTGACTTTCCATAGCATGTGCAAATAGGTATCATCTAAGGGTCTAAGTACAGCTTTAGGGAGCAAGAAGTCCAAAGCACTAGTTGTATCTCAATTTCCCATTAGGTAAACACAGAATAATTTTTACATTCTCACACAAGAGGTTAATTAGCAAAAGCCTGACAAGCAATCTGAAGTGTACGTTTTTATTAACGTGAATCACAAAGGGGCGGCTTGCCAAATGAGCAATTGTACAAAGTAGAAGTGAAGGGAAGTAAATGACCTAATAGAATTTCCCTATTTATAGGACTAAATGTTTTCATAAACACCAAGCTAGATTGACTAACTATTATAGACATTTGCTCTGAAGTCAAAAATTATACCCAAAAGATTTATTTTCCTATTCATCACTAGTGCCAGATTTACTGCTTCGGCATGTTGTCTCCA
The DNA here is from genome assembly GCA_034782735.1 of Sagittarius serpentarius. Taxonomy (NCBI): domain Eukaryota; kingdom Metazoa; phylum Chordata; class Aves; order Accipitriformes; family Sagittariidae; genus Sagittarius; species Sagittarius serpentarius. The sequence goes on along the minus strand of JAVKLA010000054.1, from coordinate 13,813,251 downwards.
CACTCCCATTCTCAGCTGAGCAGCTCTTAAATTGGTTAAATTCTTCATCACTAGCTGTAAAAAAAACCTATGTCCCAGGTGAAGTGTTTAACATGTTAATAAGCCACATACAGAAAACAGTAAGTGCTTGTTTACACCTGCAAACTTGTCCTGTTCTTTGTATCACATACTGAAATTCAGATAAGCAAAGCCGACCTGGGCTAGAACATCAAAAAGGACTAACCACACTATATTTTGATCTTACTTGCCTGAGCATCATTTGGTGCTGCTGAGGGCTCTGGCTCCAACCAAGTTGCCTACGGCCAGCCGTGATCCCAACTCACCGTAAGTGGCTAAGCAGATGGCAGTTACTTTATTTTTCACTCATTAAAAAGCTATAAAATGAGTTTAGTTACTTTTTATTTTCTCTGTGAAAAGTAAGCCACTGCTCTGACTTAGATGCTGCGTAAATGACCACTTGCCTGAAAATGTCTGAGTCCAAGAGAAAAATGCTTAAATCAATTCCTCATTCAAGGAATCACATTCAGAAAGGACATCCTTAGTGCTAAGCACATCCTTTAGTACTTTTTTCTAAATCAGGATAACACCTCCTGCTTTTTGATGCCTCATTAAAATTATGGTTGTGCAATGAGCTGGACATATAGCTACAGTGACACTTCATCACTGAATGATGAATTCTCAACTATGACACTGACTGAAATATCTTTTTTCTGCCATTTCACCCCCTGCTTTCAATCTAGTTTTTAGAATGGTAACACTACTTTAAGTTGCCTTGTACCATTAAAATTAATATATTTTTCATTAATTTCTTTTCTCCTGATGTTTTTCACACACCTGAAAAAGGTTTGGTTGTTTTTTTTTTCATGTTTTAAGTAATTAAAAATACTTAGGAGATACAGTAAGTAATTCAATCTATATTTATCTCACCCATTTAGCACCACTAGAAGACTGGTTTCAAGCAATTTGCCCCAAGGTGATCCAAGACCTCAGATGCTTTCTTCAAAAGGAGAAGGTAAAAAAGATAGTGTTTACTCTTCCTTCCAATTTTAAGCTACAGCGTAACATGTGGATAGTGTTAAACTTTTCAATTCAGCACCTATATGCAGACATACCCAGGTTAAACCACTACCCAGTCTCATATAAAGAGACAGAAACATATCATATACAGTTTCTGTATCATAAAGAGGTCACTATGAGCAACAGACATTTGTGTGACTGAATTCGCATTAACAAACAGATTTATGCATCTCAAAACAGGTATTTAGTGGACAGGCCTGTTCATTACTGAAAGCAGATCTAAAGGTGGAGTGTATTTTTAAAGTATTTTCACTTGAGGTGGTTTCTTGTTGCTAACGCACTAACAGTTTTAGATAAGATGCTCTGTTTTCTATGACCCTGCCATTCATAGCATATACAGTACCAACCTAGTTTTCCTGATAGCATGAACTTTCTGGTTTTAGGAAGAAAAGATCATTACGGTGAAATTTTCTGAACTCTTCTGTCAGGTTATTTTATCAGTATTGACGATACTACCAAGCCACTTCTCAGAATAACCCTTGATCAAAAAGGTACTGAGTCACAGAGTTTTTATGCTTGTGCAGATAGGACACACACACAAACAGAATGGCATAGATTGTAATAAAAAATACCATAAAATATTTGAAAACAAGGAACATTGAAATCTGCATAGATTTTAAAATTCTGGCCCAGTATTTATGGAGAGACTCTATAAACAGAGCATGTGAGTTTGGCCACCTTCTGTGGTCTATCCCTTTCTTGCCCCCCCAGGATTCACAGATGTGTGATTAGGGATGTTAAAGAGCTTGTCCCTGGCTCCTTCTTTGAGTGTTTATTTAGGGATCCATTGTAGATCAGCTCTTCAAAATGTTGTTGGAACTTGCTGTTGCTATCTGCCTCCACAATCTCCTACGGCCGTTTCAGAAATTCACGACCCACTACATAAAGAAATATTTTTTTTCTTTTAAAATCTGCTTTAATTTGATTGCCTACTATTTTCCTTCAACATTCCTTACTCTTTCATTGTGTGGGGAGTAACAGCTTTCCTATCACCTCATCTACTGCCTTTATGATTCTGCAAACCTCACATATGACAGTATTAGACCTTACCTTTTTGGTAACTTGAATGGTCTGGCTGGCCTGGAAGGAGATAAAAAGACAGTAATTGAAAATATATGAAATACACACGCACGTGCCAATTTGTTTAATACTTCCCATACATGGATAAGCAAATAAATTATAAAAATCAGTTATTTTAGAATATGAATTATTGTAAAAGGCATACAAACATACTCAATTGAGTCTTTGCAAACAAGTAATTCAGAGAATAATTACAGCTACAAAGACAGCTGGGTTTTCAAAAGTGGAATTTTATGCAGCTGATTTTTGAGATTGCTCTTCCAGAGGCTTTTCCAGTTTTCAACAAGAAACCAAATAAACTAACATGATATGAATTCAGTCCCATTGAAAATCACGATAAAGTTTGCGTATGATGGGAACAGACAACCAAAACACCATGTTCTGACATTGTAATTCACAAACCTTCTTAATTGTCCTTTGTAATTCCGTTACAAAAAAATTATTTTGGCCATAAGTTCTGTCTTGCCATAATACAGGAAACAAAATGGCAAAAGGTACCTACACAAACTAACTTTTCTATGCAAGTTTTTGTTATTTATTAAAAATCTAATATAAACAATATTACTTTGATGAAAAGATAGCAAACCCAAATGCAAATTACTCATAACTGCTACTGTTCAGTGAGCACTTCATTTTGTTAGCTATTGGGTAAGTTTCACATAAATTTCACTTTCAAAAAAATCCCCATGAAGAATCTGCAAGTCCTTTCAAGAATTTCCTGTCTATGCATGCGACATACAATCACTCCACAGATGTAACCATACTATGGCTTCAGTTAAGTTATGGACTTGTTTTACTTTTACCACCAAGGACATATTTAATATGATATCTTTAAAAAGGTACAGAAAACAATGAATTAAGAAACAGCTGCTTGCATATAACAGATCACTTAGTATTTCTACATTGAGGTCTCCAAAAGAGTAGACCACCAGATAAACACAGTTTAAACTTCAGACTCCTCAGAGATTTTCACAGAAGTTTAAAGATTCAACACACTGGGCTGAAATTCTAGTCCAGGGGAACCAAAACATTCTGGCACAATCATCTCAAGGTAGCTGCAACCGTGCCCACACTAGGTGTGAGTGCTGCTTAGACTGCACCTATGTCTAACTCTGAGCGACTATAAAGGTAAAGGGGAAATAATCCACATAAAACTGAGCCTCTGACTCACAACACTATTACACCAAACAAAAAGTACAATCTAATGCAAACCAGCTCTTAACATAGCAACAGGCCACTTCAGATATATATTCAAAGCACTGCTAACTAACATGATAGCAAAAGGGTGATGAAAACATCATGGACAGCTTAGAGTAATATAAATGTGACCATTCCTATTGTCCCCCCTTTCCTTGGCAGAGAAGATGGAAGAACAAACTAAACTAGCAAAGCTAAACACTGGTGCTAAGCCCTCTTTTACTCTTCATCTTCATTCATGCTGTGTCTCAAGCAATATAACACATAAATATAACGATAATGGAACATTCCATCAAGAAATAGAAAGCTATTGTATTTATTTCCTCAAGAAATATAAATCCATTTTAACTGTTGTAAAAAATAAGAATTGTATAGAAGCAAATTTCTAGCAGCTGTAATTCACTGCTGTCTGGAAATGCTCCAACCCAACAAAGCAGTGGAGTTGGTAAATGGGACACACCTGTAGGTAGTACATAGTAAAGATTGCTCCTTGCAGCCATGAGGAAGCTGGGGAAAAGGAGGAGAAAAGCAGAATAACCAATCTGCAGTTGCATTAACTCAAGGATTAGGGAAATGTACAGACAAGGATCTTCTGTTAAATCCAGCCACCAAAATTAAGATTAAATTTATGAAACGTCACCAAACTTCAGACTGCAGTCCAAGACACACAAATCTGACTTTCAGAGGTACCGAACATACTCAAGTTCACAACTGATGCCAAAAACTTCTGGTATCACCACAAGAACAGACTCGTCAGCAGCCAAAATGTACAGAAATCCAAATAAACTGAGTTCTGAAATGACTTTGCAACAGTAAATTGCCTGATGCTGAAAAGAAGTTGTGGCGGGCTCGGGGGACTGCTCACCATCCTATCCACAGCCTCAACCACAAAACCAACGTTTCTCAACTAAGCCTAGACTGGACGGTAAGAAAGCAAGTACTGAAGTCAGAACTCACTAAACTTCAATCTGAAGTTAGTAGTTACAGGACTCTGTATGAAGAGAAACGCTTCAAACTAACAAGCCCTTTCATGGTCTAATTCAGCACCAACGCAGAGTGCAACTGAATGTGTGCTTCCATGCCTGTATGAAAAAGCGGACAAAACTACAGAATGAGGTGTAAGATTTTTGTAATTGCAGCATACACTCTTGGGTTTACAGATTACAGAGGAAAATATACAGACATATTCACTATTAATATGGCAATTAAACCATTAATTTCTAGCTTTTATTTTTAAAGATCTGAATTTCCATATGTGCTCAGTCACTTGTGAAAGCGAGTCCCATTTTCATCTGTCAATGGTCTGTACCATGAGCAGCAATACTATACAACTATTTGGCACAACCAACAGCCATCCAGGGACAACAATTAGTAGAAGCTCTGTAATTATGCTGACTTGTATAAAGGTTTATATGACTATTCCAGTTTATATTGGCAGATAAAATTGCCTTCCGTATCCTTGGACTTTGTCAATTTTAGTACCCACTGTTACAACAAAGTTAATCTACACTGTTGAAAAAACAAGCAGGTGCTTTAGTTGAGAATTAACTCCCACAGAGGCAATGTCTTCCTCTGCTATCCACATCATCACACACCACGCTGTATGATCGCTGCCATGATCTCCATGATTCTATAAAGGCTTAGCTGGTTCACCCAGAGAGCCATGTCCACATCACTACGCACTCTCCCCAAATACAAGGGTTTGTTCAGACAATGAGGTATGGAACCTCACCTGAGGTCCTCAAAAAGCTGTCAAGACAAACATTTGTTGGGAAGGACCAACATGTAATTGATAACCTTCCAGGGACAAGGCAGGCACCTTCTCAACTTATCTTCTTGTATATTCACTCTTTCCATAGCTCTCCCAGCCCCTTGTGCATACAAAATCTTAGTAGATGGGCATGTTTTAAATCTCTCTCTCTAAGCTTTACTCTGTCTTTCAATTATATCTCTGTAACTATGGCAAAATAGATTTTCTCAACAGAACATAACATTTGTTTTAGAGAGAACTTTCAAAAATTAACTTTGCCTAATTTGGTTTACACAAAAGGGTAAAAATACCAAGACAACCATTCCTCATCCTCCCCCTTTCCCATCAAAACCAAACTACATTTCCCTCTGTTTCCTCCACCTGCAAAATATATTCAGTGCTGAACAAATGATGATGATTAAGTTCTTCAAAGTTAGGGAGGGTTAAAGGTCACACCTGCTATCAAACCATTTTGTTTCAAAAAGCATGCATTAAAAAAACCTGTGTACACCCGAGTGAATTCCAGCAGTGTAACCAATCCCTTGCAGCTGTTGTGATGACTCTATTATATCAGTAAATAGGAAAAGTCATCCCTAAAAACTATGCCCAAAAAATTCTTTAGTTATGCACTAAAATACAGAAATGCATGGCAAAACCAGATCTTTCCCACTTAATGCTGCTGTATCTAATTTTTGAACTATTAGTTTTATTTAGCCAGTTTAAATAACACCACTAACCTCCAAAAAAAAGTCTAGACAAAAAAAAAATCCTCATCAGTTTTCATGAGAAAGAAATGGTGAATTCCATTATTTTGCTGGGACAAAAGCCAAGTCGATCTGTGTATTAAATAACCTCTGTACTTAGTTCTCACAAGTCTGACAGCAGAAAGTGACAATCACAGTTGTTTGTGATGGGACTGGCATGACCACATTATTACACAGATTACAGTCACTGATGAAAATCTAATATGTACTATGCACCAAGGGGGGAGAAGGGAAGGGGGAAGAAAAGGACAAGCCCTATTCTATGACCATTTACTGCAAGTCTCAGCCCCTATTCAACAGATGTTTTGCTTCATCCTGTCCTTTCCTAATGGCGAGTTTAGACTGAGCATCATACAGTTAGGAACTGCATAAAGAAAAGATAGACTGGTTAAAAACTCCAGACATTTCTCAACATGAAACGTATTTGGTTGACCAGCATCCTTTTGTGCAACATGGTGAAAAGGAGGAGTGGTGTTTTCAAAAAGTGCTATAATATCTGGAAGTTTACTGTAGGAAATAACAAGAGTATCAGGAGAATGGATCAGGGCACCGGTTTGAACTGGACTATTACAGCTCTAATATTTACCTCCCCAGCCTAAATAAGCACTTAACCTCAGCATTTCTACCAGTATTTTGAACAGTGAGGTAATAGAAAACATTTGTGCCTTTGGGTACATACCAACTTGAATAGGGGCAGTTCACATGTATAAAAAAATATTATTGCTTTACATATTTTTCAATCTGAGAAAGACGACAACTAGTGTTCTAGTTTCCTGAAGGGGAATGTGCCGTGCCACTCGGCCACATCCTGCCTTCAGGTTCTCAATGAAGCCAAAGTTCCCTTTCAGTTACAGCACTGAAGGAGTTTTCTCATGAAAGTTAACAGATTGGCATGGGTATAACAGAGAGGAGGGGTTTGGTCCTAATTTCAAGAATCACAATAGAAAGCAAGCTTTTAGAAATCACAGTATTATTAAATCTAGTTCTATAACCTTCACGTCACCTGGACATTACATGGCACAAAGCAATGTTTCACAACTGTTCCTCAGCATGGGACCGTTCCAAATGAATTCAATAATAAGATTATGGATGGTTTACTGCTTTTGCAGTGTATTCGCTTCATTAATCTAATGCATTTCAGGGCAATACAAATCTGAACATGACAGAGGACAATAGAAGTATCTAGATATTCCAAGATATTCTTTTGCAGTCTTTCTTCACAAACCTCAGCTGTGAGAAAGGTACCAATTTAAGTAACCCATTTTGCCTCACACCACAAGGAATCAATGCTAGCTGCTTCCTGAGCAAGAAACCCTGCAGAAGGTAGCCATGAAATAGAAAATTAGGAAAACAAGCTGTGTTTTGAAGCACATTTTGAATAGTTTTCTACCTATTGTGGAGCAACCAGCATTTAAAAAAACGCACTAGCAGCTATCAATAATCTAAAAGGTTGAAAGAGATACTAATATGATTTCGAGCAGGAACATTCCTGCCTACACTGATAGTAACTTTTTTTTAAAAACATCAGTTAAAAAGCTTCAATACATTCCAAAACATACATTTGTACTAACTTATCCAAACAATACCTTTCTAAAACATTTTAAATGTATATTATAATTCTGGATATTGCCCTGGTTAAAAATCTGATTTCTGATCTATTTCACGCCACTTAGATGCAATTAATTTCTATTTCATAGTGTGCAGATGTAGAGACTGGAGCCTGGACGTAGAAGGGCGTTCCCCCTTTTTTTCCCTCGGAGAAACAACAAACCAGTTAGACTTTGAGCTAAAATTAATGCCTGTGGGGCTACCACCCTGACACGGGGCAGCACAAAGGCACTGCCTGGGATTGTTGCATGCTATTCTAAGGTGTAAGGAAACAACTAACAGCCTCAGATAAATCAGAAACTGTCAGTACAGGTGCTTCTCCTCTGTTTCGCTCCTGGGAGACAGCAGCTAAGAGAAGCAGAAAGCTGTGTTCCCAGCAGCAATATCCAGCTGATTCTGGTGCTTGGCTGCAGCTGAGCCAGCTTCCAGCATTGGTTGAAAGGTACCATCTCCCCATTGGAACCAGCACTAATTGAAGAAGCATCACACTTCTTCATACCATTGCCTGCCATCAAACAGTTTATTATGACACACACACACCCCCCCCACTGACTGGATGAGAAGCATCTCAAAAAGACACACATCAGTCTTTGCAACCACTTTTCCTACTTCATTGCAGGAACTGGTCTCTGATGAAAAAGTACTGACTCCTGAAAGATGCCATCCCTTAGCAAATCCAGCTGAGATCCATGCTCAGTGACATTTGAATGTGAACAGTGACAGCCAGCCATAATTTCAGGGCTCAAACCCAAGCACAAGTGTAGCACAGAAATGGTCACTGACAGAAATTTGACAGATTAGGAAAAGCCCAATTTTCCAAACAATCAGAGAAAACTAACTGGTCAAGTGGCTGGTCTCCTTCATTTTGGTGCTGAGCTGCACGGAATTTTGAAAACAAATGTATAGCTTACAACTATTTATCATAAAGTAATTGTCACAAGGATGTAAAGTGATCACTAGTAGTACTGCAGATAACATAGCAGCAGAAGCAATCATGACAGCTGCTCTAGCACAATACGGTCCAGAGTAAATGAAAACTGCAGACATTGCAGAAGATCTGTAACACCTTCAGTTTCTGGCAGTATGGACAAACACCGACAGTCTTGTATAATCCTAATTCTGCTTTCCTCACGCAGGTATTTGTAAGAGGGATGTATTATTTCTCTTGATATAAATAACAACACATCCGTAAAAACACATTGTATATTTGTGAAATAGTGTACTCTTTTGGACACAAACCATATCGTCTTTTTGAAGCACCCTGTATACCACAGGTATCTAAACATACTGACAGAAAAAAAACAATCATTAAAAAGCCAATAGCAGAAAAACTAATTTTGCACTCTTGCTTTTCACTTAAAGATTCACTTGAGCCAAAAATGTTAAGTTACAATAAATAGCTGCACTTACTGAAAAACAAACAAACAAAAAGTCAATATAAACACTCCCCTGTCCAAGGATTATGAGGTGTTTAACCTCAATGCTTTACTTTGCCAGAGGGAAACTATTCCCTTTGTTGGTAGATCTGGTTACAAGACTTGATAAAACATAGCTTTTTGTCATTATTACACTCAAGGATAAGCTAAATCCCTGCCGGATAGAACGAGATATGCCTCTTATTGTACATCTTCCATTAGAACATAAAATACAAACCAAATCCCTGCAAAGGAAGAAAATCCTTGTGTTTTCAGAATGTCATTGACCTATGAGAACAACTTAAACTGCTCTTAAATATAAAGTTAGCTTTTGCTGCTATATCAGATATAACACCTATGTACTTTATCATTTTAACAATCACTAAGACAACAAATCCAACAGATTAAGTTGCTAAAAAGCTTTTTACAAGCCTCCCAATTTAATTTTTTGCTATGATGTGTAGAGACTTTTCTGGACTCTAAACATGAACACTCTCTAGATTTTTTTTTTTTTTTTTTTTTTTTACACATGTAGTGTTTACCATTTATTGTATTTGCTTGCACTTAGCTTTACTTGTATCTGTAAAGGAAGAACAGGACAACCCACAGCAGAAGGCTGTTGTAAAGATGACAGAGAATTCAGTTTTCTGATAAGCTGCTTTTTTTAAGGTTTTATTGACAGCAAGAAAAATGCAAAGAATTTTCTTGTTCTCTCCCACATAAAATGCCAAGGAACAATCCAAAAGGATTTTATTTTTTTATCTCTAGATTATCAGGGTGCGATGATCTGAAACTAACTGCTATTTCATCCCATTAAAAAGTCTGAAATCTCACTGTTGCAGCTTTGCTTAACCTTATACTTGTGAACTATTTCTGCTAAGACTATTCTTTTGCATCCTCTCCAGCTGAGGATCTGTTCTATGTTCGCAGCAAGTATAAGCAAGTAACACTGCCTTTCTGCAAAGAAAGCCATTGTAAGGAAGGTGTTGCCAATAACAGAAACATTGTCCAAGTGATTCTTGCTCAGATTTAAATTTAGCATAAAAGTGTATGCTTTACTGACCTACAGCACGCACACTTGGTAAAACCAGACTCCTTGAACATCAGTGGCAAGCCTTATGTACTTAACTAAGCCAAGGTTTTCCTCGCTTTCTTTCTGCTATGAAATCAATATTAAACTTTATCAACCTACCTTGAAAAAGTAACAGGTAGTTTTGACATCTCGCAGTCTCAAACTTCTGGCTCATGCCAGCATGTAACAGGAAAACACGCTTCCATCAAGTCAACAGAGATGGGAAAAGGTCAATGCAATCATATTGACTTCCTATAAACATGTATTTTCATTTGGAAGTTATTTTTGTAAGTTTAGTATCAGGGCTAGAAGGCATATTCTGCAAAGAGCAGCTGAGGACTCTGGGCTTGTCTAGTGCAGAGAAAAAGGAGGCTGAGGGGCGACCTCATTGCCCTCCACAGCTTCCTGAGGAGGGAAGCAGAGAGGGAGGTGCTGAGCTCTTCTCTCTGGTATCCAGTGATAGGATGTGTCGGAATGGTTGAAAGCTGCGCTGGGGAGGTTTAGACTGGACGTTAGGAAGCGTTTCTTTACCGAGAGGGTGCTCAAACACTGGAACAGGCTTCCTAGAGAGGTGGTCAATGCCCCAAGCCTGGCAGTGTTTAAGAGGCTTCTGGACAATGTCCTTAACAACACGATTTAACTTGGTCAGCCCTGAATGGTCCAGGCAGTTGGACTAGATCGTTGCAGGCCCATTCCAACTGAAATAGTCTATTCTGTTCTATCCCAGTATGATTCATTATATGTTAAAATTAAAACTTCTATAAATTTATAGCATACAGATGAGTTGAAACTGAAATGCTCGTATAAACATCTCCAAGGTTTATGGTTTGTAGTTTTCCCACCCCTCTCTTTTCCTTGCTGCTCCATATGGATGGTATGCATGCAGGTGCCCAGGATTTACTTAAAGTCTTAGTTTAAGTTTCCTTAGAAACTCATTTTTGCTATACTGACTTTTAATGCATTCCCTTTTTCATCTTCAAGAACTGACTAAATATTATCAACTACTAGAAAAGCTGGCTCTTTTCCTTAATAGCATCTACTTGACTCACTTGTCTTGAACAGGAAGTAAATCATCTTCTCTGTAGGAAAATCTGACAGCACATGAAGGAGCCAAGTAATATACACTCTACAAATATTTTTCTTATATTCTTCTTTCCCTAAACTTTTCTCCAATGAGTGCAGCCGCTTCTAAACACAGTTCTCAAACTGTCAATAAGAAAACTGCAAACATACTTTAACTAGATTGTCCCAGCTTTAAATGGCAAAATTTATACACAATTTAAAGTATATTCGTCTTCAAAAGGTTTAATTGAAGCTATATATATATTCCTTTAACTTCTGAAGCACTGAGGGCAGGACCACATATAGCACTGCTTGGCAAGTTAAACAAAAGTTCTGAACTATTCAAGACAATAAAAAAAGCTTAGTAAAATACCAACCATGAATCATTATTTGAAAACAAGCCAACAGCTAATTTGGAGCAGACTAATATTATTTCAAGATCCTTCACAAGTCTAAACCCATTAGTCTTTTTTCTTTTCTTGGTAATTATAGTGAAATTAATAGATATGTTCTGAGATTTAAATGATGACTAGAGTAGTTTTCAGCATTTTTCCTGGCAAAAAGTTCCTTCCTTAGAAATATTTTATTTCAAAGCTGTTTTTATTATACTTCCCATTTGAATGGAGCAATGCAAGGTCATGGTCACATCTTGTATTTTTATGACAGACAGGAAATTAACATGACCCAAGAAATTACAACATACACACAAGAAAAACTCCATCCCATGATACCAAACAGAATGAAAGATGTACAAGAGCACCTATTTTTATCAAGGTATTTCTCCACAAAGGCCGAAATCCCATGTTCTTACAGGCATTAATGATTGACATTAAGCATATATAAGTTTGACTCTTGAGTCTTGACTTCAGACTGTCATATATCATGCTTCAACTGCTACATGCTTCAGTCTTTCTTCCTGTGCAGATGTAAGGATTTGTGAATGTAAGTCACCAGGGAATTCATTTTTGCTCTCAGAAAACCTCCTTTGACCAGAGAGCTTTTTTGAAGACAGACTACAAGCCCTTACAATTTCTCCAAATTATTAGGCTGACTATGAGGACAAACACTAGTTTTTATCTTTCTACATATTTAATCTCTTGCAGTGAATATAAATACTGTTACTTAAGCAATTTTGTTCTAAATTTAGCGAAGTATTTCACTTCAAACATACATTTCAGTGTTGAGCTGCCATTCCAATGTCTGTGAATCTAGTCACTTAGGATGTCGTAATTTTTAAATGATATAAACCAAGTGTATATTCAACACAATTAAAAGATTTAAAAGTATTTAGTCAGCAATTACACAAAGAAGGCTCTTTAGCTTATGCTGACACAGATGAAAAACTGTACATATGTAATGTGACATCACCTTCTGTACCTCCCTAAATTAAATTTGTTTTGTTTGCTCAGTAAAAAGTAAAAAAAGGAATATTTACTGAACATTTAAAGGTTTTCCATATTGCAGCTAAGATCCCCCAAAAGCACTGCAAGATTAAACAGACTATAAACCAGATTTAATATAATCAAAACTGTTCAGAAAAAAGTTAGCAAAAGTTCACCCATTTGATTGAACAATCTAAACATCCTACAAACTGGAAACGTAACGCAAGAATTTTGCGGAAAGTATCCCATTAACATCACAGAAAATATTGGGAAAGTGGGAGAAGTGATGCATGCAAGCTTTTCCAGTCCAGTACATTCAACTATTTATGATTTTATTAAAACCCCCCTAATTTCCCAAAAGAGGGGCCAGGCTTTCTGAAATACGATCAGGATTTCTGCCTGTAACTTTCCTTACCTGTACTGATCTGTTAGCAGTACCATCTCATTTCTATTTTGCATTGGCAGTCAAGGGTTTAAGAGATTTCTTTATTCAGCAGATATCCTAGGAAAAAAAATCTCACAGCAATCTTAGCATGGCAAAATTAATGCCAAATTGCTCAGGCACCCTCTGTATTTCCCTCTTGCATTCTGTCCGGGGTTTTTTTTTGTTTGTTTTGTTTTACTGTTCAAGCACCACTGACTACTTAAGAGCATGCACATCAATTATCATTTACTAGGAGATGAAAACCACACTGAAATATCAGAGAGGAAGGACAAGTGATTTTGGAAGGAGCTAGAGACAGAGACAATTACGGCAAGTTACAAAGAGCTTTCCAAAGTCAGTGTTCCCCTTTCTGCACTTTCCCTCCATCATAAGTAAGACTGAAAACTTTTTAAAAGTAGGCATACCCAAATTTTTCAAATTCCATCTCTTTAAGAGTGCTGAAATCAGGTCACTGGCCACATTTAGTTTAGACTTTTGCTCTTTGTTGTCTAGTTTCACATTTGAACCTTATCACAACCTACTATTAAATTAAGAGTGCATGAGAACAACTATACATCGTCAAAACATTCCAACAAACTGCTATTGTTCTGGCTGTGCTGACACGTGGTTTTGTACCTAAATGCTCCATTCTAAAAGTCATCTCAAAAACCTCACCAATTAGTTCTTTCCAAGAAGGAACACAGCTGATGCTCGTTTTCCAGTCAATTTAGCAAAAAAGAAAGCACCCATGTTTTTTACCATTTCCCTTGCATTATCAGCTTTATGTCTTCTGAAGACTGCAGTTCAAAGGCCCAACAGATTGGTAGTTAAGTACTAGCTCTTCTGTTGTTCAAGGAGAGGTGAGGGGGACAGGGCACAGGAAATTCATCTTCAAGCACACAGTGTGTAGAGTGGCAGAGACTAAAGGTCAAAATACGGCCAGGCTGGTACTCAGCTGCACTCAGACCAGAGCAGGAACCTTCCAAGTCCCTTTTTCCTATTGCAAAAATGCTTGTTCAAAGCAATCTGAAGTCTAGACAAATGTTAATTAGTACAATTAAAAGCCTGCAAAAAGCCCTTGGACTGCCTAATGAATGAGGTTTGGTTTTTTAAGTGCACTTAATATTTTTCTAGGCATGTTATTTTTCATTTGGTCAGCCACTGAATTATAAATGGCATTTTTTATTTGTATTCTGGTCTCTGCATATCAGCCCTTTGCTTTCAGCTCTGTGCAAGACTAATAGAAAGTGCAGCATGTTGTTTGCATAGCTGACAATGCACAATAATTATCACAGGAACAGTAAATGAGCAAAAATGAGAGAGCACAGCTCAAATTATTGACTGCCACGAAAAATTATTTCCGAGAAAGAAAAAGAACCAGTTCGTTCTTTTGGTCACAGGGAGAGCTCTTCCTCCACACATGCACAACAGAGAATCCCACATTTGGACTCGGACTGAGAAGGATGCATGAGACTGCTACACATTTCCTTTCCTTTCCTCAACTACGTTAAAATCCCCAAGTGTGCCACTGGGCTGTTAATGCTGCAACACGAAAAGGAGCAACTATTTTGTGGTTCCCATGTGCCTCCAAGCCTCTTCCTTCTGGGAAACCACTGGATAAAGAATTCCTATTTTAGCATGAAATAAATGGATTAAATGGGAATAGCACCAGAATTCTTACTGTTTCCATACAAATTACTAACATGCCGGAACTCCTCATCTACAGTCCTGAACCCTGAATGAAATGATGGTAACAACTTCTGCCTTTTAGTTGCTGAAGGCTGATAAAAAGCTTCAGAAACAACCTTTGAACACCTGACCTAAAGAACTTTTTTTTTTAAGTTATTTATTTTCAATCTTCCCAAGGAAAGGGAGTAAGTCTCTTATTAATCTATAATGCAGTATAATCATATGTACTGTGCAAAAGACATTAGTGCACATTTTATATAAAAAGTGAAAACAAAATAATCTTTTAATGTATTAAATACAGAAGCTAATAATTTTCAAACTGGATAATATTTAGATAGATGGAAAATACTTCATTTAAAAAACTCTATGTAGGAGTTGTTCTTAACAGTTAATGTTGCTGAAATGAGAGTATTTGAAAATATTCTATACATACGTATACAGCTCTACAAGCCACGCAGGATGTACTAAATAACAATTATCCTTTTCCTGGAATCAAGCAGGGAGCTGTTTCATAACAAAGTCTTGTTATTAAGATTGGTATTTGGCAAACATTCCCTTGCTTTTTGAAAAAACAAGAGCTTTTTATTTCTTTCTGGATCTAATCTTTATGCCAAGTAACTAGAAGGAAAACATAAAATGGGTAAGAGGCAGCTATAATGTTCTGTCCTCACTTCACAGATTTTTCGGTTTTTTAGATCTCCTTTTTAAAGTGCAAGTATTGAAGTATATCTGCAATATTGTTTCAACAGTGTGTGGCACAGAACTCTGAGATACAGCAGAACTCGGAATCCCAGAACCATCACATAAATCTGCAATGCCAAAACAGTTCAAAAGCAGGCTTAAATCTAACTGAAAGGAAGATGTACAGTAAGTCTGGAGATACTAATGCCCTACCAGTACATTTTTTGCCTTGCTTAGAATGTAAATCGGTCTCAAAAGCGAAAAATTTGAATCCAGCTGTTCAAACTAGCTAAGCTTTGGGAGCTAAAACCTCCAAACTAGGCTGCTGCAGGATGAGAAGCAATTTAGGCTTTAAACATACAGGCTTTAAACTGGTTTTATTTTCACGTTCTAGCTTGAGATGACCATACGATCATGGAGAGATCATCCCACATATCCTTTTATTGTCTTTTTACCAGAGATAATTCAGATGCTTTTCAGAGAAGTTCTCTTTACTTATCTGCTTCAGCCAAAAGCATTAGCAGTATAGTCTTGAAATGTAAATAATGGTGGGTGATGCAGAGCAGGTCTACTCCAAGCAAAGAGTAGCTGTATGAATTTATTGGTTCAATGTTGCAGAAGTGCAAGCACTACATGCAGTTTGGAGCAGTTTCCTTACCAGCGATACCATCGGTTATTTCGCAGCTCCCTAACCTCTTCTCCCCTACCTTTTGTCTCCAAGTCGATACATCTATGTTTTCTAAATTGTATCCCCAAAAGAGACTCCAAAAGAGTTGGCATCAAGATTAGCAAGGATACAGGTAGCTTTTAATTGGTGTTTTCCCATTAAAAAGTTCACATTCAAGTCCGAGACAAGCAATTAAATGTGGTGGCAGAGACAACAGCCATGCATAGCACTGTCACCCCATGCTTTCCACAACCCTGAGACGACTTACTGAATAATCACAGAATGATTTGGGTTGGAAGGGACCTTAAAGCTCATCTAGTTCCAACCCCCCTGCCATGGGCAGGGACACCTTCCACTAGACCAGACCCCATCCAACTTGGCCTTGAACGCTTCCAAGGATGGGGCATCCACAGCCTCTCTGGGCAGCCTGTTCCAGTGCCTCACCACCCTCACAGTGAAGATCTCTGCATATTCTTCCTCTTTTGCTCCTTATTTACATGCATACATTCCCATATAAATAATAGATTCTGAAAAATACCAGGAACAATTTTAAGAGTTTTCTGGTTTTACATTTCTTGACTGTAGTGTTTAGGTCTGCTAGAATATGCAACCCTTCATTGTTTATTTTATCCTCCTTTCATCCCACTAAACATGCTGCTGGGCTGCATAGTTTTACTCTTCCCTAGTGACTCCTAACTTGGTACTTCCAGTTGTCGAGCATCAGTCTTCATTTCTTCCTCTTCTTCAGATTAACAGCCTTACTTGGTGGTTCTTCCTCATTTCTACTGTCTACTTGAAGGTTGTTGATGATTACAGAAGCAGATGGCAGCAAAGGAGGGGCAATAACATTCCAGTGGCTCTAAGCCCCACAGGTTTCTTGAGATACACAAGTGCATTCAGACAAAAAGGGTTACTTTAACATGAGTTCTCCAAATGGGCAGGGTGGAAAAAAAAAAATCTTCCAATAATACCTGAAAAGAAGAACTAATCACATCATGCTCCAAACAGGTACATTTAGAAACGGTTTGTCAGAAAGCAAATCAAGTCTCTGGACAATTGCATTCTGATAGGGAGAGACAGCTGGAATTTCACAGGGAGTGTTTGTGTGGTCAAGATAATATGCCCACTAATAAAAGAGGTATGAACATGTTTGAATAAACTACATCTTAAATATGTGCACAAAATGACACAAAACCATTTTTGCTCAAGATCTTCCAGCCTTAGAAAAATATCTAAAAAACATCAGAATCAGCACGACCAACAGTGGACCTATTTTACCTACTTTTACAATAGAATTTTTTGCCACAATCACGTTGTAAACCAACAGCCACTAAAAGTATTTTCTCTTATGCTACAAGCCTTTTTCACCAATCTAAAAGAATTACCAATTGCCCAGACATTCAAGTTATGGTCTATAGATGACAATTCCATGTAATTTAGCTTAAACTTCAAAGCTGAACGCACTATAAAATTCCAGATCCATGCAGTTTTAAGAGGATAGGACAAGTGTGGCATTAATTCAATTCGTCTTCTTTATACACTCCAATCTGCAATGGTATACCAGAGCCACATTCCTTTAATATTAGGTCACCAACAAACGTTAAGCCTTGGGCTTCAAAACTTGACAAAACTTGTCAAGCTGAAACAATTGGTTACCTGCCTAGAGCTGTAAGCATTAGCGATACAGTTTGCAAAAAGTGTTCGCCTCCCTCTATCTAATCACATCTTCCCCTACCTTAAACCTAAAACAATATTTGAATGCATTTTTTAAAAACACAAAGAACCAAAATGAAAGCTAGTTTGACTACACATTGAATTTAATTAATGTATAGTATGAGAACCTGCATTTTAAATAACCATGTTAAAACATGCACATGTTACAAAGCTGGAAGAATTCCAATTAGCCTTGTAAGAAAAATATCTGGAGAAGAAGCTGTTGTGCAGACTATAGGCTCAAAATGTAATAAAATTAGAGTCTAGAACAAAGATCATGTAAAAATATCACACCCTTAAGTGTTACTCTTCTGTGTACAGGAAGTTACCTAAGCAAGTAAAAAATGAATGCACATTTATCACCTATTCTCTTTAGCACTGCAAAGTAACTGCCAATGAGACAGTTTGCTTCTTCCTGAGCATATATCCGTCCACCTGCAAGACTGCATCCAGTTGCTCCGTTTTTACCACCTACCAGCATGTCTTCATTGACAATGGCCTCTCAGTATGATAAACTATATTCACAATGCAACAGGAGACGATTACATTTAGACACACCTTGTAGACTACTCAGAGAGAAAAGAAGTCTTTGGTTCCATGCTAATAACACAACTGACACAGTCAGATGTATACATTGTCCGTTAATGCAGCCACAGGCAGTTTAAGGAGTTAAAATGCATAGAAGAAGTCCAGCTTCCCCAACATTACATGAAACCTGAGTCCAATTTACCATGCGTTTAGAGCTAAAAGAATAGATAACAGCAACCAGAGCTAGGTAGTTTTTAGAAGATGGACTCATTTGATTTGCTGACCTATAAGGCCTATTGCAAGTATCTTCCCACTGAGAAAATTCAGTTGTCTTAGCCAGAAGCAAGTCCAGAAATGTAAGAGCAATCACTTGATAGGGATATGTAGGGTATGCTAACACATATAGTTTAGTATGTAAGTACAGGTGCTTTAAGTGCCAGATTATCCTTATTTTCACTGCTAACAGTATGACAAACATTTATCAGAAATCATTATTTATAATTTCTGTACATTTATGTACAAATGCACACGATGGTGAGGAAGTACAAGATGAAAAAAAGCATCTTGGCTCAAGATCCCAATCACAGCAGTTCAAACAATCTCTGTATTTGTGAAGTGCTATGGAAAACATTATTTTACCGTATCTGGAAGAACTTTTCACTGTTCTTTTTCCTAGACTAAGAACAGAAACCTAGATCATGGATCACATTTGTTCCCTTCCTCAAGGCTATGGAATACAAAGTTTAACAGTCCTGCTGCACAGGGAGAAAAACAGTGACATTAGTGCATCCATTCTGACAGTTTGAAAAGTATGACTGATTCTGTAACGGCTCAACCTCCTGCATACCTTTGCATACAAAATTATACAAAAGTTTTTATCTTGACTTAAGATTTAAACAAGTATGGGATGGAAAAAATATGTCTGATTGTAAGCAGTTCCAACAAAAATTTTTTTCTGTTTGTAAGAGGAATAACTGGCAAGGGAAAGCTGATTTGCACTTCGCATTATTATCCTTATTTTCATCTGCTTTCACCTTCAGGAAAAAAGCTTTATTCACTGACTTTTTCCACATTACATATTTGTCCCAGTCTGATATTCTCATAAGTTTAAAATTAGTTCATACATTTCAACAAGACAATCATTATAATGGACTGAGAAATACTTGCAGCTCCCAAGTTTTTGAGCAAGGATGCAGATGTTGAACAACAGGGAGAAGGGTAGCTTTCACTACCCCAGTGAAAAATTCATCCAGTTTGGCTCAATTGCAACTCAGAAAAAAATAACCTTGCATAGAAGCTTAGAAGTGTGTTACTGCAATGGGGAATTTGATTTTCAGATATTGCCTCTTGGACTGACTGATTTTGCCCAGGACCAGCAGGCTGTAGAAGATTTTCCTTGCGATTGTTGCTCCTTGTAGCTCGGACTACTGTCACTGGAACTCCAAAACTAACAAACATAAAGAGGCAAGTTCATATGAAGTGGAGGACAGAAAGGATTAAAACCTGGAACAATCCAAAATTGCTCAATCCGAGCACAACTTTGAAGTTTAGCAGATACATACACTGAAAAGACATGGGGGCAACTCACTGAACGAGCTGACCTGACAAAGAAAACCCACCCAGTACACTTATGAATAGAATTGTTGAAAGTATTTTTCAACACACCTTTTTGAGGAAATACGGGGTTTGATTACACTGTGCAGACATACCAGTTCATTCAGTGTTTTCTTAGCTATCTCTGTATTGATTTGTTTCACACAATAAAGGTGTATACTGTGACTTACGAAAGAGTTAATGAGCTTGCAAACAATCCCCAAGAAGAAGAAGAAACAGCCTTTTTTGACCCAGAAAGAACTAATTCACTTCGGGAATATTCATGTAGCCCAGCAAAACCAGTTTGCTGATTTGGTGTCTTCTGCAAAGAAAATGTTGGTAACGCATCAAAGATTAACTCGTAAAAACACTGGGGAAGAAATTTGGTTCATCTTCCTTTTTATCTTCTGCTTTTGAAAGAAAATGAAATAGTTATGGAAAAGGTTACCCATACTGAGAACTAACAAATAATGCAATCTGCTTACCTTATCCTGGCTATATGTTGCTGCACGGGCTGATGCTGAAAATGGTCAGGCCACTGATGGTGAAGGCAGAAGGATGGAGAGGGCTGAAGACAGCACGCGGGCTGATATATGGGGGTGTGTTTTTGGCAAATAGATGCTGAATACTCAGTATGTGGCTGCATGCAGCACGAAGTCATAGGAGATGGTGCTGAGCTGCCAACCACTGAATGACATTCTTGCTTGTTATTATGGCTACTTAAAGAATGATGGTATGGACAAGGGTGGCAGCATTGCGACAACATCTGCTGAGTTCTTTGGTTGTCTAAAGGCAGAAAGGATGGTTTGATTGTACCATTAAGTTGCAGGCAGCCATTTGGACTCGCTTTTGTTCTCTGTGTTTCCTTGGATGGGAGCTGTTGGACCACATCTCCATCATTAGCTGCAACAATACCTGGGCCAGTAGCATTTGACAAGATGCTGCCATTGCTCAGAACCACAGAGTCACTGACATTGTTCATAGCCATGCTCCAAGTTCTTGATGGATACACGATGTTCCTGAAGAAACAAATAAAGCAAAGTTTACAGAGCTGTGGTGTTTTCACATGCTCAGAAAGAGCTTTAGATTGAAATGAGTAAAGCTCTTCTCTCATCTTCATCTTTCACAACACAGGGAAATAGAAAGGAGTCACACACACACACACACACACACACACACACTCTGCCAGGAATGTTTTGAAGGACTTCTATTTGTTCAACAAAAAGTTAAGAGTGAAGTTATGTAAATGCTCAGTGATTAAACCAAAATATAAACCAAATGTATAGACACTCGACAGTCTCTGGGTCACAGCTAACAAGTAACAGTTCAGATGCACAGGAATGAGATCATTTTGCACAAGACTAATAGCCACTATTTATGAAAACAGATTTTGGTATAAACTGTGTAACCATCCACACCTTGCACCGCAGTTTGCTGGTGCGCTTTGAAAGCCAGCAGGAGACAAGACCACACAGTAGAGATTGTTTAATAATCATTAATGTGCTGGTTTCAGTAACCTCCTTTCCTATCTCCAATTTCTATTGAAAAAGAGGCATATTTGTATTTTTGAAGAAATTCTTTTAAAATGCCGTACTTAAATAAATCAAGACACTTCAGCAGACATCTGGAAAAATTTCTGGACAGTAGACTAGGTCTTTAGCAGAAGCTCAAAATGAACTGTTACAAATACTAAAAAGATAGAATACTATCACGTTTTTCCCAAGCTTAAAAAAAAATAATCCCAAGATTCAGTTACTGCTGATTGAGAAGCTCATGCTTCCGAGTAACATGTATTCCAAAGGCAGTTAAGAAACACACTGTACTGTAAAAAAAGGATATTAAAGATTTTCTTCTGAAGTCTTTGTCTTTTCAAGCAAATTGTAAATAAGTGAAAATTATTAACACTGGAAAGGTGACTGAGGAGCCTGGTTCAAAATCAAAACTTGACTGAGGTGTTTGCAGCAACCTATTTCCTGCATGTTAACTATAATCGCGTTTTAATAAGATTTGAAAACAAGTTGGAGATGATTATTTTGATAAATAACACGAAAGGTTAAACATCACAGATAAGCATTTGTTTCCCAGGTTACATGATGGGGAGAAGGAGGAGAAGAAAAGAGAAAGAGGAAGAGAGAACACTAATTATGTACTATTTAGAAGAATAAATCAACACTTGCTTAAAAAACTCAATTAATTACATCTGCTTTGGCTAACTTAACATTACCTTTTTAATACTGAATTTAATCGACAACATTCCGAGTCCAAATTGCACGGCTTGCATTATAGACACTAAACTTTGCAGAAAGACACAACATACAGATTAAGACAGATAAGCAAGGAAGTTTTTAACTCATTTTCTTCCCCATACCTTTGCTGAGTGCTCAGAGCACTAAGCCTACCCAGCCAGCTGAGCTGTTTAATTGCCTGAATGCTAACTCTGAGCAGAAAGTGCTTTGCAGAGTGGAATGCTACCCCCAGCAACCCCCCCTCCCCCGCATAGCATCTCCCCTAGACATAGTTAAATCCTTCACTTCTGAAACGAAAATTAATCCTCTGCTATTTGTTCTAGATCATGTGCAGAGCCAGATGCCCTGGGAAATCACTTTCATTTAGATAACTGTGTGGAACAGGAGAATATACTGCTTGACCAGCATCTTTTTTCCAGCCTCCAATTCCACACATTCCTGCCGGGTACCCCCTCCCCTGGCCCAGGCAAGTCAAGCCCACGGAGAACTTTCCGCTGAGCACAGAGAGTAAATTCAAGTGGCTGGCTAAACTTCGTTTCACTCTGAAGAGACATATTAGTTATGTGAAATACTTCTGTGTTTGAACAGTCTGGTTTTCTCTCACACTGTAGGCAGCTTCAAAGCCTGCTGAAGTGGACAGAGCGAAAGCTGGACATCAAGGCAGAGAAAGCTCCTCTTGAGGCATCTGGCAGCATTTTAGGAATTTCTGGCTGCTTATTTTCACATTTACTCACATAAGAGAGGCTGCACAGTGATGTTGTTACATTTCTGTTTCTAAGTTAGTTTGACACATCCATATCATCACTTGAAATTACTGATCAAAATTACTGTCCCGCAGACTGCTATTATAACTACTGAAAATAAAGTATGGAGATACTGCAAATACCTAGCCCTTCAAGACGACAGACGCACCATCCTTTTGCTTTAAACCCAGGACATCTACAGCATGCAGCAATTGAGATAACACGACATGATTTTTAGTAGCCACTTCAAATCACTTTATAAAGGAAACCACACATTTACGTGCAAGGCACAGATGTGCCAAGCAGAGATGCAAGCTAACTCGAGCCCACGGAAGCTGGGCAATCCCAGCACAGACACACAGGCTTGGGATCTTCAGCGTATCTGTGCCCCTCGTGAACACTGATGCAGGAATTACAACTTCTGTTCCAGTCAGCCCAGCAGCCTCCATTTAATATGTTCAAAGATAAAATGCTCTCTTTTCAATAGATGAAATATCTACCTGGACTCTTTAGAAACTAGTAAATTCAAAGAAAAGCCAAAGATCATCATCATCAGTACCGCAACATATAATTCTGCCTTTGTTCTCCTGTTGAACAGGCTATTCATGAACTACTGCAAGCTATAAAAATTTTAACAGATCAAGCTGATTCTTTCTTTCTTCCTAAGCCTTGAGAAACTACTGAGTTCTGTCCATTTTCACGAAGCCTTTGAGCAAGGCAATGGAAGCACCTGCTTACCTTGAAGCTCTTTCAATGCCATATTAAAGTTAAGAAAGACTACTTTGCATGCTTAAGGTAGCCATCTGATTAAGTATTTTATTTAGTCACGGCTAAGAAGATACAGCTTTTTTTTTTTTTTAAACAAATCTAAGATGGTTGATGTTACTTGACAAGTCTAATGTTATCTGAGCTTAGTTTCACTCACGTTTGAGGGTATTAAAAATTATGTACTATGGTACTTCATTTGTGTCACAGTCTATACAAGTGAATGCAACTCCACTGACAGCAAAGCTTCACCTGCAGTTGTCACACAAAAACATATTCTTAGATTATATTCTTATTTCTCTGCTGTATTTTGTCTGCTCTGCCACAACTGCAGTGACTGGGAGCTTACTGAGAGATGTAATAACGGCCCAAGGAAACAGTTAACTGAGAATCTCTCCTTTAGAGGATACGCAAATAAGCCAGTTAAAATGCAAGAATTAAAAGCACAGTAAGATCTTAACACATGGACATGGGAAATTAAAGAACCTGTTCATCATGAAAAAAATCTAAATACACTTGAAAACACAGTCTTTGAGAATTCTGAATTCTTTCAGCGCTGAAGTTCATTTTTGCTGCATTTCTCAGACTGCTTTAGGATTTGGTATTCTCCAATAAAGTGGGGTTTTCAGACTAGTACCAATTTACATCTGAAGGCTTTGAAGCAGTGGACAGGTATTCTGAATAATGAGCTTGCAGATAGTACAGGCTTTAATACAGGCAGCCCTACTTAACACAAGATTAAATACAATTAGAAAAAGTGTTAACCTACATGTTTAACACATTACACTTGGGTATCCACCTCTCTAGCTAGACATAAGGTATTTTAAACATTAACATCAATTTAGAAATTATGTCAGCTGGACTGCTATGGGATGAAAACTAGAACTACCTTTAATTACTGCATGCTTGATAACAGTAACTGCTAAGAAAGCACTTTAGCCATGCAGTTCAAAACAACAGCTTGGAAGAGTGTCGTATCTGGAAAGTACCACCGTCTGTAGAGGCAATGTTACTTAGTGACAGTTTTATGGAGTAATCCCTCTATTATTTGTGGAACTAACAATGAACACAGCTTACCCAGCAGACATCTGCCATCTGCATTGCCAGCCCTTCAGGAAATAAAGTAATGCTGTACCACACAAACTATGTAGGATTTGGTGTTCCCTAACTAGCATGTTCTTTTTAGACTTGGATTAAGTTCACCTGTTCCTTTGGCTGCAAGTGAAAGAATTTCTCTTTGCTTTAAAGTTTCTTTAAAAAAAAAAAAAAAAAAGAAAAACACTTAAAAAAACATTGGTTCAACAAATCCCATCTGGCCTCATAATGCCTGCAATTGAGAATGATAGAAGTGCAAATTCAAGAGGGAATGATGTAGTGGAAATTTAGTGTAACCTAGCATATTACTACAGATAATTTATAGAACTTTAGAAGACGACAGGGAACAGCTAAGTGTTGAGGGTTGTTTTAACCACATAAAAAAATAATCCCCAAAACCTGTACCTTGCACTAAAACAAAACTAAGTTGGGACTTTACATTTTTCATTTAGGGTAGGACAAAACTCAGATTTCATTTAAAAGTTATCTAAAGCCTTTCAGCCGTAGTCCACATCATACCACTCAGCCAGCTGAACCATTCCAGGTTGTCTGGACCTTGCAGACTTGTCAGCCACAAAACCTCATGGTTCTGAGATGAAAGTGATGTCTGAAGTAACAAAAATGTCATTTCATGTCAAAAGTTCATCTAAAACAGCTGGATTCTAGAAGTAGTGCATTCTTGAAATAAGGAACATCTAATAATCCCAGTGCTACCTACTAAGTCTCCTTCCAGATGAAATATTATAATGGCTTTGCAGTCGCTTAAGACACTAAAGTTTTTCAACGTGGCAAATGGGTTACACAGTTTCAACCTGCAAACTGAGTTAAATCCTCTCCATACTTCCTTTGCTGTGCCAGCCAGTGCACAGCCACTCTTAAGGAGGGTTTTCTCCTTCACATCACCAAAATTCTTCGTATCTTTGCTTTTTCTCAGTGCTCGCAGCAGTAACAGGTGGTGCCTGGTGTTTGATACTGGGTTTTATGGGAGACATCTAGTTATCTATCATTGCGATGGTCTTTAGCAAGTCAAACAGCTTTTTAATGTTTTATGGTTGTTGATCTCCATTTTGGCTCTCAGCTAGACATTTTTCAAATTCTCTAGCTCTTACTCCTAGGCATTCATATGTGGTGCTTGGTTTCTCTCAATACCCTGATTCTTGCTTTTCCATTCCAGCTGTTAACCACTAGGTCTTCCCTGAAAAGCTTTCACTATACAAAATATAGACGCTTAGTAGAACAAGCCTCCCCTGTCCTTTCCACTGCTTTTTCAGGTATTTAAAGCATATTTTAAATGTATGTATTTCACCTTCAAGAAGATTCGCTAGTTCTTACTTCATCAGCACAAGTTTACCTGATACATTTATTAATGCAGCCCTTTCACTTTGAGGATTGATACAATGTAGCTCCTATTTTTAAGAAAGGCCAGTATGGTCAGTTTGTTTTCTGCAGTCTATAAATACCCATTTTCTCAACTAATGCCACTCTATTAATGAGCAGATTTTCAGCCATCTAAGTACTTGTACCACGCATTAGTAGTCAGAAGACAATTATGAAGCAGAAGAGGCTTGCAGAAGGGAAATCTCCCCTCCTCCATTTTGTACCTAATGTTTCAAGAGCCAGCTAGCCCTTCCATCCCTCTCCACAGCCGGAGAGGTTGAGAAGCTGTCCCGTCCTGAACCTGAGACATTGCGAGTTCATTTCCTGTGTCACGGGCTGGCTCGGGAATTGCAATTCCTCTGACAGGGAGTTTCCAGGTGTCACCGTGCCAGGACCACAGTTCGTGTTACAGATGGTCCAGCAGTGCCCAGTGTTGCCAAGCTGGCACACGAACTCACCCCACCGGCGACAGCTGTGGGGAGAGAGAGCTGGGAAAGACTGCAAAGGGTGGGAAAAATAGTATTCTTCAGAACTGCAGAAATAGATTTTGCTTTGCTTTTAAGCTGAAGTTACTTCTGGCACAAACAGTAAAACAGCAGCAGACCATTTACAGAAATCATTTGCAGGGCTTCAACTAAAGAAATCAATTGCAGTGCTTTAACTACAAAGTATTTTTAAAGTCAGGATTCACAATAAATGTAATTAAACTATAGACAGAAGCAACTACAAGAAGCCCTGAAAATTCTCTTCCAGAAGCTCTGCATGATCCTAAAATTTTATTTAAAAAAATAATTAAGCATATATATGCCGGGGAAATAGAAAAAATGTATTAAGTAAATGTGAAAAAGCTTCAAATACGCGTGCGTTTTGGAAAAAGACACAGCTACAAGCAGAAATAATTGGAACAAAACATACTACTTAAAGAAAAAGTGTGCATAGTTCTGGAAAGCAGGTATACCTCTGCACAGTTTAAGAACATGGAAAGCTGTTTAAAAAAAACCCCAAACGTTGTTTACAACTGTGAGACTGTCATCACACTCAATCTTATTTATACAACTTACTGACTTTCCATTACCATATGAAAGACATTTAAGTTTTCATAATTGCAAATACTATGATCCAAAATAGCTCTAATCCTGCTTACACGGAGCGGGAAAAACCAAAATATGTCTCTTTCTGGATGTAAAAGGAGTTACTTGCATTGAAAGTTCCACAGGTTCTTACTTCATCAGGCTGTGGGATTAACATTTAAATTATTACAGCTATAGAGGGACACAAAAGCAATCCTCTTTAGGATACAGCTCCAGGTATGCCTACCATCATCATGACTATATTAGCGTTACATAAGAGGTTAAGAAACCTCTCAACCATCTGTTTAGAATCAGATGTTTTGTTTTCTGTCCAAATTTAAAAGCTATGTTTGAACATCTTTAAAGAACCTGTTACTAATAATAGCTTTTTTTTTTCCTTCATATTTTAATAGAAGCACTAACAATTTTACAACTACTGAATCTTAAAAAAGCAAAACACTCTGTGAGAATGCCAGGGCATAACAGGCAGGTATACGTCAGCAGTCACACCTATTTGAAAAACTCATTCTTCGCATTTAGCTACAGAAGATACAGCAAAGCAGTTTTACACTAGCAGTCCAACAATAATTTTCTTCGAAAGCTGAACATTTGAGAACTGATTTTTTTCCACTTCATTTCCCAAAGCGCACATTGGTTTTAAGTCTCCTGTTTGCTGAGCCGTACTCTGAAATCCAAAGGATGAACCTCATATACCTCTTTTATAATAGCACATCTGTTGAAATAGCTGGATCTCGAGGGGGGGGGACGGGGTGGGGGGTGGTTTTCTTTCTCACCAGGCTCTTCAGAGCTCACGGGGTCCCGTTCTAAGCTCTCTGGCATTTCCACCCAGCTGCAGTCTTTTACAAGGCCAGGAGCCTGCTTGCACTACGAAGTAGCATTTCAGTGTCAATAAACTGAAGGTACACAACAGTCTTAGCTAAAGCTACATCCTAACGCTTTCTGAAAGCCCGAGTTGTTCCGGCTGTAACCTAAGATGCACTAGGGGAACGCACGGCCAGATTTGAAGCAATCCAACGTAACGCCCTTCTTAACACTTACCAGACCCAAGCCGGGGAATATGAGCCGTAAGGAGAAAGCAGCCCCCGCCTCTCGATGCAGGTATCCCCCCTGCCTAAGCGCCCGCTCTTCCCGCAGCCAGCCGGGAGCCGGGCCCGCTTCGCCGCTCGCCCCAACAATGGCCCCGGCGCGGGGAGCGCCGAGCCCAGCCCAGCCCAGCCGCCGCCGCGGGGAGACGGGGCCGGGGCCGCCCCTCCCCGCGGCAGGTCAGGGAGCTGGCAGCGACCCGCCGGCTCCTCCCTGCTGCTGCGGGAGCCCCGGGGCCGCTCCCCGCCTTTGCTTCCAGCCCACTTTGATCTGGTTTGGTTAAGGCTGATCTGGAGATTAGAGCCGCGCTCTGCAGCTTCACCTGCGGGCGCCCACTGGAGCCGCGGGGCGCCTCGCTCCTTTCCGAGCTCCAACGCACATGCTTAGGTGGAAAGTACAAGCGGCATCACCACCTTGCCACCAGCGTTTCTGAAATGGAACGAGCTGAGGAAGGCGGGACACTGAAAAATAGCACCCGAGTGTCATTTGGAATCTTTTTCAAACTCACTTCAGTCCTCATTAGGTCCTGGCAATGTCTTGTCCCCCAGCCCCAAGCTCTTTATCGTTTCGTTGTCAGACATACTCCTTAGGCATATTTTTTTAAAAGACTTTATAAATACAAACTGAATCATTACAGACTACTACTACAAAAAGCTGAAAACTTTATGAGCAGAGAAGATAGGCTGGTCAGTCAAAAGTCAAAATGAAAAAAGACTGCCATATTCTGGGGATATTTAAACCCTCAGCTCTAGGGCCTCAAGAATAAAGCACCAGGTCCTGTTTAGAAAGAGCTCAGTATTACGGTGGGGAACACTGCACTCAATTCACAGAGCTGTATTATGAGGAACTTTTTAAAATACTACTATGGGAAATGCTACAAGCTGGTCTCAACTTGCTCTACCAGGGTATGCTCAAGCTATCTACTAAAACTCACATGCTCACAAGCCTCGTGTTTTGGGAGGTGACTCCTGGTTTTCTCCTCAGCTCTGGGTATCTCAGATGCACATCTCAGAACTGGCATCCTCCTGGGGCAGATCTTATAAACCAGTTCCCTGCCATTCCAAAGTAGTTCACAATCCACTTGGGACTGGCTTTTTAAAAGAGTTCTCTTTCCTCTCTGCTGAAATACAGGAGCTCTGATTTCAGGGTGGAGTTGAACTGGTTGTAGCAAAAGGGATGTCTCATCTACAAGCATCTTTACTCTTTGTAAAGCAAAAAAAAAAAAAAAAAAAATCTTACCAAAGGAAACACTGGGGCTCAGTTTCTCTCAGTGTGACCTTAGCATTATGCGTCCTAACTCTGGTGCAAGGTTTTACACAGGGCAGCTCTTCCTGCTCATTGGATCTGGTCTTAACAGGTGGTGAGAGACTGTGCTGCTTCCCACTTCCAAGGGGAAACTTTTTTTTTTAAGCCAACCTTCCTTGCCTTTCTCACTTAGCTTCAACTGCAACATTTCACTGCCATCAGCCTGCCTGTCTCCACCTCCCCACACACCATCAGGATCCTATCTAGAACATTTTTCTAACGTTCATGGATTCTCTAACAGAAGACTTGCTTTCCATCCAAAGTAGAGCCATTCAGTGCTAATGATCCAGGACAGTTCTTATACAAGAAACTCGGATACATTTATTGAACAAAATAGCAATACTACACAGCAAATAACTCTGTAATTCAAAATGGAAGTAGAACTACAATACAGTATTCACTTTCTGAATATCTGAAACGCATAATATATGCCCAGAAGCACCACAAGAATAATCTGAAAGCTACTTTTCCAAAGTCACAAAACTCTACGTATTTTTGAAAAACCTACCTACTAATAAAAGTATTTCTTAAATACGTAAATATTACTGTATATCAGTTCACTGCAGATACTGTATCACTTGTAGTTGCTAACTACCACAAAGAAGTGACAAAAGGCACATAGTATTTGCTCACTGCTTTGGTATCTAGGAGGAAAGGTACTATAAAAATCTACAGGATTACAATCTATTAAAGCTCTTAGGTTATATATACTGCACAAAATAGTGTTACTGTATCTTAGCACATCAACTTATTGCAGATACTTTGTTCCCAAGGATGACAGTAAAATGAATGTATAGCTATGTTCATGGGTTATGCTTAATAAAATGATTCCTGTGCAAATTGGATTTAAATACTGTATCATATATTTGAATTACAGACTTGTAGTCAATTATTGCCTTTACAGTATCTGAAAAGCAAACAGCACTGAGTGCTGAAGAACCTTTCCCCCACACTACGCTCTATCCCTGCAGAGCCTTAATTGTCCAATGTCCCCCAGCACACTCCTGGTTTTGACATCTCCATCATATGCCCTTTAACATCCCCTTCTGCACCACGTTCAACTTTCAATGTTGCTACTTATCCCACTGTTCATCTCCAGTGATATCAGACAAATGCTGACTTCTTCATTTGTAAGTGATTAGGAAACACAACTGAGCTCTGCAGCATACGGAGTGCAGGTACAGAAAAAACTGGGGGAAAGTGGAAAAGGATGGAAGAATTTAGATTGACTCAAGGCAGATCAGGGATGTCAAACTTGATCTGTGGAGACCTTGAAGAGATAAATGAGTAACACTGCCCTATCCCCCATCTGGAAATGCACATATGCAGACAATCTGCAGGACATCTGCTCTACTAATTCAGCCTTGGTTTAAGTCAATACGATCCCTGATACACCAAGGAAGTTCCACCTACCTATGGATTTATCAATACATTTTACAAGTGACAGAATTTCTGTCATAAATAAAATGAACTCTAAAAGCTTCACTATGCATTAAAGAGAAAATGAGCAGAATAAAATTTTACTATTATGCCACCTTAAAGATTAATTATTATTTTTAGACTTCATGGATTACTTAAAAATCTGTGATTAGAACTTCAAGCCCTTCAAGACAGACACGCTGCTCTGGGCAAACAAAAGTACTTTGCATATTCTGATCAAATGAAAATCCTCCAAATTTAGAAAAAGAGGCAAACCATCTCTTACCATAATTTATCATAAGTGGCTTTTTGACTGAGATTTTAAAATAACATTTTTCATACTATGTTTAACAAATAAAATCAAGTAGTATTAAAGAAAACTAATACAGTTCCCAGAATTTTATATACAACCCTTAGGAAAAAAAAATAAACATTGTTAAGATAACCATATTAGAGATTCAAATGAGTTATAGTTTGTATAATATGTAAGAAGATAAGCCTAAAACACTGAAGCTTATATTTGTATTTAAAAAGTACAGCTGACGTACTGTGTTGTAATGTATGAAGTTTGACCATTCTCTCTCTTCAAACAAGATACCAAGAGCTGCAATTCTTGGCCATGATCCTTTCATAGCCTTTCCTAAACTGAAG
The DNA here is from genome assembly GCA_034782735.1 of Sagittarius serpentarius. Taxonomy (NCBI): domain Eukaryota; kingdom Metazoa; phylum Chordata; class Aves; order Accipitriformes; family Sagittariidae; genus Sagittarius; species Sagittarius serpentarius. The sequence continues at coordinate 13,781,774 of JAVKLA010000054.1, read as the reverse complement.
ACACCAGGCAATGCGATCAAGTGCCAGCCACTTCCACTGCCTTTGGCTGCCCGTGATCAGGAGCTGTTGCCAAGCTCCCACCCTCACAACACCGTAGATGCAGCTATTCTCTGTAGCTTTTCTTGGCTTGATGCCTTCACATGCCTCACTGAGCTTAGCATGACATTAATCACAGATTCTTCTTGTCACAGTGGTGTCTTTTAAAGAGAGATTCAGAAGAAGCTGAAGGACTTTGACAGTGTTGGACATAAATAGAAAAGCTGGTGGTGGTTTTGGGTGCTCTGGGGACAAACTGATGCTGAAGGACCATGCAAGCGCTCAGGGAAAAAACAGAGAGGTTTTTGAAATCTTTGAAGGCCAGGCAGAGGGCACCAGAGGTGCTGTAGAAATTCTACTAATTGCTAATGAACTGGGAAGAATAAGGGAATAGAAGTAAAGAGCTAATTAGAGGTTAAAATGACAGAATGAGTTCTGTACATGGCACATGTACTCTACAAGTATTGTATTATAGCTACATTGAATTTTTATTACAATTCCTATCCACCTACAGAATTTCCTGACGTATTTTTTTCTTGGACGCAATATTCTCTATTGCATCTTAGATGCTACAGCACAGTACTTGCAGTAGGCAATTTACCAAATCCCATTTAAAACCAACAATGCAGTGGGAGATATATGGTAGGGACCAACCATTTATTTACTACTATTCATACTAAAATAATTTCTGTGCAACGCTTGAGGTAATACTGAGATAGCAGCAGCTACTTTTAATTATTCAGAGGCACACAGGGCACATACTGGGATCTTCCAGATTCTAGCAGTACATGGGACACGCCAGAAGCACAGTATTCAGAATGTTAATTGAACTGAGTCAGCTTGATCCATCAGAGATTACTAGGTCTAGACTGCCACTGATCGTGTCACACCTGACAATTTTGCAGAGATATTCAAGTGCCTACATGGTGCTTCCAAGCGCTCTTGAGTCCAGAAATAGGAGGCAAAGACACAAACTGACTTATCTGAGACTGTAGCCACACAAACATGAGCTGTCTGCTCCTAGACTTAAACTGAGTCTGAAAACAGAATGGCTGTGTTCATAAGGTATCACCTCTGAGATAGAAACTCTCAAAATTGGCATTTGGGGGCCTCTGAACACACACTGGAGTTAATTCACAACCTGTGTTACACATCCAGAGCTGAAAGAGAATATTGTAAAAGCTAAAAACAAAAGCACCCAGCAATGAAAAACCTGATCTGTGGGTTTATTTCTTTGAGATACAGGATGAAGAAAAGGAAGTGAATGAAATACAAGGTATTAAATTGTAAAAACTCACATTCTCTTACACTGGCATTCTTCTATAAACTCTTGTTTTTCCCCCAGGGGGAGGAAGACACAGACCTTCATATAAATATAGGTTCTAATATAAGCAAAACTGATTCAGTATCATCATATACCTATGGCTGAAGCTTTAAGTTTTAAGCCTTCCAGTTTCAGACTGTTAGCTCCATGAGGATGAAAGATTGTCTGATCAATAGACGACGTGAAGTAAATTGGCTGTCCTTCTCCAGCTTCCACTCATCTAGACTTCATCACAAAATCTTTCATAATTTATATCCTCAAGAAAGGCTGAGAATTGAGTACAGAGGCTGAAAGGTCTTTAAGCCTTGCAAAGCAGTCTTGTCCAGCACTAGTGACAGGGAAAACGTTAAGACATCACTGCTGATCATGAGTTTTTTAGATAAGCAAAGCACTTCTGGCCTGCAACTGGGAAATTTAAACTCTACACACTACATTCAATAAAACAGATAGCAACACATTCTTTTAATATTCTGGAAACTGGACATTTAAGGTCACATCATCTTAAATAACACTGAAAGTCAAAGCACAGAAATAAATCTCTGGGGGCAAAGAAGGTCCTTCATTGTCTGTGAAGTGCCTAGAACAATGTGCTCTCAGTCCCTGGTGTAATTAAAGAGTCAGTTCAGTATGATATTGCAAACAAATACACCAGGATTCTAAACTATTTCCCTTATTGATTTTTTTAAAAAGCTCTCAAAGTATGATAGTGACATTTTCCAGTCTTTCCTCCCCACCACCCCCCCAACCCCGAAACAAGACACTCTAGCAGTATTTCTCTAACTTTTTTCACTGAGATCCTGAGGTTTTAAACCAGGTCATGTGAAGGCTGTTTTATGAAATATAAGACTGTTATCTGCTTACAGAACAGAAATACTAACATGACCTTAATGATTTTTCAGTGAACATCTAAGAGAGATAAATCTTTTATTTTTCACATTCCCAAATCACATGTACTCTGAATTGAAATGCGTATCTGAGGCTCCACAGTAACTCAAGTCCCACATCACACAAAAGGCCTGAAAAGCTATTAAGTTTAAAAAATTCCCCACATTGGAAGCAATTATTTACATTACTACAATACAAAAACTGTATATTAATCATGAAAAACAAAAAAATCAGATTTAATACTGGGCAACAATGCTTGAATATGGAAAGTTTGGAAGACAGTTTTATTAGCATCTCAAACAGTTTTCAGATGCTAATATGAAGAAAACTTGTTAGAAGTACAAATAAATCTGGAAGTAGAATTGAAGATCTGTACTTTTGATTTATCTACAGCTCATAATATTTTGAAGGAATTTTTAATAGCTTGTCTTCAGTTGTAACAGTTTTATTCTCGAAACAGTGCGCTCCAATAAGTTACATTAAAATGCAGCTGCATAAACATGTTTACACACAGTTACATTTTCTCATTCACATTCCTTTCTCACAGGTGTACCTTTTCCACTATGAACTAACTACACTTAAGCATATCTTATGTAAGTGCACACATGTATAATGTCACTTGTAAAATGGTCCAGACTGACCAGAGGGAAAAACTAACAGAATGCTTTATCTGAACATAAAATAAACAAGTGACAAAAAGCTGTAATACCATCACTTGTACAACACCAGTATTTAAATGACAATCGCTAACCTGATGTTATAGTGAAAGCGACTATTGCAGTACAATTTTTTTTTCCAAATGACAGGAGAAATGCACTTCAATATTGTTACAGTAACTACCATATTAAGACTAACTTGTCTATAATCAAAGAAATAAAGAACTGCACTTCTCCCATCATTTGGAGGAATTCATATAGCAACAGTTCAGAAAACACAACTACCACTATTTCTATTTCAGCTAGAGAAGCAAAGGAAAAGTCACTTTTTCAGATTCATATTCTTTGTTCAGGAAACAGTAAAGTCTTGAGATGTAAGGGATTCTTTTAAAACACTAAGGTATAAATTACTTTTAAGGTGGGGACCATTGTTTTGCACTTAATTTCAGGTAAACAAAAAATGTAACATCACTACTTACTGCAATTGCGTAAATATTGCCATATAATATATATGCAATATAAACAGTTATGTGCAAAATAAACATTTATGTTGCAGATATCAGAAGGTTATTAATTTTGTTGTTCATTTCATTTCATTCATTTCACAGCTAAGAAAGCAGAAAGTTCTTGCTATTCATTTAAGAGCAAATTAGGTGACAAGCATAGTTCTGAAACATTTCTTCTACCTATCGCAAGTTCAACCTTCAACCTAGTGTGCTGCTCCCTTGGCTTCATAAAAGTAACAGGAGAGAAAACCCCTACCAGCTTCTTAAGCATTCATTTTTCTAATGGATTTTCAAAATTAACTGCCTAAACCTTCAAATGGTGCTCCCCCTCTTCTGTGCACAACCCACATCACACCTTCACCTTTCCTCATTAGGAAAGTGAAATAAGCACCAAAGCTAATCTTTTTTTCTTCAGAAATAAAAAAAAAGATCTAAGTGTTTGGAGTAAACAAGCATTGCTAGAGCCCATAGAGGAGCTTTTATTTGATGTTGACACACTAACGAAGGCCTGACAGACAAGGCAAGAGAAAATGTTATTTGAGCACAAACTCAATGTTTGCTCACTAGGCTGCTTGCCTGCCAGAGGGTTACCCAAACACAGCTCCTGCAATGGGAAGTCAATCTTTTCTAGCTGTCTCTTAGCAAACAGATGTGAGCCTGGGAATTTCTCCTACATTCAGATAAATCAAGAACCAGACCTTTCAGAGCACCAACCTCCACAGCTTTAGAAGTAGATGTCAGATTTCTCTGGGACCCTCTGATTTTACACTGTTTAGACTAAAATACAGTTACTGCCTATCATACGCAAGTCACATCATTTCCAAACCTGTTCACTAAAGTTTGATACGTATCTGTTCTACTAGTTACTCTAAGTCAAAAAACCTTGAGACAAGTCTAAACTATGAAACATCTGTATACCATTCCCCTACTTTTTTTTTGTTAATGCTACCTCTATTCCTTTTATATTATGCCTAGGGATACTGAGGTGTGTCTTCTCAAAAACCGGATTTGGCATTCTCTGCAGTGCACACAGGCTCGCTGGAGCCCCACAGTTCTGTGCTGTATTCTTGTCAGTACAAAACTGCAACTGTATACCTTCCTGATCAATTTGCAAATCAAAAAATCCTTTGGAAAAGCACAGGGTACACAGAAATAGCATTACAGTGGTATTACAAACACAGATATATTATTTCTCTGCATGAGGTCCATTTAACAACCCAAATTTTTATATTGAAGATGTCTAGTATTGACCAAGTGTCTAAGATGATGTACTTGAAGGCTTTTCAAACCTGATGATACCTTTTGAGATCTACATTCACTAAGTACAGTTGGATACCTATTTAAAGATTGAACTCAGACTTCAATTAGATTACTTCTACTACAGTCTCTGTGATGTATGTAGCCAATTCAGCTAGACAATATTTTGTTTTCCAGTTATTACAGGGTATCCATTTTTTATGTACTATACATGCTCTGTTTCTAGGAGATTTTTTGGAATAGGATTTGGTTCTCTACTGGTTACATGAATTATAGTACCAGATTAACTCTCTTCACTTAAGAATTAAGGAATCGGAAGAGGATCAGGTGTAGAAATGTATTTTTGAGTACGGTTTCTTTCCATACCCAGGATTTGAGGATCATGAAGCACTCCAGAACTCTGAAGCGGCAGGACTGATACCAGTCTTCTGCACAGGAAAACAGGGTATGGGAATTGAGAGAACACTAGTCACTTTTGGTCATTACAGGGTACAGCTGCAGAGATGATTTTTTTTAATATCCTGGCAAAGAAGAGAGACTGGGTGTATGCCAGCAGTACCACAGCTGTACAAAGTCAGCACCAGTAAACCACCTCTGTATCAGACATGGAAAGAGGCATACAGCAGCTGCTGAAGACCTCTGGCAGCCCTGCGGCAGTAGCAGCTGCACAGCTGTTCCATGGCTAGGAGAAAAGTTTGGTCCCTTTGCAACTCCCTCCCTTTCAGCTCACTTAATTGTGCCATGTACCTGTTCCAGGACAGGGGCACTGCTAATTTTAATAAAGCTAAGAAATCGGTTTACTACCAAGCCATTGAACCTTTATAGCAGTGTTCAGATATTAAAACCTGAACATTCTTTTTTACAATTTTAAATCTTATTTAACAGAACAGCCTTGTTTAGTCTATGGTATTTAACAGTCATCAGCCAGATACTATTTTAATATGAGCAATGCAGGCATAAGATACTGACCTTCCCAGCAAGAACTCACAGCCCAATCAGCTGTTGAAAGCAAAAGAGCAGCCACGGAAAGATTGCTCCACTTGTCAGAAGATATTAATCTCTGCATATATCCTTTCCAAAATGTATAAATCTACCAGGAAAAAAAAAAATAATCTTTCCCAAAGAGTTTGCTTTAGAGACAAAAATAAGAAAAAAAAAAATCTAACCTTAAGGAAAGCATCCCAATCAATTTTGGGTGACTTGTTCTTCATGCTTGCATGACATACCCACTATGTTTCTTTTTTTTCCTCACAGTGGACAAAAAGGTATCACATGGATCTGGTCATAATACTCAAAGTGAAGTGCATACAAAGTTATTGCTAGGCATTAGAAAAGACTAACATCCACCAGAGTCCTTCCCGCCTTTCCAGTACAACTGAGTGCAAGATGTCAGGCAGGACCAGCAGTGTTTGTGCATGGCAAGTGGAAACAGGTGACCTGAGCTCCTTGGTTACTCGCATATTATAGGCCAGGGGTGACAGCAAGCTGTGCATTTCAAGGGGAAGGGACAGGCTAGAAGGGAGAGAAGGGAACCTGGAATGCTCAGCCCGAGGTCAGAGGACAAGGAATTTCACAGCCAGGCAATAATTTCCAAGAGGCAAGTGCCTATCATGCAAACATGTGCTAAGACACTCACCCACACACTTCCTCCTCATAGCTTAGTTTTAATCCCAGTAAGTTTTCTAAATTCAGCGCACCACATACCTGCACAAGCACATTTGCTGGCATAAGGATGGCAACCATAAGAGGCAAGAATAACCAGCAGGAGTGGGGAGATGTGCTGCTTTCAGTGACACTAATGATTTAGGTCCACTTAAAGTATGTATGCTTATAATGTGTATATTGTAGGATACACTGTAAAAGAAATAGCTTTAGAGTTGATACTTAGCACTAAATAGAAACTTTTTTAAAATTTTGCTTAAGAAAAAGCATGTAGGACAATACAACTAAAAAGTAGAACTGCAAATCAGAGACACAAGTGTAAGCAAGATGCTTGTTTTCTATAAAACTTACAACCAGAAATCAAGTTATTGCTGAACTAGTTTCGAACTCTCACAAAATAACAAAGCAGAAACAAAGGGCTGTGTTTGAAATGCTTACAAACTGAAATTCTAGTCCCCTACACACAGGAATTCCTTTCATTAGTACAAGATGGAGAAGAACTCAGTGATTAGCATTCTAATTCAATACAAAGACATAGACGTGTACAACTGGTAAAGCCACTGAAGGGATTTTCCCAGGTTTCTTGCTTTCTTGTTGAATGACTGCACTTTTCCTTTCAGAGCTAAACAAGTCAACAGTTCAACATCATCATTATCTTCTATGACTTTCTTCACAAGTGCTGCGTTACTACCCTACTTGTGCAGCTACTGTAAACACTGAGGCGAAGCATCCATACTCTTCAGATTATCAGTCAGAGCATGACCGAAATGGTCAGGCTTCTTGTACACAGAACACATCGAAAAGATACCAGCCATCATGAGCTAGTTTGCAAGGCCACAGGTAAACACGAGTGACAGCAAACAAAGCTGTGTTCCATTAAAATGCCACAGGTGAAACACACGTGTATGATTTCAGATGGAGTAAAGAAAAATTGTGCTGCATATTACTGAATTCTGCATAGTACTTAGCAAAAGCTTCATGACTTCAAAAATAAAAGAACAGCCAGGTCCTGTTAAATTCACTACGCTCACCCTCCTTACATTTAAAGATGGAAAGAAATACTTCCCTCAGGGAAGGGGGGCCCAGCTCACAATTTCTGGATTAAACCATTACTATTAGCTGCAGAATGAAATTATTAGTGACAGGTTCACTGAATTACCTCTTTACAGAGGTCACTAGAGCTTCCTAGAAACCTAAAACTGCCACTGTAAATTTAGCTAATAACAAGTGAGTTTTTTAAACCATCAAAATTAGAGGTAAACATAATAAAGAACCTGGTTTAATACTCTAATTTAGTCATGCACTGCAGTACAATACATTTGCATTTTCTTCACTTCGAAGTTATAAACTGAGAAATACACGAGTGCTGGCATGCACCACTATTACATCAACATTTTATATCTACAGATGTGGATGTATAATTTCTATTGATTTTCAATATGCTCATCTCTCTTAAAACTATAACACAAATCAAGAATAATTTCTTTGGCAAGTACACAAACCATAGCTTGATCAGCACATTTAAAATAAGATTACACAGAGGCTTAAAATAGGATCAAACAGAAGCTTTCACCATGCAAAATTCTGTTATGAATCAGTTTTGCAAATACCAAGAATCTGGAAAAAAAACAAGAAACAACATGCACAAGAAATCTCACTTTCATTCTATATTTATTACTGCCATTTTAAAGCTTTGCTCAATTATTTATAAAGGACCTTAGACAGAAATTGTTCAATCCACCACTTTATAGGCTATGCTTAGTTCTGTTTAAGCTTCCAAGACTGCTAATAAACTCTGTGTGCTGTTTCACGTAAAATACGTATACAGCCCTTGAAGTACATACAGCCTGTTTCCCCCGTCCCAGGTAAGTGACCTCATCATTGGATTACAAAGTCCTGTTTCTCTTGCTTGTGCTCTCCCTCACTCTGGTCCTGTAAATTTTACGTTCCTAGTTGTACAAAGGGTGCCCTTGATCCCAATCTAGTAAACAGCTGAGTCCACTACTTGGTGAGAAACCTGAGCTTGAAATCCTTCAGATGGATTTCAACATAAAAACCAAGTCTTCCTTTTCTCGGAGTTATCATACAGTTGCCCAGCAATTATATCAAAGCATTGCAAGGCATTTGGAGACACTTCTTTATTGATGCTGCAGTGGAACTTGGACACTGGGACATCGGTAGAAACAGCACCGGGCAGAGACTCTCCTCTACAACACACCAGTATGCCTTTCTGCTTGGACTGCAAGGGGACTGGAGTGTTACATTCGCTTAGACCGAGCTCTCCACTCCTCCCTCATGCAATGAGGGCCTTCATCCCTGTTGTCCCTCTGAAGTTCTGATCTACTTTGCCAGAAGTTACTTCAAGAACTTCTAGAAGTAATGACACTCTATCCTAGCTAAAAGCATTTTGAAATCTCTATTTTTAAACAGGGTAAAATAAACATCTTCAATTCTGCTGGTTAATAAGAAACTGACTGGTAAAATGGTGCTACAGGGGAATTACTGAAGATATGGAACACCCACAAAATGGTCATGGTACATCTTACACTAAAATGAGTGCCACCTCTCATAAGTGAGCCACGTTCCTCGGTATTGAACAAGAACCTACTGAAGTACTCAGTTCCACGAGCCTTAAACAGATTTAAAACGTGCTCTGTTATGATCTATTTTATCACTAGAAAGCTATTGTTCAAAGATACTTGAATCCCGCTGACCCTGGTCACGAGTTCCCTGGAACTACGACCAAAAGTTAACAGTTGTCATGTAGACCTTGAATCTGAAGTAGACTGATACTCATTTGCAATTAAGAGACTAAACTACCATAGAGTGCAGATTTCATGGTCTAAATGCAGCTTACTATAAATTGAGTTCCTCTGTAATTTCTTTTTTCTGCTTAATATTTTAAGGGGTGTTGTTTTAACAACATACATCTCATGCAATAACTAGAGATACACAGTAACAGACAATGATGCAAAAGGCTGGAAAAGGTGCTTGATTAACTGTGAGAATCAATGTCACCTTTTGTGCAGGGCACACCTGCTTCTGAACAAGGCAGGCAAACCACCTCTGCTTTGCTGTGCCAGTTTCTGTATCACTATGGTACAGAGTTCAGTTACCTCATTGTTCAGTTCAGAACTGAACAATGGATGTGGTTCAGAACCACATGGTTCAGTTACCTCCTGGCACTGGGTTTAGCTCTTCAGATGTCTAGGCTGAACAAATGACCTAACTGAAATAAGAATTTCTTTGAATTGTTCCACTCTAAAGAACTTGCAGAATACTCTCAGTAAGACTAAGCCAAGAGGGGGCAGGCACTTATAAATGCTTCAAGATGAAGCTTCATTTCACAAATGAAACTTCAAGACTAACAAACATCCATATAAGTAGGTAACCAAAATACTGAGAAATTCACAAGGAAACTAATGTATTGAAGCCCTGGAGTGGTCTAAATTACTCTGTCTCCACATACTATTACATTATATTTCACTATGTTTCACTATAGTTCCAAAGTTCTGTGGGTCTAGCTCCCCTTGCAGCAACTGGCACCTAAATCTGAAGAGCAACTTCTGCTAGCCTTCAAGACACTAGGTGATCTGAAATTCAACAAACTGCATCAGGGGCTGCACTGAATCATCCACCATCTGGAAACTGTAAAAATCAAAATTATATGAAGGGTAACAAAAAAACCACTATTAAAACACGATGGTGATGGTAAAGTTTGACAACTTTCCAACAGAACTAACTGGAAATCTGCCTTTTCTGATGACCCATCCAACTTAGAGCCAGCTGAGTGAGAGCTAAGAACCCTGAGGCATCAGATAAGGCTACCCAGCAGGATCTCCTGCCTGTGGAGATAAATGCCCTGCAGATAAAACTATTTCCTTCTACAAAGAAATGCAGAATTTTTTGTTCTAAGTTTTAAATTGGATCCAAAAAAAATCGAATTTCAAAACACTGAAATTCTTTGCAAAAGTATAGTTCCCTTTCTCCAGCCAACTCTATATGATGCTTTTCTCAAAAATGTAGCACTGTTCAAATTTAAATTAAAGGATTATTTGGAGTTGTCTTGCATAAACACAAGCCAAGTATCAGCTTAAGTTATTATAATGGTCTTTATATAAGTTCATAAGTCACATAGCAAATTTTGGCAGAAACAGACCTTAGTCTTTAGAACATACACATTCAGGTATTTGAACATAGTGCCAAAAATCTCCTAAAGATAAGTGAAATACACCAGGAAAACTGGTTTTAATATCCAAAGAGTTACTCAACATGAACTGAATTTATCAAGATAAAGAAAACATTTTTCTTGCTATTCTGAGGACAGATATTGAGCAGAAAGATTCATCTAACAGCTGTTGCAAACAACAGATGCTGGAAATTCTCGAAGAGATTCTACAAAAAAATCTTCTATAGGGCAAAATACTTTGCAACCTAAACACCAGACTTTCTATAATGAAATCAATTTCTATGCCATGGTCTTAATTTTAGTCTATTTCATATATTCATTCAACCTACAGCCTTTAAGTTTTACATTCAAGAAGTTCTCATACCTGCAGCAGTCTTCCATAAAAAGACTTGTTCACTTAACAGTGCTAGTCTTCGCTCAGTGACATACTAGTTCCTGTGACCTGTCAGAAAGTAACTGAACTACAACATACAACCGTCTAACAGAAAAAGCAAAAAGCTAAACAAGAACTAAAAAGGTTACCTTTTCAAAACTGAGACTTCTTGTCTGTGAAACTGGGTAGTTTGTTCTACATACAACAGTTCCACTTATTCCTTAATCAAAAAAATGAAAATCATAACCTTTCACCAATTCACTAAAAAGCTTTTCTTTTTTCCACCCACAGTTTAAGCCAAGTGTGCCTCAGCACTGGATCCCAAACTTTAATTTCCTTCTACTTCTGCTATTGTTATGCCAGCACTTCTAAATATTTACCCTTCCCAGATTCCTAAAATGGAAGGAGCCGGGGTTCTTTTGTAGTGCAGATGATTTGCACAGACCCCAAGTAGTGGAGAAATTCTCACGCTTTCGTGGGAGGGAACTGGATTTAGGGGACACTTTGTTCATGACAGGGTAAAGCAATCTTCAATTTAAATTTATTAAAGGGTCTAACAGAGAGGGATTATGTATACCTTCCTCATGTACAATGATAAACATTAAAGGTACTAACATTCCTCAGAGAACTGCAGATTTACATTTTTCGTAAAGATGTGATTAAATTGCATCTATATCTGGAAACATTTAGCACTAAGCTGTTGAAAAGTTATTTTACTGTATACACCACTTCAATTTATCTTCCAAAAAAATTAAACTGTCATTATAGATAAGGATTCAGTAAAAGTAAGAACTTAATCAAAACACCTAAGGAAAGACAAATAAAATGTAAGCATTAAACAACACGAGAAAGGAAGATAAGTGCCAGTTTTATGGCTAGTGAATGCTTTGGAGTCTCCGCAGGGACTGTTTAGCCACTGCTACTGAAAGGGAAGCCAGCTTGGTGTTTGCTGGCACTTCATGCATTCAGCAAAGCGATCTACAAGAGAAATGCTCCATATCCTATTTATTTATTAAATCCAACCCATAGTCTAACAAGTTAAGCTACAGTAAATCTAAAGGAGATGTGAACATAGAAGATACTATGGAGTAATCTTGAGACAAAAGCAGTTTTCCTTTTCTTCTTTTTGTAAGCACACACTGAGTTAAATTCTCCTACTTAACAGAAATCTGTTGCTAAGGCATTTATTCCTCCTGTAGCAACAGAACAGAGGCTAATTAAAACCTGCTAAAGCCATTGATCATGCCATTTTAGCTGAAGCTGTGAATAAAAGTATCAATATATTATAGTAGCCTTTAAAATAAAGTTTTCAAATTATGCACTAACTAGAAGGAAATCCTTCCAGAAAGTCTTTTTGAGCACCGAGCCTCTTTCATTAAAGCAAACATTTCTTTGTGTGTATATTCCATCTGATGAAGTTGGATTTCCCCCCGTTAAGGCTGCTAAAAATTTGAGGGATAAGAATCTAAATGAGATCATCGTCCCAATATATTCCAGAATTCCTTAAGAATCTGTACAAGTGTATGTAGTAATTGACAGAGGAATATAATGAAACTTAAAATAAAACCGTTTTTCTGCACAGTGGGGAGCTACAGTTCCTCAATATCCAACTCGGAACACTACACAGAAATCAGAAAAGAGGAATGAAAGCAGAGGCTGCCAAAATCTGCTTTTCAGTCTAAGGAAGCAAAATAATTATGAACAAGTCATAATTTCTATAAAACCAGAAAAAAAATACTTCAAAGCTATGGCCATTATTACCAAACCTGTTTCACACAGCTTTGCCAGTCTATCAATGACCATCTCTCCTTATGCTCCAGATATAGCACCATTTCTCTTTCTTTTATACAGCCCTTTGCTTCTATCTCATCTCCTGCTTCTATTTTTATATTTATCTCCTCTGTTCCTAAATTTTCCTAATTAAAAAAAAAATCTTCTGATTCAGCAGAACCAGAAACTCAGAAGATCAATTTCTAGAAGCAGCAGTCTATATAGGAAAGGAGAAATCTCTGCGTCTGTCCTATAGGCAATCTTACTGTGTAGAATACCGATCTGCATAAACACTGTTTATCATTTCAAGAAGGTCAGATGCACAGGGCAGTTTTAACATATAACCAGGATGTTCCTGTAGGCACACACATTCTACACGCTCCACTAACCAGTTTCACCTTTTAATCATTGCAGTGACCTGCACTGCATTTGCACCTTCCACAACACTGAAGTGTCAGGCACCATAAAGCTCACTAACAAGGCACGTCTTGATTTTTCCAATTTAGGCTAAGATTATTTCAAAGCTATTTATCTTCCTACAGGAGGGAAACAGCTGGAAGATGAAACCAAAAATTTTTCATGGACACGTGAGAAACTGCAATATTCAAAGTTGCAATTAAAACGATTTTGTTTTTACAGACCGACTTTTCCAAGAAAAGATTATTTCAGAAAATCCTTTCTAAATGATTCATACTCAACTGGTAAGTTACAATACAGTCACATTTCACCAATTTCAGATAAAATTAGTCAACTACTTTAAATTTTCAAAAGACCACTGAACAAACACTAGGTATTTATCACCAAAGCCCGTATCTTTATAAAAGAAAATACTGAAAACCAGTGCTGGAACTTTAAACCCCTGAAAATAGAACTTGTAAAGTAACAGTGGATCCTGACAAATTGTAGGTACTTGTTTTTCTTAAACTTTTTTTTATACTTATGAAAGCTGCTTTAGAAGTCATAAGAAGAAAAAAAAATTAAAAAGAACAATTCTTTACCTCTACCATTTAAAACTCATAGCTGAACAGTTAGAAGCCTGCCCTATATGCTTACTGAAGGGATAAAGACACATTACCCAACCCCATCTGCAATGGGGTGTGTGATCAGTCAAGAGTACCAGAATTCAAAACAACCGATAATCTTGAAACACTAAATGCTATATCTCCTCCAATTATCTAAACCCTGCAAGTATCATGAATCTGGTTTACAAAGCAGGTAAGCCAAGGCATGTTGTATGTCACTAACTATAATTTGGAAATAATTCTCAGAGACTTTAACATGTTTCTAACAGTATTTAAGAAACCATAAGATTGACCTTATATTCTTTTAACTAGTAAAAAGGAGAAGCAAGGATGAGAACAAGCCTAAATGCCATCAATGGCCATACTATGAGTGATACTTCTCCTATGGCCTGGTCCTGGGATGTAAATACAACACATTCGTTAACTTGTATCTGCCTTTGCCTGAAATCAGAAATGAAGACATTACTGTTATCTTTCAGTCTCTCAAGGAAAATGACACATAAGTGAAAGAAAAGTGGAGGTGGCAGGGGAATCAAACATGAACTCCCAGTTTATCTAGTTCATGAGAAAGCTCTAGAAGGTAGCTTTTTCTTATCAAAACTATCTGAAGGAAAAAAAACATGCTTCCTAATAGCATTACTGGATTTTGTGATTTTTCTAAGCTGATGCTGAAAATAATACTAACCAGCTATAATGAATATTATGACTCTTCAGGGTTATAATGTGACTTTCATATTATTATGCTTAACAGATACCGAACAATCACAATAATATTATCTACTTGTTTGATGCATCAAGTGACACAGCTGCTGGCTTCAAAACTAGTAATTATCAGTAAAACTTAAAAAGCTGAAAAAATCTGAACTTTTCATATCTCTTAACTGCAGAAACCAAAGGTTAAATACTCCTGGAGACTGGATCAAACTTTTTAAAACTCTTTGTTGTATCAAATTACGTGCTTTCCTATTTATCTGGTTTAAAAGGGGACACTTTAACCAAATCTGACCTAAAAGCAGAGACACAGGGCAGCTAGCTAAACTGGAAAACACTAATAGTGTCAAAGTTACGTGGATATGTGTCAAAGAAGTATGTTGCTAACACTGAACAGCAAGGTAAGCGTGCCTACCTTAAGCTGGAAAAGCAGTTTTAAAGAGCAGCAGTTTTAAAGAACAACCAAGGTTAATTTGCATAGTAAGGAACAGTCTTAAAATGGGAAATGCTTATATATATAGTTAACAGTTCTGTATATATTGTAAGTAGCATCCAAACAACAGGCCACAGATGCAAGCCTTTCAAAACAGTTAAGGTCTGATATTCTCAGGAATCTTGCCCTCTCCAATGCAGACTGTATGATGTTAACTCTGGAGAGCAAAGGCTAAATGGAACAGGAGGAGAAAAGGCACCTGGAAAGAGGTAGCCCAGTTCTAGGCAGGATGATGTCACTCTGAAAGGCGCTGCATAATGAGAAAGGCAATTTGAAATAGCTCTTTGTGTTACTCTTCAAGACAAGATTTTAATGATACTGAAAATAATTCTCAAAGGGAAACTGAAAAAAATAAGACTTCAAGTTAGATAAAAAAGAGAACGTGTTCGCAAGAAAAGATGCAAATAGTTATTGCACTTTTCTTCCATCAATCACCACAAAACATGACACTTTCTACATCCAGATCTCCTACAGTCTAAATTTTAATCGATGATTTAATTGTCACTAACAGCTAGAAAAGATGCCACTTTCTGGTCCTGGATTAGTTACTTTGAACACAAACGAGCTGACAACCGTAACAGCAGCCTTCCCAATACAGACAAATTAAAATTATTAACTTCCCAGACCTTGTACAAAGCAACAACCCTTTCCCCTTCCTTACCCAGCCAACGGCGTGACTCATGAGAAACAGCTGACTGCATGCAGAATGAAGTCTCTGCTGGAAACCAGGCTCATGTGTTACATTTGATGTACTTCAGACAAGTGAAAAACTTCATTATAACATTCCAAACAGGTTTCCAGGAACAGCAGCACACTGAATTAGGGGCTAAAGGAAGAGGAGTTGTCAGTTGTAACTCCTTCAGAAAGAAAAACAGGAACACATTTCCTGGGGTTTTTTAAATTATACTTCAAGAGAAGTTGTTACTAATAGCTGCTCCAAGCTGTAAAAACCGCAACCTCGGAGGGCAAAAGTCAAAGAAACCCTACTGATTTTTCCCGGATTACTCACAGAATTAATAAGATCATTTGGGAGCCAGCCTTGAGGTTATCAGAAATCTCTCGTCACATGCCCACAGTACACTTTTGCAGCATTTCTGTTTACAACTCTTTAATGAACTGCAGCACTAAAGCGGAAATCCTCTTGCCTGCTAGTAGGTGGTGCTGGAATGCAATTTAGGTATCTACATATTTTGCGTTTCCAATAGCAAACGTAGGAAAAAATGAAGTAGGTAAGGCTTCAGTGGTTTTTCAGTACACTGTTCTAAAATATCTTTATAAAAGTGTATTCACCACTGAAGAAATAAATATCAAAACTTATATACCAATATTATTACTGAAAATATAACCAAGGTATCTCAATCATTCATTATATAATCAAACAGAACATTGCCCTAAAGTGCCATAGAAAGTGTTCCTTTTTAAAATATTTTTTAAAGCAATAGTCTCAGGCAAGTAGAAACAAACAATGCCAGTTCCATGATTGAATTGAGCACTGCTGTTTCTACACATGAAAAATCCTGAATATCAATGGAACTGAATGGAGGCTATGCTGCAAACAGCTTCTTGTCAAGGAAGGAATCACAGGGTTTGAGCTACAGGCATGTCTTCACTGCACTGTGTTCAGGCACTTACAGGGTTTTAGCCCAACCACCACCACTATTTGTGCACAAGTATCTCATATTCTGAGCACCTGGTTCAATGAAGTTCCCCACATTACTACCTATGCAGAACAAAACAGACACCAAAGCTGGGTATCACCTTTCAGCATCAGAAATATGGCTTACCAGCCAGAAGCTCTGACATCGCTGTGCATTTGTGATGGGAGGTCAGCAGCAGACAAACCAGAACTGGTATGCCAACTACAGGACAGCCTCTCAAAAATATGCATGATAAAGCAAGGCCTCAACTTGCCCTTAATGTGAAGGGCTCAGTCAAATACTCAGCATTGCTGGAAGTGTTGTGCATTTGAAAGTGTTACACATTTGAAACTAAATCCTTTCTCTTCACCTTTTGGACAAATATTCTGAGAAGAAAATGAAGTTACTTGAAGAGGGTGAATCCGCCCAGGAACCAGAGTAACATTACAGGAGAACAGAGAGACTGAATGCCATCATCAGGTTGGAACCCAAGGATCTGGTCATGATATGGGCTGCGTATAATAATGATAATCCCAAAACTTACTTCCCTCATTAAAAGGAAAAGCCAAGAAGAGGCAAAAAAAAAATCCTCAAAGCAGCCTGTCACAGGTAAGAGGTTGACTTAACTTTGTGCACAATTTGAGAGAAATCACAGTATTTGTGGAAGGATTTTGCTGGTTCAATCAGGACAAGCATTGGAGATTTAAGATTATCAGGCATCCGCTGTCACAGCTTGGAAGAATGTTTTGCAATATTTGACTTCCCTTCCTACATCCCAGGCTATCCAAAATGCAAGCAGAAAAACTAAGGGTCTTTAGCCAGTTACGTCTGTTTTACTTGAAAAGTTAAGCAGAACAAATCCAGCACATCAAGAGACAGAGGTAGCACAGAGATACAGGCAGATACACACACACTTAGCTTCCAAAACGGAAAGTTAGGTCTGAATATGAAGCGAGGCTGTATGTCTCAACAGCTGTACATGGAAGTTCGCTGTCCTGAGAAAGGTTAACATGGCAAACTGATTGACCATTTCAACATGCAAACCTGTGCATGTTTTTTCCACATTAGAAACAGCCTTAAAGCACTGAGACATTCCAAGTCATAAATCTTATCGTATGACAGGCAGTTTTCAGAAATCCCATGACACTGCTGTTGTCTGCTATCTAGGCACTGCTGATTCACTGTTTGCATGCGTTGCAAAGACTGCTGTCACATGCAACATTCTGCAACCACGTTCAGCATCATCTTTGTGTTGGCATGAACTTTTGCCCACTCTTGACCGATTATGCTTTTTGTACAGGAAAAGCTTAAGGTGAGCTTTAGAAATTCCTTTGTCAGGGCAGATTCTCCCTCCCCTTCCCCTCATACAATCCATTAGGGGGTGGGGAGGGGAAGAGGGAGAAGAGAAACGAAGCTTTTCATAAACTCTCAGAACAGAGAAACGGGGGTGCATTTAATTCTGATACATCAAATTACCATTTATCTACATATTTTGTCCCCCCAAAAAAGAACAAAGGGTATCTATATTGCTTCCCCTGTACTGCCACACCACCTGGCTAAGAGAGCTGCACATCCTGCCTTGGAATCAACCCATTGATTTCAGTCCGCTCCTAACACCAACACTTGGGCCCATTCATCTATTTGTAACACATTCTCTCCATCAGCAACATGAACTGAATTTGCAGTCTGAACAGGCCAGCAACAGCAGTTTGCCTGCCTGCACAACATTGCTGCCTTCAGCTACCTTTAACTTTTGACAGCACAGACATTCTTATATCTGGATATTGCTTTATGAGTTTGAGCAGCAAAGTGTCAGCTGGAACACCTAACTAATGGGACAGATGTATACTGGCTGGTGATATCGATGGCAGTAGGGATGAAGCAGACAAGTAGTTGGTTGTAAGTCATGCAGGTTACGAAAGAAAACCACTGTCTTGGAGAAGTCACTTAAAGCGATAAGATGCAAGGATAATTTCCGTTACCTGGAAATGACAGTCACATCAACTTGCTCATCTGTTAATCTTGCAAAACAGACAAAAAGTTCTTAGACTTTGAAAAGCAGGTGTCTGTCCTGGAGCTACTGGGACTGCCATCACAGATGTACAAAGTAGAAATGGACATTTTCCTTTCCCAAAAGCCTCATAGCTGGTAGCATCTGGAAGCATCCATTCTTACAGGGCTGGGGTTTTTTTGGTAGATTTGAATTGTTTTTTGAGCAGTGACCACCTGGGTGCCTAGAAATGGCATAACTTTTCTCTGAAAGGAGGAGACATTAGGGTTGTAGTCATTCTCTTTACATACTTTGTTGATTATTCACCCAAACCAGCTATATCAATGGAGTTTAAACAGAAAAGTCACACAGTCTTGCTATTTTTGAGCCAACCATAGAGCTATAAGCATAACTTCAACCCTACTGTTATCCAGGATGTCCAGCTACTATTAGCCCAACATCTGTATGAGTCCTTAAAATTTCCCTGCAGACCCCTCTATCAAACAGGTTAACACTGATTTTTTTTTCCCTTGGCACTGCTTCACCAGTAACCCTCTCTTTTAGTTTTCCTAATACAATTACAATCTAACATCTACATTTCCTGGATGATGACTTCTTGTCAGAACTATGTTTAACTTGGGACTTTTAGACCAAGATGCAATTTTTACATAACAAAATTAGTAGGAATTATCATCACGTTCCTATTCTCTCCAAAATGTAACTGGTATGGATTTATTATTTCACCTGCAGTATCTTCAAACAAAAATTTTCAAGTCTCAAAAAAACAAAGTGAAAGAGGACAACATCTACCATCTGTATTTAAGTTTAGATATTCCTAACAAAACAGAGCAATTATCAACAAGTAGCTATTTAAATATTTAGAATTCTGAGTATTAAAAATAAGGAAAATTTTAAATGGCTTTTTTACCTGAAAACAAGGATCAAGAATTTGTAAGTTACCAAAACACTAAATTTACTGTATGTGGAATGGTTCAGAAAGTAGCTATACAGCTTAAAGATTAGGAGTAAGAAATGAAGTTCTCTAACATGCTAGTTGATAGACAGCTTCAGGCAGTATTCACTAAAAAAAAAAAAAAAAAAAGTTATCAGGCAAATTTTTCACTGCTTATGTAAACTGAATGGATGGCTTAGTTTCAGAACTGATGATCTCAATGAGTCAAGAATTTCTAGGCACACAGGAACCTGTTTCCATTGCAGTAAGCCACCAAGATGGTTTTTTTTTTAAATAGAAAATCTCATTTCTCCACAGTAAAAACCTTTTATTCAGTAGAAGCCCCACGAGTGATGGGAAGAGAACAGACTTGCCTCCAAGAATGGCCTGAAGTTATTTCTGCATACCTTGAAGATTACCACCAGGGCAGAAGACTCCCAAGCATATTCCAATCAAGGCCTCTACTATGTATTTTGTGCTGGGTGCAGAAAGCTACATGAATTAAAAGTCCAAGGAACCGTAAACATCATGCTAATCTTGCCTACTACATGAATAAAAAGTACCTTACTCAGTATGCAAAATGTAAATCAAATCTGTATAATTTAAATAATCAAAAGGTAAATATTTGTGTGCAAGCACATGGCAGATTTCTAATACTCTCAAAACCTGATTTATGTCAGGAATATAACCTCATGTTTGTATGTTCTTTACTTGAGGTGGAAAATGAACCAGTACAAACTATTTGTGCTCATTTGCCAAAATCACATCTCTGCAAAGGATACTTAAGGCGGGGGGAGAGAGAGAGAGATCATAACAAAGTTTCTCATTGTCAGAATATCATGCCACTTAATGCTTTCTAAGTTATTTTTTTCTAAGCAATCCAGTTTTTCTTAAAGTTTGGAAGAGAGTTAAAAAACAGTAGTTGTACCTGGATTGAAAATAAACAGAGTCTGAACCAATCAGTCTCACAAGGGCAGGAAGGAATCTCAGTGTAAATTTCTAAGTGGAGCTCTGCTTGGAATTTCAACAAGGTAATTAAGTATAGACCACTTCAAAGTGGGACATGTCTATACTGATCACTGGAACATACAGTATTACAGAAGGGGAAGTCAGTACTTCAAACAGCATTTGAATAAAATACGTACATTTTAAAAAAAAAATCTGTACTCTACAAGAAACATAGCAAACTGACAACATTTGAGCAGGTCTGCTCTTCATTTTTTTTCAGTTAACATTATTTATGCCCATATACAAATATTTCTTTGCAAGCAGCAAAACTTAGCTGTTGGCTCCAAATACCTTAAAGTAATTAGAATGGTTTAAACATTAGTTATGCCATGGTTCCTAATCTTTCTGTGCAGACTGCAAGGTACGGCAAATCCAGTTTGTCCTCTCTCTAGCCGACCTTAGGTAGTACTGCACCTGAACTTGTCCTGTTCGAATTCAGAAGTGCGTGTCTCTTCTCCAGCTCACATCATATATACTACTACTTTTGCTGATATATGATGCATGCCAACATCTCATCTTCTTTCTTCTGTCTGCTAATGTTCTATTTTCAAACTCCAAGCTTTTGCAGACAACCAAGAAAAAACACTGCTCTGTGCCATACACGTATTACACTGCCTGGATTGCCCTGAACACTGATTATTCCTAATAAATTCTTCCATCATGCTCACTGACTCCCTCAAAAGGTTTCCAAGTCAAAACTCCTCTCCACAAAAGCTAAGCTGTCAATATATTAATTTTATCCAGTCTGGTGCAGAAGTGGGACTTACACCATTCCCTCCCTTCAGTCTGCAAGCACAAGTGAAACGAGTATTTAATCACAGTATCAGAAAAAAGAATTGGCTGCTGGGCTTCAAGTTAGTTGATGTTGCAAAAGAGTGACTAACAAAAGCAGTAAGGCAACTGACCACTATTTTGGCAAAAAAGGAGTTGCAGCTATTACACAAGATCCAGATTTTTTAGAATGAAAAGGGGAAAATCATAGAATCATAGAATGGCTTGGGCTGGAAGGGACCATCAAAGGTCATCAAGTCCAACCCCCCTGCAGTGAGCAGGGACACCTTCAACCAGATCAGGTTGCTCAGAGCCCCGTCCAGCCTGGCCTTGAATGTTCCCAGGGATGGGGCTTCTACCACCACTCTGGGCAACCTGTTCCAGTGTTTCACTAAAACCACTTGTCTTTATCCTAAAATAGAATTCCTACTTTTCCGTTTGTTGTTTTCATGGTTTTTTTTTTTATAAACAAGTCTGCAATTCTGAATCTGTAATGACTAAATCCCAATGCCCAAACAGATATATTTGCATTGAAAACATTTTGTGGACTGAGGTGCATAGACTCGGTGAATCGAAACTTCGCCTGAAATTACGTCAGCCAGTTGCAGATAGACTCTAGGTGCACTGTGAGTACATGCCAAAAGCCGTGGCTCCTTCTCTGAAGACCCAGACAGAAGGCAGCATTTCACTTGTAGGATGAAATACACAAAGAAAAATAATATACCTGTCTTTTACAACAGAAAGTAATTTTGATAGATGACCAAATAGGCCATGTCTTCTAATTACTGCAACAAGATTTCTTCTAATTACTGCAACAAGATTTCTTCTAATTACTGCAACAAGATTTCTTCTAATTACTGCAACAAGATTTCTTC
>JAVKLA010000054.1:13734446-13759557 GCA_034782735.1 Sagittarius serpentarius | reverse complement strand
TAATTACTGCAACAAGATTTAGGGTGCTTTTTTGGTTTTGTTTGTTTTTAAAATACAAATATATACACTCTTTTTCAGTCATATTTTGTTCAACGAGCATCAGAAAAAATATGCCATATTCTGCAGATTTGCAAATTTAGAACATATACTAGCATTATGCATACCACAATACAAAAACACATGCTGCCTGTTGAGCTGAACTTCTCTTCCTGCACATGTACACAGATGGAAGCAGCTGTTGCCACTAAGTATCTCGCAGAGCTGAAATGCATTTGAGAAACTCTGTTCCATTCCCCAGGCAGGACATGCTCTTACAGACTACAGCAAAGCTGGACAGGGTAGAAAGCAAATGCAAGTAGTGAGGCGGTTCGTCATTCCCACGCTCCCCATAACAAGCTATGAAAAGATACTCATAGAGCTTTGAGAAATTAAAAGACTAATACAAATATCACTTTCTCCTGTAATTGTTAAGCTAAGCAGCAACGTTGTAAGTGCACACTTCCATTCTACAGCACA
Organism: Sagittarius serpentarius; assembly: GCA_034782735.1. Classification (NCBI taxonomy): domain Eukaryota; kingdom Metazoa; phylum Chordata; class Aves; order Accipitriformes; family Sagittariidae; genus Sagittarius; species Sagittarius serpentarius. The sequence continues at coordinate 13,759,041 of JAVKLA010000054.1, read as the reverse complement.
GCACAAGCGAAAACTAGGCTTCTTGCACTAAATCATTAAAACATGCAATTTGCCCATCAGGTCGCTGTAAGAGTAGGCAAAAAAAGTAGTGCCTGCAACACTGGCTTATACCAAGAAAACAAGGAGGTGGAAGGATGAGGTAGTGGAAAGAGGGAAAGCAGTTTATCACTCTACTCACTCTGCCCTCATAGAGGACTTTGAGCACTCAGGAACAGCAGAGGACTATGTTCCTATTCATGACCTTTCTTTGACAAAAGTGCAGTACAAAGACGCAAAAAGTAACAGAAAAGTCAGGGTGGAGGCAGAAATCTCGCATTCCAGCACTCCCACTCCCAGCTCAAAATTCCAAGGCAGACCCATCGCTATTTTACTGTCTGCTGATTTGCTCTACTTTCCATGAACTAAGAATGCTTAAGAAATTTTAACTTATGTCTGTTTAATGTCAGATCAATCGTGCTAAAACTTTGCTTCTGGAATCTTTGATGTCATCAGTGGCAGTAGTGGACCCTTGAAAGTGAACGTTCAATAGGAAAAAGAAAGCTAAGAACCTCCTTGCTGCAGAAGATAAGCCAGAAGTCTTTTTTCTTGAGGATTTTAGAGACAGGTTAGTTTGGTTTGCATGTTTTTAGACAGGTGTGCACCTACAGTAAGTGAAATTACATGTAAATCAGTACAGAAATTACACACTTCAACATTTATGAAGTTATGAGAAACTATCAGCAATGGTACTAAAGCATACTTATTTATGGATCAGAAAAGTCATCACTGCTTTCTGTAGCTCATGAAGTCACTTCTCTTGCAGAATCTAGCTACAATATTACACTGCTGCATATACAACTGTAGGTATTTACATTTCTGTGATTGAAATATAGGAATGACTGTGCTGAATCAAACCACAAGATAATGGATTTCTCAGTCTTCAAAAAAGACTAAATATATACTTCTCTCTGAAGAATCAAGAGACTGCCACAAGATGGATAACTATCGGGAACATTTTCCCTCGAAGTTATCTGAGCTGTAAGTTCATAACTATGAAAGTTTTTTTTACTGTTTGAGTAAAGTTTCACATTTGGAGTCCATGATATGTTTTTAAGATAAGTTCCAGATATGGCAGAAGGCCTACCTCTACAACACCAATTCTGCAACCAAAAAGCCAGATTTTCTGATTTCCAAACAAACTATGTCTCTTATAATCCATCTCATACTTCCAAGAACTGCAATTTTTGTATTACTAAAAAGCAAGTAAATTTGTAGAAGTGATTAGTGTTGGACAGTGTTTTTCCTATCATAGTACTGCTTTGCAATTAAATGATTAAGACTGCCATGGCATACATGAAGAACACACAGCATATTAACAGATGCGTACAGACAGTCAGTCTCTCTGGGCAACCTGCTCGAGTATTCTATCATCCTCACAGTAAAAGGTTTGTTTTCTTATGTTTAAATGGTATTTCTTGTATTTTAATTGTTGCCCGTTGCCTCTTGTCCTTTCACTGGACTGGGATGCAAAGAGAAAGAGAGCCACAAATGAAAGAAAGAGCTGCCAAGCACAGTAAGCTGTTAGACCAGTGAGAGAAAAGATTTCTCTAATCTTTAGGTACTATTGTATTGTCTTGCTTGGAAATGTAGAAGGTAAATATTTCTAGGCTGCTATTCAGTCACTGTCCCTTTAAAGATGTTAACTGGGTAATATGAACATGGGAAGCCAGAAGCCACATACACACATGTTTTACTCCACGTTCTGTCTCCTAAAAAACCCACGTGTTTTTAATTTCTATAGAGAAACCATGCCAGTATCTTCACCCAGACAGCTGTATTATTCCTTTCATGAAATGAAAAAAGGTTTAATTATAAATTTCAAGTAAGTGTTCCTACAGTCACCTCCAGACTCCATTCCATTACTTATCCAAGCAATGAAGCAAACAGAAGGAAAAAACCCAAATCAACAATTCCACGAATCACATGGAAATTATTTTGCTTCCAAGGACATGATCAAAGTTAGGCATGATACAACCTTAAACACACACCCTCCCCTACTGCAGGACCTCATCCTCCACAGCTTCTAGCCAAGTTCCATCCCACCCAAGGACATTCATTAAGTTTTCACCTCCACGGCAGGGTGCCTTTATGTTTGCACTGTATTTTAAATCATTTAGTTGTACTACCTGCTTTGTAACAGAGTCATTACCTGATACGACAATCATTAAAAGAAAAATAATGAAAATGAAAAGATTGAGTAAAAAGAACACTCATTTACTTAATTGCCTTTTAAATCTAATTAATTCAACTTTTCTTCTTCCAATTCTTTAGAGATACTAAACATTCATTTGATCAGGTATTTAACAAGTGAACTACTGTACTGGTAAAATGCATCTTTAATGCAACTGCTACCTGAGACCTCTACATTGTTGTTGTTGTTAATTGATTCCTCAGGCCCTTCTCTCAAAGGAAAGTTCTTGTCAGTGTTGCAGCATCTTTCTCTAAGCCCTTGCTTTTATTCTTCTCTGCCAGCATCAAGAAACCAATACCCAATCACAGAATTTCCATCTAACCTCCATCCTAACTCTCCCTAGTAAAACGACACTCCTGTCATTCTGACTGTAATACTTTTCCAGACGGTGAGGGGAACAAAACCCATCTATATCAAAGGACACCAAAGTTACAGAAATTACTTACCTTGCAAGGAAAAGGAGTGCACCATACTAAAAACTATATGGAGAGTAACTGAACAGACAACTTAGCCAGAATTGGGAATTTGTCCTTACTGTCTCAAAGAGTTAAGAAGTCTCACACATTCATGAGACTTGCATGTTATATTCCCACCTTATATTGTTTCCCCCTCAGCTGCCTGCACCTCATGCGTTTGCATACAGCACCTTCATTTTCTTCCCCACACCTCACATCCTACACGTAAGATGCAGCTGGATGAAGCCACTAAGCATTTGGCATGTGGAAATCACAAAGCAGAAGAAAGCAAAGCCAAGCCTTATTACAGCCAGATGTTGTTGCTCTTAACTGGAGCCCCACACTCAGGAGTCTCATTAGAAAGGATATTGTTCCCAGTTGCAACCTAACAGTGGAGAGAAATACAACAGAAGTAGAGCAAGTTGTCTGCTCATGACAAGAGAACATTCAATAAAAATCTAATTTGGCACCTTGGTAGCTTTGAAATCATTCAGCCTTTAGAATTCACTGCCACATGATGTTAAACACAGAATACAGCAAGATTTAGTGCACTGCAGATTTTTATGGTTGACAAGAACATTTAGCTGCTCATACTATTAATGCCAATGGAAAGACTATTGGAAGAGAGATAAAAATCTGATGTTTAAGATGTTAAACTTTCCATGTCTCTCTGGCTCAAACCATAACAAATAACTTCACCCTCTCTAAGGTGGTAAGATACCTTACAGTAAGATTGCAGCCCCATCCCTGCCCCACCTGCCCTGGTGCTCTTCAGCCCCTGAGCTGAGCTGCTTCTATTGGCAAAGATGACAGAAAACCATTCTCCCCCAGATCCCCTCATACTAGGTTATATTTCTCCCTAGTAGGCAAGCCAAGCTGACTCAAAGGTGGACCTGACACATCCCAGAGCTGGTGCAGAGACAAGGTTATTACATAGGCTTAGCTGCAGTATGCAACTTCACCCTCAGAACAAGAAGCATTTAACTGCTTGCTGAAATATTTGTCTTCATATCTTCCTTGAAAACAACATTTCAAAGGTGTGAGCCTCTCCATTTATTCTAAACAGAGCCTAGGGGACTAGCACTGACTAGGTCCTTAACCATTTAAACAGTTACTTATCCCTGATGAGCTCTCTCCTAAACTATTAAGGCTGAGGCTGCCCCAGCAAACAGATTCTCCCAACTACCTACCACAGTACTTTCCACAGAGCCTGAAGCTCCTGGCAGTAGCTGACACCAGAGATGACACACAGTAAGCAGCCAGATTACAAGTCAAATTCAACACAGCTATTTCTGTATTCTTTAAATGCCTGCCTCTAAAGAAGAGAGATTTATTTTCCTGTTGCTTTGTCTCCCCAGATATCCCATATACTTTCTTCATTCTTCCTAAACTTGCTTTTTTCTCCAGGTTTTTAATGGTGCACTCTTTCTTCCTACTTGTTCTGTTCCTCTATGTTTGCAACAGTATCATTCCTCCTATACATACCCAGCACTCTGACAGGCCTTGCTCAAATAAGGACTTAACTTCTTCCAGCCTGCTCACTACTATTAATGCTTAGTCCTCTGCTATCTCTCTCTCATCTCTACTCAAACTACCAGAATATTAAAACAAAGTAGTGAACAAATTGGTACAGCAAAGGGGTACTGGACAGCTCTCCCTTTTATTAATAAGCCTTTTCATGCCCTAGGCTAGCTCTGAAATTTCTTTTCATGTTAGTACCAACACCAAGTTAATATTTACTTCCAGTATCAAAATTATGGTGCTACCAAACAGTAAGAAGTCTCAGCTAAATATTCTCAAGAAATTAATTTCTAAAATTAATCTTTTAGAAATAATAATTTAAAAAAAACTCTAATGACTATTAGAATTGGAGAAAATATAAAAAAATGAGATGTGGCTGAAGCCGTTTCAAAGTACAGTATCAATTACATAAGAGTTTCTAGAATTTCACAATCACAAAATGAAGTTAGCTTCCTTACACTGAATTGTAACAAACTATGCAGTCCTTCAGTATTCAAATTATTCTCATGTGTGGAACAACACGCAACTAGTACTACAAAGAAGCTTCAGCTCAGGCAAGGTATCTTCAGTTTAACCATAGGAGACAGTAAAAATCTTTATCTCTATTATGATCTTGTGGTCAGATAACTATTACATGGCCTAGCAAAAAGAAATAAATGTGAAAATAGTATTGGATTTCTAACCTGTAGCTAAAGGTACGAAAGCAAACATTCATCTGCATCTATTCCATTATTTCCATTAGCAGAAAATTAAGGTATAAGTACACAATGTTTTCAGCACCTGCAGACTTGTAAGAAGTAGGCCTTTTCTTTAGTTCAGCCTCAATCACACCTATTCCCTATAAGCTTTAGCAGACAGGACAATTCAGCTAGAACAGCCCAATAGTGAAACCACAAAAGTAACATCCCAGAGACAGAATATGGGAAAAAAGGAAAGGCATACTGCTTTGCAGACTCTTCCCAGAAGAGAGCAACTTTGTGTTATTTCACATCTGTAAAAACCTTTAATTCAGGCATTCAAATAAAACTTCCACGACATGCACTGCATACAGTCTCCTAAAAAGACAGGGACCACTTCACTACTTTGGGTAAAATTTATGTTGTAAAACGCTGTATTTCTTTTCAAAACTTAGAGGTTACAGAATCCTTAGAAAGCCAGTGAAAAAAGTATATGTTGTACATGAGATACTGTAAATGGAAATAATAGAACAGACACACAACAACAAAATAGTTGCAAAAGATACAACAATAATTTACTTAAGTTCAGCTTGGCTATACACGTTCTACAAAAGAATGTTATTCCCAAAAGGCGAATATATAAAAACCAAGTATAAACATATCAACTGCAAAATCAGGATGATACTCTCGGAAGCTAACCAGGCTTTTAACCACTCTCAGATCACTGCTTCTTGCTTATGACAGATGGATTTCTGTACGAACACTTTGTTTTCATCAATTACAGCTAAATCACTTCACTAAGGCTATACTGTGCAGATGAACCCATCAAAATCCACACCTGTTCCAACAGACAATTCAGTAATTCCATCCGAGCAGTACTTTTTTTTTTTTTTGCTGAAGTGCTCATTTGCCCTAGCTCAAATCACTATCAATTTCTAATAGCCTAAATGAAGTAATCTGGTCTTTTTCCAGTTGCCACTTAACCCCAAATCACCTGTGAGGAAAAAAAACCACACAAACACCAAAACCTAAGTTGGCACTCTGTGTATGCAGGCCATGCAACAACCACAAGAATCCAGTCTGGACACAATGAAGCCCTGGATATCCAGTCCCCAGCTCCCCAACTGCCCCCTCATCACACAGAATGTTTCAACAACTTCAGGAGGTCTTCCATTAGACATTTTTGTGACTACAGCATGATACAGAATAAGTAATCCTCATCTTACAGCACTTCAACAGTCTCCAGCTTTTCCCGTGAATGTAAAGCTATGGGTTAATATTTTATTTGTCAAAGACCAAGTCCACACACTAATTTTTTAATCAGATTTCACTGTCATCCTCTCCCCAAGACCAACTCAAGTATTTTCCCCAAAAGTATTTTTAGAATTAGATCTTGTAAGCAACACAAGTTGCTTGTGTCTTGTAAGTTCTTTCCCTTAGAAGTAGGATCCCATTTTGCACAAGTTTAAGACACTAAAAACCCATCTAAAAAGCACATTCATTCCTTGGGTAGTTGATTATTAATGTAAGTGTTAAAGCTTAAAATTGTATCTCTTCAAGTAATTGAAATGGCTCTTTAATAAAGCAGTAAACTGTAGTACAGCATGAATATTGTCACTGTCTCCTTTTAGCAGACAATTTCATTTCACCAGTGCATATTTTACTGTAACTACCTTCCACTGCTTCTCCCCTCTCAAAGTTTTCCTGTTTCGTAACACTCTCTGGAAATCCAACAACTTGCTTTGAAACAGCTTCGAAAAACTGGCCTATGGCCAACTTGCAACTGATACTACAGTTTAAATACCTTCCCAGCAAAGTTGCACAAACTTCAAAATACTCTGGGATCAGTCATTAAAATGTTTTTGTTTCAGTTACAACACTAATGAAAACCAAATGTCTAAATTTATTTTAACTAGCTTAATGGTCTAGGGACTTTGCTTAAGAAAAAAGTCTGAAACGACCCTCATTTACTCAACTGAATAGATTAGCAGTACAACATTCAAAAGTATTATCCATATCTCGTACAAAGATTTAATTATAAGTGTTTCAGTCACAGATTTAATTAAGGAGCCCCAATTAATTGCCTCAATTTGATTCCTCTTCTCTAAAGTCTTCAATTACAGTGCACACGAAGCTATGCACTTTTAGCTGCAAGTTTACAAGGTTCAATTTGCAAACAGATTTTAGACCCAAAACTAATGCTGCACTATTTGAAAAACAATTCTTTGCTAAGAAGGGTAAGATTCAGGATAAGCTATTGCAAATTGGATGTTTTTACTACCCAAATAAGGTACACAATAACAGAGCCTGCCTGAAGTTTAAGCCTTCCCAAGTGTCTGCTTGTAAAAGATTTCAGTGTTATGCAAGCGTATCTCTCAGTTAATACAGATGCCACATTCAGCAAACACAGGAATATTCTGGGTGGGGATGGTAGAATACCAAATGAAACACTTCATACAAAGCTGTCTTTCAGTTAAGAGTCATGACATTCTGCTGCTGGCTTAATCCATACCCTCTACAATTAAGACAACAAATTCTATGCTGGTTTTGTACAAGCTTAGCAATCTGTAACGAACTGATGTTTCAACAACATTTTTACGCCTAAATTCATTTTAGCACAATTTATACCTACTTCTCCACAGCAAAGAATATCAAAGTTCTGCTAAAGCAAAACCAACATAGGCTGCCACAAATATCTACATTTTCAATGACAACATTGTTGACCATCATCTGTATCTCAAGACATTTAGGGCATGCACCACCTGTTTCCAACTAGCATTCAAACTGTTCAACCACACAATTAATGACAGCTGCTAAAAAGTCTAAAATATCAGGGGAAAGAAATAAAAGTTTAACAACAGAATTGAGGAAAGCCAGAGTCTTTTGCTAAATATGAGTCACAATACATCCAATACTCCAGTAATGTATATGTGCACTTCACAGCATTCTCTTCAAGACCATTATAACTGAAAAGTTAACAGTTTCTGTCTGCAAGAATGCCAGCGTCTGTGTGTAATAACTGTTCCTAGGACAGGAGAGTGAGCAAGCCATCTGTGCACTTCCAGAGTTGTACATACTTAAGACATCCCTAGCACAGACTTCCCAGTACTCATCCCTAACATGTACGTCCATGCTGTTTAGCCAGGAACATATAAAACAGAGCAAATAACCTGCTCGAGAGGTGATACCAAGTGCACAAAGGCCAACCCAAAAAGAAAAGTTGAGATTCAGTAATTTAAAAATCAATTGTTTATTCCCTAAAATATGTAAAAGCTGATGGAAATTAAAGGTTATAGATCACTGATCATCCAGGAAGTAGGCTCTATAACATCAATTCTAAAGACATTGCCACTTTATTTGAAAGTGCAAAGTTTACTTATGAACAGACGTTCTTGTCATGCTTTCAAAAGCATGTAGAACTCTCCCTGTGTAGAAATCCTTCTTTCTAGCATATCAAGACATTGAAAAGAGTAAGTTTTTACATGCTTATTTCAGAGTTTCACAAAAACATCACATACGGTAATTCAATTGTGCTATTCAAGAAGTTCCTTTTACAGAAATTAGAAGGTAGAATTCTAGTACTAAATAGATGATAAATATTTTTCTGTCAATCCCAAAAGGAGAAAAAAGAATAATACAGGAAAAAGGGATACTTTAGACTACTACACTTATATTTCACAAAAAAAACAGCTCAAAAGGCATCCAAGGCCTTAGCTCTCTGCCTTGGTCACAACTTTGAAGTTTATAGATGATGGATATCACATTGAGAGCACCAGAAGCAAAGAATTCTTTCTCAAAGTTTCAGCTAAACTATCTCTAAAAGCAACATGATTAAGCAGTTCAGCTATTTAAGTGTGAATGAAAAAGTACGATAAGAATAATTTCTTATTCCTCTTTCTTTTGTAAATCCACACACCTGCTCTTTACCACTTTAAGAGAATCAAGACATAATGTTTATCCACATAAGAGAAATAACTAAGAGAGAAAAGACTGAGCAGTATGAATTCAACCACACCCTCAAAGAAACTATCAAAATACCATTTCTCAGTATGAATTTTCTCAAAACCTGGCAGCCTTACAGAACAGGCCCATACATAGCTCTAGCCAGCAAAGAGGTCCTCTTTTCCAATTTCAAACAGGTTCAAGAATTCCCTTATTTATTAAACTGCGCATACCTACCTATCTTAATTTATCTCAGGCATTCAGCACAGAAGATTAGTAAAGAGCATGTGGATCAAACAAGCAATACCCCCAGAGATCAAGAATAACAAATCTCTGCAATAACACAGTTGGAGAGAAGTTCCCGCTATCAAGTAATGTTTGCACAAAGCAGCACAGAAGTGCAAATCATGAGCTCTCAGGAGACTCCCACATCCCATCTGCACACAAGAGGAGCTTTAAGTTTTAAACCTAACCTATGGTCTGGGACAAACTTCTCCAAAGCAATTCTACTAAACAGCAATACATATTCATTCCTCTCTCAAAGGAGAATAATCACATCAAAAGCAGATTATGGAGAAACAACAATACTGAAGAATTATGTCTCGTAAGTTCAGAATATTGAGTGATTTTTATGGCTCGTAGAACAAGCTTCAATTTCTTACATGAGATAGGGAATTCTTTCACATGAACACACTGCGAGGAAAAAAAGGATAAATATTAAGTATTCTCAAGCGAAGCAGAACCTAACACTTTCCACAGATTGAACTTTAATGCCTCATCTACTTGGTTATTTACTTCAAAACGTACCTCTTATCACATGAGGTGTTGCAGAACAGTACCGTGGAGGCAAGTATAGCTTAAGAACAAGGTGGCTGCTCAGCTTCCTTCATATCAACACACTCACAGGAACAGTCATCCCTTTTGGAATAAGAGAACAACATTCTGAGTATCTCATTTTTTTTTCCCTTGACACTCTGCATCTGAGGCATTTTCTCACTGTGCATTAAGGGTTAATCTGAAAATATTTAATAGAGATTGCTCTGTGAATATTTAGGATCTTGATGGCTAGTAGCGTCAGCTTTGGAAACTAGCTGTCGGGTCAGGCCAAGAGGATTGATGGAAAATGAGGTAATCCAGCAGATGTATATAGTGCTTTGGGTTTTCTTCCCCTGTCACTAGCCCAAGTGCCTTTCTGCCTACAGCACAATTTCCAAGTATAGAAAATAGACATATGGGCTGATTGGAAAAAAATACAAGGTGGCTTTTACCTAGAAATCTACCTGGAAAGTAGGCCTGAACTACCATAAAAGCAGACTAACCCAAGAGCATTTGGTCACTGGTGATTACCAGCAGAGAGACAGTTGGTATTGTTAAAGACTACACCTAAAATAATGAAATAAGCATAGACTGCAAAAGGCATTCATCCCCAAGCACTATCATTTTATAACACCCTGGTGAATTTGCGTATTTGTGGTATATGGGCTATATTAGAGCCAGCAAGGGGAGCCATACCATATCAGGCCTCAAACCCAAACCTGGAAACCTGTGTAGCTCAGTGATTCCAGCGACAATTCTCACAAGTTCACTTAACCCTAGACATGTGATATTAGCCTCTCAAATCCATGCCCACTTTCTTCCCAAAGAAGTTGAACTTGCGTCAAAGAAAACTAGACAACAGCTTGCCTTGCTGTTCTGCAAGATAAAGGTTCCCTCCCTGACACACACTCATGACTGGATGTTTGGCTACAAAGACAACTCCAACAAAACTGCATCTCCAGACAGATGCAGAAAGTACAGAACATGTGCTTCGGATCCTGAATGGAAAATGAAGATGTTTAATGGTAGTGGCTGCTAAGTAGTATTTATCTTGCATGAATCACTCGAGATATTTTGCACTACATCTATAAAAGCAATGAAAGCGCTCTTCTATTAAACAGGCATAGTTTATAACGCTTCTATCTCAGTACCTATCACTTCACAAAGACACCTCTCTGGCTATTGCTATGGATACCAAACCCATAGAACATCTTGTTACCTCCATTTGGAAACTCAGCTCAGATGCACTGCACTAAAATTAGCACACTGAAGGTATTTTATTTACGCATTTTAAAATATGCAAGATACTCCTTTGTAGAGACATTTCAGGTTTGTGGAACGCACAAGGTGTAAGACTATCACACTTTTGTCAAAATACTTTTAATAAACTTTACATGTGAGAACTCTAACACAAGGTTGACAGTAGAGATAGCACAGGAAGCAACTGGTACAAAGCACTGTGCTACACATACAGAAGATCTTCAGATAGAAGATCATGCCCAAGCTTCTCCCCTGCTCAAGAAATCTGCCTTGATTATGAAGTGGTAGAGGACAGAGCCATTGTGGCTATGGAGCTGCAGAATTAAGTTTATCTCAGCATGTACACAAGGCTCAATTTTACCAAGAAAACTGCTGCTAATTGGGGGGGTTTTGCCCCTTTAAAAGTGGTCTTCTACCTTTTACGGCGCTGCCTCTTTAATAGGTGCTTTTCTTCCTCACTCATCTTTCACTTTCGATGTGAGGACATTCATCTTTTCACCCTTTTCCACTATGTTGCCTCTTGACTTTTGCCTTCTCTTTTGGTTTAGTTGACAAAAAAACTAATGCGTCCTGCAGCAGTTGTTTGCCTTGTCCTTAAGGACTGCACAGCTTAGAATGAGACATGAGCAGTACTTAGCCTACTTGTATCTTCACTGTGACAAAGATAGGGTTCTTTTTCTTCAGCTTTCAAACATGCCTGCCCATGCCTCTTCCAGTGTGACCTAGGAGAGGAGCAAGTTAGTGTTTGACATCTGTTTTAATTGTACAGTTTTTCTAGTGGTTACTTAACAGCAGGGTCAGGTGTGCTGTGCAGGTAGTTTGCATGGGCTTGAAAGTCAGCAGTCCGTATTTCTGAACCAAGATTTGAGAGGTTACATAAACACATTCATCTTTGTGATCCTTATTTTGGAAGAGGAAAAAAGTAAATGAGTAGTTAAGAAGGAGCAAAGCAGATGGTTTAGAAGGCAGAGAACTGACCAGAAACATACTTCAAGTGTTGTACTATTTGGGTATAGTGTCTCCTGGGCATTTGATCTATGCATGCAGGAGTTCTATGGTTTAATACCCTTGTTATGCAAGCCCTTAGCCAGACAAAATTCACCATCTCCTTTTCCCAGATTACAGGAAGTCTAGAACCTTTCCTTGCTTCATGAAGACACACAAAATACAGCAGGGTTTGCAATAGCAGTGCTGCATTCGTCAGTTCCTGGGCACTCCAATAATGCACGTACATTGTCTACCTATTTAAATGCTGATTGACAGGACTCAAGTACTGCAGGGCACACAAAATCAGCAGGTTCATTTTACTGCAGAGGAAAAAAAAGGAACCTCAACAACTGACAAGCTAGTGCAAAGTAAAGATATACACAAACATCTCTTCGTGAACTCACTCCAAAGTGAACTTAACCCATTTTCAAAGCAGACAGTAGAATTTACATTCACTGGCCAGTTAACTCCCAATGAGAACAGCATCATTTGTATACAGAACATGCATTTGAAAATAGCTAGCATGAACCTTCTATACCTCATTTCTCTGTAAACAAACATTAAGAATCTGACACATCCATGGCAACTTGTGCTGTGGAAACGAGAATTCAACATAACCTTTTAAAAAATTATGCCAGTTTTCACAAAGAATTCACTGAAAGAACTATAAACTATAAAAAACACCCTGTAGGGTGACATTGTAGTAATAAATTTAAATGTAAATATCAGTGGAGGCCTAGCTTAAAACCTGCACCTGCAGAAAGAAGCCTGCAGGGATTTCAGTCTGATGCTACCTTTTTTTTTAAAACTAGTATTTCATTGCCCTAAAGACCCCCCACACCCTCTCACTCTTCAACACTGCTGGTTTGTCAAACCAGAATGACATCATATGAGCATGGCCCCCAGCCTCTTAAGGAACTTAAGTTAAAAAACAAATCCATAGGATAGTTGTATTGCTACAACAATGCTAACAGTCAAATCAGTTTATACTGATGCAGCCTCCTCACTTAGAAAATTAAACAGAACTGGGATTGCAGTAAAATTTAAATTCCACAAGCCTTCTGTACCCTTATAAATCATGAACGGAGCCAAACAATTATATACTATGTAACGGAAGTCTTTGAGAAAGGAGCGATCTTCAACAGTAGTGGGGAAGAAAAAAAACCAAAGGAAAACAAGAGGCGGCATTTTCCATGTACAAAGACTAGGGAAAATACCACAGTAAATGCTATTGTGGTGGGTATTTTTAACGTACCTTTTAAACAGTTTTTCTTTAACCTGAAGATAGTGAGCAGAAAGAGTCAAACACAACCTAAGGATCTGTGAAGGAAAGCATTGGGCTTGCATACTAACTTTTAATGCAGAAAGGAATACATATCAGAGTTTTCATCTCTGTAGCTACAGACAAGTATTAATCCTTACAGCATTATGTTCTGTGTGTGAAAAAAAGGACCAGGAATTAAACATACCCTTCAGCAAATCATAATTCAACATTATCTCTAAGATTAAGATGCTGACAGTTCTGTCTCCTAGGCCCAAGTTCCTGCTACCAGACTACACTGCCTCTTATTCATGCACCTTCATTGCCAGGTTTAGGAAAAAGGGCATGCAAGATAAAGGCTGGTACCTGCTAATAAGGGAGTGTTTTGTTTTATATCTTAATTCTAACTCAGAGTAATGAGCAAAGCAGTCTAAAATCTCAGATTCTGATATCAAACTTACGATGGGGTTCCAAAAGTCTAATTTCTCCCTTGTCCCCAAAGCAATTTTATGTGAAGCTGGGGAAGAAAGATGATTTGGAAGTTTGCAGCCACCAGTATACATTTAGTGTATCAATTGGAAGATATTTACAGTCATGAAATGGAAGTGAGCCAGAAGATTTATAAAGTATTTCCCCCCTCTCCCCCAATGCAATATTATTTTTCTTCAAAGAGAAGGGAGTGGAAATGAGAGAGTACAGATGTGCAATTTTGATAGCAAGACCCATTAGCACAACATGAGAGGGTGATTAACATGGGCCCAATGTTATTAACCACTTTGATACCTTTTTAATTTGTATGCCCCTGCTTTCTAGAAATGCTTCTAGGATTTTCTAATACTAAAAATAATGGCTGGAAAGGAGCTCAATAAATTAGCTAATACTGCCTCTCAGGACTGGAGGAGAAAAGCACAACCTAGACATAGTTAATCTGTGCCTTATAAGGCAGTCTAGAAATGGAAATACCACAGTCTTCCCAAGCAATCTGTTCCAGTAGTTCAAAATTTTTTTCTGGCGTCCATTTACACCATCTTTGTTGCAGTTTAAGCACATTACCAGTGGTTCTGTCATCACACCGGCTACAGTGAAAAATGCTCTCCTCTTTTGTTTGTATCTCACCTGAAGACAACTCTTCCTTCTCCCTGTAGTCGTCTGTTCTTTCAGGGAAAGAGTTCTAAATATTTCTGTGAATAAAATAATTACATTTTCAAGACTTTGCTCTCTTTACTGTCCTCTATACTCTCTCGAAGTACTCTAGCTTTTCCTGAGGTGAAATGCCTAAGCCTAGAATGAAGGCTTGTCATGTGATTTACGGAAAATTATCCTGCTTATGTATCATAGTACATCTAACTTGTTTGCAACATCTATTTTAACAGAACTACATCTGGTTTATTAACTACAAGATCCCCAGATCCTTTGCACAAAACTCATTCTACTCCCTTGTTGTCTACTTGTACAGAGATGATCAATAAGTAGAGGATCTTGAGTCTTGTCCTTATCCAAAAGGCATATTCTTCCCCAGACTGCTTTTCCACTTCTTCAAATCATTCTGAACCTTAACCACATTTTCCAACATGCACTAATTCCTCGCTTGGTACCATCTGCTGCTAATATTGCATAGCCTTAAGTTGAAATTAGTGACAGAACCCTGCAGAGACCATTCAGTCTAGACATCCTCTGGTCTGACAGTGATCCACGACACTATTTAAGGTTTTTCACCAACTTTACGGTATTTAGAGAAACATTCCCTTGCTTTCCATACAGACAAAATCATTAGAATAGCTCATTAAAATAAGAACATATTTGTTCATCCCAAACAAGACTGGATACAATGTCATGAAAGGAGATTTGACTGCCTGTGAATCTCATTCTGAGAAAATCCACATTTATGTTTAACACCTTTGTACTTACTACTTTAAGAGCCTACCAAACAGTTTATATTTGCTGCAGTGTTTTTGCAAGCAGTCCCCAGTTCTCTACTGGTTCTTTTCCACTTACCCCTCTTAGATACAGGTATCAGCTTGGCTTCTCTCCCTCTTTAAAGAACTTTATTTGTCTACATAGAAACCGGTAACAGTTCCAAGACCAGGAACCAGGTGAAGCAAAAGAACCTTGTTTGAATTTCACCTGCTTTTTAAATTAGCACTTTTGGAAGTGTTCTTCATTATTTTTCTTACCTAAGGAAAGTTCCTACACTTCTGTTTCTGGGGTCAGGTATAATTGCAGCTTATCCTGCAATAAAGATACATCTGAAGCATAAGTGCACTAAACATACAGTTTTCTCAGCATCATGTTACATTTCTTATTCAGTAGCAGGCCAACCCTTATTCTTCTTATCATCATATATAAACTATTCTAGAAGTACACCACCTTAATTGTAGCAAGCATAAAAGGATGCCCTTAGTATCAAACATGCCTGAACAGATACAGGGCAAGAGCTGGTCCTGTAGAAAAACCTCTCTAGAGACACAAACACACTAATATAAATGGCTTGTTGTACATTATAATGCCTTTGTATCATGCATTTCTATTATTTAACCATATTTACCTTTTAATCTTTATTCGAAAATTGTTTAATGTAACTTTGTCTGTCAGAACTCTCAGCTAATATGTCCTCTTAACCAAATTTATAGAAAGAAATCCATACTTTAATGAACGTATGAAACCAGAATTTTTAAATATTTTTCTGAAAAAGGGTTCATCCAAACCTTTTCCAAAAAAGTTGCAACCAATTGATTTCTTAGAATATTTTCACCACTCAGCTCTCTTATTAGTTGTCTGCACCCTAATTAATTTAGTAAACACCCAGCAGCTTCTCACATTCAAGTTATCAATAGTCCAGTTTGGTAAACTGGGAAAACAGTGTTTTATGTTACAGATGGAAATAATCTAGCTGATCACCAAATACCTCATTAGTGCTAAATGAAGTCTCTTGCCTCCTGTTCTGGTTCAGCTATACCAATCATGCTGGTGTACATCTGACCATGTGTTGAGCTCATTCAATTTGCCAATGAGAAAGCTAATCCCAGCAAGTAGTTTTCTGCGGGCTTAGCAAATTGTGTAGTCTTATGCCATGAACACATAAGCAGAAAGCAAAAGTACATTACTGGGCTTGCATGCTGTAGTAGGAAGTTCTATTTCGTATTTCCCAACAACTGCTGTCATTCTAATCTAGAGCATTACTCACAGCAAGAGCACAGCTGCTGCATATGACAGCCACATCTATAACTAAAACTACCTGATATTGTTAATTATAGACAGACTTTCAGGAAGCTAGTCTATACAAGTCTAAATTCACTAAAAAAAAAAGTAACTGTGAGAAAGAAAAATTTAAGCAGTGGAACAAAATTGCTGCATCAGTTCTCACCACCCCCACCTGCCCTTCTCCATGCAATAACCTTGAGCACTTGTTTTGGCCTATGGTTTATTATACTAAATAGTAAATCATGGAAGACTACCCAGAAGCAGGTCACACTGAAGAGATAACTACATCTTATTAAGAACTACCAAAACGTTTACTTGGGTCAATCTTTTCACTTACTGTATTTCTGTTTTCTACTCTGCGCCAGTCATTCTGCTTAGAGCTGTAACACAATGTAGAAAATTCATAACAAATATGAACACAAGTTTCCAGTAAAGGCAAACAAGATACCATAGAACATCCTCTTAACAGGGCTGACAAAAGAGCTGGCATTAAGCCCTGAAGAGCAAAGCGGTATAATCATTTTGGGATATCATTCAGACCCACTACTGCCCATTTACTAAATTTTAACTTGGAACCTCTGACACCAAGGCAGCGACCACCAGACCCTTCCCTGAAACAGAGAGGGCAATACTGAAAGGTAGGGTATACAAGCGAGAGCTCTGTTAATTACTGTTAGACCTCAGAAGTAGGAAGAAAGCTCAGTGTCTCAATCCCATTATTACAGCTTCAGTTTGTGTGTTTTACAGATTTAGCAGCCTAAGTTCTAAATGCAGCAAGGAACTCTGAACAGTATATTCAAATCACCTTTGGGGGTTAGAGGAAAAGATGCCAATTTAAGAAAAAAACAAAAACATGTTTGGCACAAGCAAACAGATGCTAGTTCTCCTGCCTAGATAGTAAAAATATTTAAAAATTAATATATTTCTGAAAGTCAATAACTGTATGTTATTGGTAAAGCCATGACAAAGAGAAGTTAGAGCTTTGCAAAGCAACAGATTTTGAAAAGCTAAGAAGAGAGGGACAAGCCCCCTGCCATCCACCCACTGTCACACATCAACGATCAAAATCTACTTGCAAAAAAATAATTTAAAAACCTCTCAGTTTTCCCAGAAAACAGTTTGGTTTGTAGAACTCAACCATACCCAAGGCAATAACAAACAGCCATGTGACCCTCTAATGGAAAGGCCATGGAAAAAAAAAAATCTGCCTGGAGCTTGTGCTGGCCAGGCAAATCAATATACTTAGTCATAACTCAACAGCACTACTTACAAAGCAAGTAATTGTTTTCCCACGAATGCCATCTCTACCATTTTTTAAACAGGGAACAAGTTGCCAAAGTACTGAGTTTGCCACGGATCTTAAACTGGCTTTGCTTGACAGCAGATTAAGCAGAGAAAAAGTTTACTGATGTAACAGTTAAGCAGTTACACACAAAAAAGCCAGTTAAGAGATCAGAGTCAACCATAACACTACTTTCTTCAGCTGTCTTAATGTATAAACATTATTACACAATAATACATTTACAAATACTGTACTCCAAAATCCTTGCTTTTTCATTTAGTATAGTTTCACCATCAGAGAAAATACATGACTAATTTGGGCCCAAAAAACTTCTAGATCTATTAAAAAATCTTAAACTTCACTGCCACAGAAATGAGTTCTAAACTACATTAATGATCTTATTTTTAGTTTTAATAATGATTTTGGTTTTAATTCCATTATGTTTTTATAAAGGTATCAGCATGACATACATTTCACATGATTTAACTTCAAAGGGTTAAGATTAAGTTACTGAATTCTTGCAATACCTGCTGTAGTTTTTTATGGTATTAAAGAAGCTATCAACAATAAGTGAGAACATATGTTCTAAGACTAGGGTAAAGTTTATTCCAAGAGGCAAAAACTCCCTTCAGCTTTATGTAATTATTTTGAACTGCATATGTATTAAAGAAAATATTTTAACTTACATATTCAAACTACGTGGCATAGTACTCTGTAATTTTCTAAGCCCAAAACATCATAACTGCAGCAATCTTTAATTAATTACTTAGTTCTCAAAATCCCCCTCTTCCTTCCTCCCACCCAAAGATATCTCCACATCACTCAATTTTTATGCAACTTCAAGGACTGCTGCCCAGCAAGGGTGTTTCAATATTAAATATTTTTACCTTTAGAAATGGATACTATCAGCTGTATTGCAGAGCATAGCAACTACTTTCAGCAAACAGAAAGGGGAGAAATTCCTAAGAAAGTCTTTTAAGTTCACATCAAGTCTAGAAGCATCTTCTGTCCAAGTCTACAGGTGTCAAGCACCCAACATGTCTTACAATTAACAGGAAAGTGCAAAACTCAGAAGACCACAAATGAGGCCTCACAAAAAAAAAAAACCAACACCCAAACCCTGAAAAAACAGCTTTAATTCCAGCACTACCCCAAAGCACAAGCGTAATCTGAGCTGTATCATTCCACTCACATTCTAGGTAGAACAGATTTTGTGTTTACAAAACGCATCTTCTCAAATCTCACTACTGATGCTCCGTCCTGCATATAAGTGCTTGTCTGTGATTAAATATTTAACAAGAGGCAGCTTGAACACAGATCAATGGCAAATGCATCTTCCCTAAGCTAAAACATAGGAAAATTCTTATTTTACACATACAATTAAATTACATTGATAAAGAAGCCTTAAAGAGATGCACATTGAAAGAATGAATTTAAGTTACTCATTTTATGTCTAAAATATTTTTAAAGCATACTCATTGATCAGACAGGTACAAGTCACAGGAAGATTACTGATGCTGTCCTTAACATTCAAACCTGAAACAATGCTCATCGATACGCTCTTCAAACACTCAGGAAAAGAGTAAATGCGATACTTTTGAAAAGTAAGCCACAAGCACAGTATTAGGTGTGGCAATAAAACTCACTGCCTCTGAGATTTACTCCTTGGTACAGCTCCAACAGGCATGTCTTATCACATGCAAGGATGGCAATGGCATAGAGAAATACCAGGAACTCTAAAGCAAGGCTGTTTACAGCCCTCGACCAACTTTGGTTACATAAAGACAGAAGATAAAGAATTAACGCTCTAGAGGGGGCAGAGATTCTTGACAATAACAATAGTTTAATTTCTAAACACTATGGCTCTGCGCAAGAAAGCACTATTGCTGAGGATGCACGCTTCACCTAGGAACATATTTTCAGATGACAAGGGAAACATTTCCTCCTATTAAAGCCAGAGCTATCTCCTTCCCATTTTATCTGCATGTCAAGTTCATTAACAAGGAGAGACTACACAAGACTAAAACACAGTATCCATCTGCTAATAGTTATGGCTTAATTTAGTCATTTTTATTAATTTGTGCTATATAGCACGAGTTATGTTGTACTATAGACAGCACAAGAATGGTTTTATCATGCTGCGTGTTTGTTTCTACAAAAACAATGCTATAGATTAAATACACAGCAAGACCTTTCTTCAGAGACTTCAATGCAGGAAGCTAACATTATTTCTAGTCATAGATTGACTATACCAACGTACCAGAAAGCAAGTTTTTCACCTCTGCCATAGAGGATAAAGACGGGGGGGAGGAATAAGAACAGGGAAGGCACAGAGTGTTTCATTCAGAGCTTCTGTAAGCTGAGCACACTGTGACCACCACTTGGGGCTCTGCACCACTAAGGACACCCGGTGTGGGACTCTACCATGTCCCCCTTGAGGGCACCTGTACAGCTCCTCTCATTTTGGGCCACACGCCTTAAGCTGTCTCCATACCACAGGTCCCTCAGTTCCCCACCTCAGCACTCAGGTTTCCCCTTATAGCGACAGGCTCCACATGCCCCTATTCTCATCTCCATCCACGCACCCCAAGACCATGCACCTTATAGTCACTAACTCTTCTGGTGCCTGTCACTCCTTTCATATGTATTTCTACTTAATTTCAAGGGGAACTTTCCTGCCTATATACCAACCAGTTCCTCCCTCTGTCTCTCCTCAATGCCACCTTCCCTCCCCAGAAAACTTTATTCTTGCAAGGTCTATGCTACCCTACATCACCACTAGCAACCTTTAGTGTCCCATAAGCCCTGGCTTTGCCCCACTCCGTTTCCAAACACCTCTTTCCTTGCTTTTCTTTGCCTCACTCACCTGAGGTGATTGCTTCCACCTTTAGATCTTTTCCTTCCTGGTTCAGCATCTGACACCAGCTCTTCTTCCCCACAACTATCCCAGCCAGATTTATTTCTCTTAATACTGCATGCTGGACAATCGCCGCAGAGCAATTTAAACTGCTATTAATAAGCAGAAAGTAAAGGTCAGCTTAAAAAAAAAAAAAAACACCACCTTTTACCTTTATAAAATTGCTTCACACACAGCTCAGGGCTTCCCAACCAATGCATCCTCTCTGTTATTCTAGCTTTGACCAAGTCAGGTGGACTGTGCTCCTTGATGCCCAGAACACTTCCCAAAAGCTCTTGACTTGTTGGATTTGGTGTTCCAAAGATTGTACGACAGAAAATTCACACTTTTGACTACTGCAAGCCTCAAAAGTCAGAATTCAGATGGAAATTTCACATGGCTGTTCTATTAATGTCAAGACACATGCAACAGCAGCATTAGTGTATCACACCTCAAGAAGAGATCCCCTTAAAAGGCTAAGTTACTGTAACAAGGCTCTCATTTTTACAGTAAAGCTAAAAAGTATTTTGTTTACAACAAAACACTAATCTGTTAATAGTTATTTGCATTAAAAACTTCAGTGTCAAACAAGCCATAGTTACAAGTTTTGACTATTTTAGCATTACATTCGCACTGAACGTATGATTTAGAGGCTACAATCCACTCTTATACCAAAGTGAAAGCAAGCTGCTTTCTTAGGGCAGAAAAGCGACCTGCTTTTTTTTTTTATATAAGAACATTTTCACACCTTCCCATAGTGTTTAATTTTTGCTGCACTTCACACCAAAGCCCAGCTGACTTTATAAAAACTGTTCAAAGGAAGTCACACTAAACTCAGAAATATCATATGGTCACTGAACAAGAAAATAGCCATGGTTACCAAACCAAATTAATGCCATTGATAACTTTAAAGAGAGATAGTTGTAGGCATGCTAATTATCCGAGGTGCTTATTATGTATTTCAAAGTTTGAAAGTAATTCTATACTTCTACTAAAGCCAATAAATCAGTCATCTCTGCTAAAGGCTTAGAGGAAAAGTAAAGCTTACTGCTCAAATCTATGGTCAACATATGAGAAACATTACTATGAAAGCCATTCAAAAAGCTTCCTCATGGGAAAGGGTAACAATATGAGAACTAAGTGTTTTCACATGTTCTTTTTACCTTTGTTCTTTTATAGTCTTATTTTCCACCTCTTCTACAGCAGGATTTTTTTGGAGGCTACTAATCTGAATTCCATGTCTTTCTTCTCAAGGCCCCTTCGGACCAGTCTCCCCCATCGACGTCTTTTGTTCTTGCTACGGTAATTCTCTGATCAGTCAAAAATAGCTTCACATGGCATTCTCCAACAGTTGGGAAGCTGCAATGGTAGCAGATTTGGAAATGAGGAGTGAGAAAAAAAATCATTTGAAGGGGAAAACCCCTACTTTCTCAGCAATGTTGCAAGCCTGTCTGCCAAAAAATAGAGAACAAGCTTCATCCTGAAGTCATGCCTCATGCATTACTGAGCAAGAGAAGGCAATCAAATTGAAGCAAAGGTACTGACTGCTCTATACACAGAAAAGCCCAGCCACCGACACTGCTCTCTCCCAGGTTCCATGAAGACACAGTCATCGCTGCGGCCTTATTTATCGCATTATACAACCTGCAAACAACCTTAACTCCGCTACAATGAGTCCAAAAGCAGGCTAAAAAAAAAAAAAAGAACAACCCAATCCTTACATTTTTTTCCCTACATATAGACAACGGTCCTTAAAGGGGGGGGGGGGGGGGGGGTAGGAACACCTTCCTGAGTGATGCTACAAAGTCTCAAATCATAAGGCAGTCTTCCACATTTTGCACCACTACAGCATCAGGTCCCAATTTCAACATCCATCTGCTTTTAACTGATGTACACATTCAAGTTTGTAGTCTCAAAATAACCGTGTCCTCAAACTAGGCTATTATATTACTACAGGATATTACTCACTTCGCTGTAAAGGAGGAAATAAATCTTTCTGCAGAGTTTGATTTTTCCTTTCTATTTAATGACTTCCAAAAAATCTTACACTATAATTACAGCGTAGTTCAACCATTCTATTCCTAAATAGAATACTAGTGTCAAAGGCTGTTGTGTTTTGTTACTTTAAGCTTAACGTTTAAAGAGACTTAAGTAAAAAGAGACCCTGGATGTTTGTCTCTTTAATTTGTATCTCAGTTCACTTGTACGTTCAGCAGTCAGCACAGCAGTATTCAAATACTAGTTGCAGTTTCTAGGAGCTACTGAAAAACTAAAGGAGCACAGGTCATTTCTTTTACATTCAGAGTAAACTGTAAATGTATGTAAAATAAATGTAACTTGTGAATTTTTTAAATATTATAACATACTGTGAATATTTATAAGCATTATTATTTGTCAGAGTCAACAATTTAGTGATTACAAACTTAAGTATTTGCCACAAGAGTCTATAAATGCTGATGTTTTAAGTATTTATATTTTCCTAATACACATTTCCCCACTCTAAAGATTGTTACCCCGCCTTGGCTGTTTCACACTAGATCTCTTCCATCTCCATCACTGCAGGCTGTTTGCTTCAGGCTGTTATCCCTTTGCCCATTTAAATAAATCTCATCTTCCTCCCAGTCTTTATCTGTCCCAAGTGCTTTCTTGCACCTTTATTTCCCTGCAATTCCACCAGTCAACGCTTTTAAAGCTCAGCACATTTATAAGCCCACTGACAATTCGGATGTCTTATCCTAAGTGTTCGTTACTTTTTTAGAAGCTTGTCTAAACCAGATATTCTATAACAAGCTACTTGCAATTCTCATCGGGTTTTGTTCATTTGAAACACACACACTACAGACACACTTTGAGTAACTACAGCTCTTCATCTCTCTCCTGAAAAAAGCTGGCTCTCATTTGTTGACATACAATGTGAACCATCAACCATTCTGCAAAATCGTATTTTTCAATCTTATCCAAATGCTGAGAAAACAGAGTATCCCACTACCTTCCTCACAGAAGTGTTTTCAGTTAACTTCTAATATCCTCTCCTCCTAGGGAGGAGAAGGATGGGAAGAAACCACCAGGTGAGCTGTCCTTTATATGGAAGCTAACCCATTCTGTAAGCAGGCTATAGTGACAGCTAGTCGCAATAGCTGCAGATGCCATCACTGATAATAAAATACCTGGTTACTTGCACTGAATCCAGAAACTGAAGAGGCTTGTCCACTACTCTTAATGTACACATCTGCAGACAGACCTCTGCCTTAATGGTGTCTCCGATACATCTCCAGCATTTGCCACCACCGTCGGAAGTGATGCTTAAGCAGCTTACCAGAATACTAGTTGTGCAGACAGAAGTCAAGAGTTACTGTATCTTAATTTCCCAAGACAAAGGGTGCCATATGAGTACACTTTAGAAATCACTGCCTGTAGACTTTATGTTCTTATAGAGCCTTTGCTCCTAACAAATAAACTAGGCGACTACAAGCAGCATATGTCCGAACAAAGACCAAAAGCACAGGGAAAGCTGATCATGCTTCAGTCCATAATGAATGCAAAAAGTTAGGCGCCTGAACACTTTAGGAAAAAAAAAAAAGCCCAGCTCCCACTAAAATAAACACAAAAATTCAGAAGTGAACATAAAGTAATTCATTTTTACATAGCGCTTTAAAATAAGGTTCAGAAGACACAAGGCCATCGCTGGCTGCCCAGCGGCTGAGACAGCAACCGTGACCGCCTGCACACCTCCGCCCCAAGGAGAGCTCTCCCGCCCCCGCTGAGGGGACGCCGGTATGCCGCGGGTACGGGTCCCCGGGGCGCGCCCGCCCTCAGGGGCGCTACCCCCGGGCAAGGGGATTACAGCCGCCGGCGGAGCACGGGGCCACCACTGCCTCCCCCGAGCCGCCGGCCCAACCTAGTCCGAAGGGCAGGCGGGGGGGGGACACGACATCACGACGCCTCCCGTACGGAGACGGGGCGGGGGGCCCGCGGCGCGCCCGCCAGCCCTGAGGGGCTGGAAGCACGGGGAGCCGTCCCGGCGACAAGCTCGGCTGAGGAGAGGCGGGAGGGCTGCTTGCCGCCCG